>OY282559.1:229283046-229883046 GCA_958295665.1 Tipula vernalis | reverse complement strand
TTATTTTGTCATAAAAGTTTTTTAAATATGAAATGGCCAAAAAGTTTGTGATTTCATTTTCATTTCTGTGAAAATTCCTTGTTTTCCAGATAACCTTTTTTATTAATTTTTAGGAGTATTGGTTAAGCACTAACGTATCCTTAAGAATTTTTAAAAATTGTTTGTGAAATTTAGTATCGGAAATCTTTATGATTTTTTAGGTCAAAATTAGTGTAGTGTTAATTTTATTTGGTGGTAAAGCAAGAATGAAAATTTATATATCTGTCTGACCAGGTACCTTTATGATACCAATCACAAGAAATATTGCCATTCGGTTCATGAATTAACAAAACGTCCAAAAAAAGATCTTCTTATCTACTTGAACTTTCATTCTATTATTTAGAATTTTTTTTTTTCTGAATTAAATTCTTTTAAAAAAATAATCGATTTTATTTACCGGTACCGCAGTAATTATTTCGTCTACATATCTAAAGTAAAATAACGTATGAAAATCCAAAGAGTTTAATACTGAGATTTTGAAATTTTCCATTAATAAATTTGCTAATATGGGACTTATGGGAGAGCCCAAATGGGAGCCAAAAGTTTGTTTATGAATTTTGTGATCAAAAGAAAATTCTAAATTGTGCCAAATTATGTAATTATGTAGATGTAGAATTTTTCGATATATTTTTCCAATTTTGATTGATAATATTTAATTACAGTTTAGCTATCAACATTTGTAAACAAAGATTTAACATCTAAGGAGATTAACAGAGTGCTATTGAGTCAAAGGAAGTTGAATAACTGATATTATCCGTTCTAAATGATTGTGCAAGCATATATGCACATACATGCTTGAACTGCTTTGATGGCATCGTTCGGCGGTCGGAAAATGGGAGCAAGTAGTACATGGAAACGGTTTGGCAGAGTTCCAGACACGTTTTCCACGGCTAGGCGATTCCGTGAGAGCAACATAATTGACATGGATTTGGTTTATACTTAGCGCTTTATCTTTATATAGTTATCGCCAGCTACACATACATTACAAGGACGTAATATACTATATTTCCCTCTACAACTGGTTTCAAATCACACCTCAGCCATACGCCTGCATCTCCACTTAGAATATGAACCTGTGACTCGCGTCTACTACAATTGCTATCAGCACAAAGGAATATTTAACTTTGTAGATCCAATAGTTTGAGCCAAACGCCATCATTGCGTTGATTTTACAATATTTTCCTGTAAAATAAAATATTTGTTTATAAAATACACTACAATATACAGTTTGGTTGAAAAGTGTTGAAAGCAAAAATGAAACAATGTGAATTTTTTAATGAAATTAGTTTTTTTATTCAATATAATCTCCCTCAACTTCAATACACTTATTCCAATGATCCTCCAATAATTTTATACCATCTCTGTAATGATTTTCCGGAAGTTCTGCAAAATACTGTTACACGGCTGCAATAGCTTCTTCATTCGATGAAAAACGCTTTCCACGAAGGAATTGTTTCAGGTTTCTGAAGAGATAGTAATCGTTGGGAGCCAAATCTGGTGAATACGGTGGATGTTCAAGCATTTCGTACTTTAATTCGTTCAATTTAGCCATCGTCAAATGACTCTTGTGAACACGTGCATTGTTCTGGTGAAAAATTATTTTTTTCTTCTGTAAAGCGGGTTTTTTTTCACGAATTTTTTGATCCAACTGGTCTAAAAGGTTGCAATAATATTCAGAATTTATTGTTTTATCTTTTTTAAGATAATCAATCAACAAAATTTCTTTTGCATCCCAAAAAACTGATGACCTTTTTTGCCGATCGTTCTGACTTCACATGTTTTGGAGCTGAACAGCAGCTTCAGTCCACTGTAAACATTCTTGTTTCAGTTTAGGATCATGGTGGTAGATCCAAGTCTCATCCATATTTATAAATCTCCGCACAAAATCGGTTTTATTCTGCTTAAAACGCTGCAAATTACGCTGAGAACTTTGTTTTCGATTCAGTTTTTGTTGAATTTGTAACAAACAGGCCTCCATTAGGACCACCTGTTGTTAACAGAATTTATCAATCATTTAAATGTTTGCTGTAAACGGCCGCTTTGCTAGATGCTCAGCCTGGAGGAGTTCTACATCAGTTATGATTGATCTGTAACTGAGACCGTTATCTATCACAGCAAGGAAAAGGTACAACCTATCAATCTATTTACGAACCACTTACTCGATCAGGCTCCCATTCAAATTTTCACAGAATCACGACATTTCAAATTTTTAACATAAAACTCAAATATTTACAATCAATAAATTGATAAAATTAAATATTTTATTTAAACGAATTTAATTATGTATTCGATAATGAAAATTATTTTTAAATTATTACAACAAAATAGATTATTAAATCTTTGCTTAATAAAAAATATTTTGATGCACCATTTCTCTATGACATAATAAATTTTCTTAAATTAATATAATTTTGAATAAAACCATAATAAATGAAATCTTAAATAATATTAATTAGACTTTTTTTTTATTTTATATAATTAACAAATAAGGCCCTTTACCAATTACCGACTTATTTCAAACTTACTGACTTATTTGACGCCATCTTGAATAAGTCGGTAAACTCGTTTCAATTCATTTTGCTGACTTATTTTGACAGCTGATAATAACAAAAAAATATGTCTGTGTTTTTTTTTTCTTGGTCAAATAAAATCTTAATTAAATTAATAAATAAAATGGACAAAAAAAAACAATTTTTGTTGTTAAATTATTTAACAAATAAAAATATGAAACTGAGCATCAAATTAATGGATGGCGATAAAGATCTGTTAAAGTGTCTGGAAAAACCAGAGTTTAAAATGGGATTTCATTTTGCTCTTCGCTCTTCATTTTTGTTCAAGAGCGCCAATAAAAACTATTAAAAAGCTCTTTATAAAGAGCGATATTGTAAAAAAAAAATATCGCTCTGAAGAACTGGAGCATTATTTTTGATATACGGCTCTTGCTCTTCCACTATTGCGTTTGTGTTATCATATTTTCGCTCTTTGTTATTGCGCTATATTGAGAAAATAAATACGCTCTGCTCTGATGAATAAAAACGTCATTATTATATTGCTCTTGCTCTTGTTATTACAGCAAACGGTTACATTCAAAACCTTCTAAATTTCTTTAGAAAGCCAGATTGTTTTATTAGCAAACAGAAGCACGGGCATTGGAAATGATATTCTAAAATGATTTTTGGGTAAAGTTCAGGAATATGGCCAACTCGGACGGAACTTGGCTATTCATTAACTGCGATTTTATTGAAATTTGACACGCGCGATTTAAATGGGATTCTAGATTGAGTTTTAGGTGAAGTTCTAGGAGATGGCCAATTAGGATATAACTTGGCTATTTTTTAACCGGCTGTGATGCAATTCGACATGTACGTTCGAAATGGGATTCTAAAATGATTTTTATTTGAAGTTCTGGAATATGACCAATTTGAATAGAACTTGGCTATTCCTTAACCGATTTTAGTGAAATTAGAAACCCACGATGTAAATGGGATTCTACAATGATTTTTAGGTGAAGTTCTGGAATATGCCCAACTAGGACGGAACTTGATTTTTGGATCAAGTTCTGGAATATGGCCAATTATGGTGGAACTTGGCTATTTCTTAACCGATTTTAGTGAAATTTGACATGTGCGTTGGAAATGGGATTCTAAAATGATTTATGGATATATTTCTGGAATATGGCCAACTAGGATGTAACTTGGCTATTCTTTAACCTATTTTAGTGAAATTTGACATGTGGGTTAGAAATGGGATTCTAAAATGATTTTTAGGTGAAGTTCTGGAATATGGCCAATGGAGATGGAACTTGGCTATTCCTTAACCGATTTTAGTGAAATTTAAAATGCCATTGGAAATGGGATTCTAAAATGATTTTCGGATGAAGTTCTGGAATATGGCCAATTATGGTGGAACTTGGCTATTTCTTAACCGATTTGAATGAAATTTGACATGTGCGTTGGAAATGGGATTCTAAAATGATTTATGGATATATTTCTGGAATATGGCCAACTAGGATGGAACTTGGCTATCCTTTAACCGATTTTAGTGAAATTTGACATGTGCGTTGGAAATGGGATTCTAAAATGATTTTTGATGAATTTCTGGAATATGGACAATTGTGATGAAACTTGGCTATTCCTTAACCGATTTTAGTGAAATTTAAAATGCGCAATGGGCATGGGATTCTAAAATGATTTTCGGATGAAGTTCTGGAATATGGCATGTTATGGTGGAACTTGGCTATTTCTTAACCGATTTTAGTGAAATTTGACATGTGCGTTGGAAATGGGATTCTAAAATGATTTATGGATATATTTCTGGAATATGGCCAACTAGGATGGAACTTGGCTATTCTTTAATCTATTTTAGTGAAATTTGACATGTGCGTTGGAAATGGGATTCTAAAATTATTTTTAGGTGAAGTTCTGGAATATGGCCAATGGAGATGGAACTTGGCTATTCCTTAATCGATTTAAGTGAAATTTAAAATGCGCAATGGAAATGGGATTCTAAAATGATTTTCGGATGAAGTTCTGGAATATGGCCAATTATGGTGGAACTTGGCTATTTTTAAACCGATTTGAGTGAAATTTGACATGTTCGTTGGAAATGGGATTCTAAAATGATTTATGGATAAAGTTCTGGAATATGGCCAACTAGGATGGAACTTGGCTATTCTTTAACAGATTTGAGTGAAACTTGACACGCGCGATGGAAATGGGATTCTACAATAATTTTTAGATGAATATGGTCTACTAGGATGGAACTTGGCTATTTCTTAACCGATTGTGATGCTATTCGACATGTGCATTGGAAATGGGATGAATGAAGTTCTGGATTTTAGAGAAATTTGACATGCGCAGTGGGAACGGAATTCTACAATGATTTTTAGAATGAAGTTCTGGAATATGGCCAACTTCCTTAACCGATTGTGATACAATGTAACATGTGCGTTGGAAATAAGATTCTAAAATGATTTTAACATGAAGTTCTGAAATAAGGCCAACTAGGATTAAACTTGGCTATGCCTTAATCGATTTTAGTGAAATTTGACATGTGCGATCAAAATGGAATTCTAAAATGATTTTTAGATGATTTTCTGAAATATGAATCATTTAGATGGAACTTAGCTATTCCTAAGCCGATTGTGATGCAATTCAATATATGTGTTGGAAGTGGGATTATAAAATAGGTTTTAGATAAAGTTTTGAAATATGGCTAAATAGGATGGAAATTACAGATTATTCCTCACAGCAGATAAACTTTGACAGCTGTATGGATACTTGGCTGTTCCTTAACCGATTGTGATGCAATACAATATATGCTTTGGAAATGGGATTCTAAAATAGTTTTTAGATAAAGTTATGGAATATGGCCAACAGCAGATAAACCTCGACAGCTGCATAGATAACGGAAACTGGATATATTTAAATATATCAATATGAGTTACATAAAATAATAATTAATATAGATTACTTATATTGACATGTTTCTTATACATCTGCCGGAAAATTTAGTCGCGATCAAAGGAAAATACGAAAAAATGGGTGATAGCACGCTAATGTTAGTGTAAGACCGCGGAATTAGAAAAATCATTTAAGAATCTCATTTCCAACGAACATGTCAAATTGCATCAGAATCGGTTAGGAAATAGCCAAGTTCCACCCTAATTGGCCGTATATTTCATCTAAAAATCATTGTAGAATCCCGTTTTCATCATACATGTCAAATTTGTTTAGCCCAGTTCCATCCTAGTTGGCCATATTCCAGAACTTTATCCATAAATCATTTTAGAATCCCATTTCCAACGCACATGTCAAATTTCACTAAAATCGGTTAAGAAATAGCCAAGTTCCACCATAACAGGCCATATTCCAGAACTTCATCCGAAAATCATTTTAGTATCCCATGCCCATTGCGCATTTTAAATTTCACTAAAATCGGTTATGGAATAGCCAAGTTCCATCACAATTGTCCATATTCCAGAAATTCAACTAAAAATCATTTTAGAATCCCATTTCCAACGCACATGTCAAATTTCACTAAAATCGGTTAAAGGATAGCCAAGTTCCATCCTAGTTAGCCATATTCCAGAAATATATCCATAAATCATTTTAGAATCCCATTTCCAACGCACATGTCAAATTTCATTCAAATCGGTTAAGAAATAGCCAAGTTCCACCATAATTGGCCATATTCCAGAACTTCATCCGAAAATCATTTTAGAATCCCATTTTCATTGCGCATTTTAAATTCACTTAAATCAGTTAAGGAATAGCCAAGTTCCATCGCCATTGGCCATATTCCAGAACTTCACCTAAAAATCATTTTAGAATCCCATTTCCAAGGCACATGGCAAATTTCACTCAAATCGGTTAGAGAATAGCCAAGTTCCTTCTTAGTTGGCAATATTCCAGAACTTTACCCATAAATCATTTTAGAATACCATTTCCAATGCACATGTCAAATTTTACTCAAATCGGTTAAGAAATAGCCAAGTTCCACCATAATTGGCCATATGCCAGAACTTCATCCGAAAATCATTTTAGAATCCCATTTCCATTGCGCATTTTAAATTTCACTAAAATCGGTTAAGGAATAGCCAAGTTCCATCTCCATTGGCCATATTCCAGAACTTCACCAAAAATCATTTTAGAATCCCATTTCCAACCCACATGTCAAATTTCACTAAAATCGGTTAAAGAATAGCTAAGTTACATCCTAGTTGGCCATATTCCAGAAATATATCCATAAATCATTTTAGAATCCCATTTCCAACGCACATGTCAAATTTCACTAAAATCGGTTAAGGAATATCCAAGTTCCATCCACATTGGCCATATTCCAGAACTTCATCCGAAAATCATTTTAGAATCCCACTTCTATCGCACATGTCAAATTTCACTAAAATCGGTTAAGAAATAGCCCAGTTCCACCATAATTGGCCATATTCCAGAACTTCATCTAAAAATCATTTTAAAATCCCACTTCAATCGCGCATGCCAAATTTCACTAAAATCGGTTATAGAATAGCCAAGTTCCATTGTAGTTGGCAATTTCAGAACTTCAGCTAAAAATCATTTAAAAATCCCACGTCTATCGTGCATGTTAAATTTCACTCAAATCGGTTAAGGAATAGCCAAGTTACATCCTAGTAGGCCATATTTCAGAACTTTATCTACAAATCATTGTATAATCCCATTTCCAACGCACATGTCAAGTTTCTCTAAAATCGTTTAAGAAACAGCCAAGTTCCATCACAATTGGCCATATTCCAGAAATTTATCTAAATATTGTTTATCAAACTTTCTTTCTTAATTGATATTCAAAGAGCAATTCGTGTGTTACAAAAAATTTTGCTCCCTAATGTATTTTCTACAATGGCTCTGTAAAATGGGTTGGGAGCGATATTTTTAGCTTTTACGCTCTTTGTTTTAAGAGCAAAATTAAAAATAAAAATTTAAATCGCTTTGAAAGAGCGAAATAATTTGTTTTTGTGTTTATCATTAGAGGGTAAGAGCGTAAAAGCAAACTGAAAAAAAAATGTATTGGGAGCAAGAGCGAAAATTTTTATAAAGAGCTCTAAAAGAGCGATAAATTTAAACTCTGGGAAAAACGCAAAATGCGGGAGGTATAATTTTTTTTTTTTAATTGTAATACATATATATAATACATAAATTTAAAATATTATTTACGAGTATATCTACTTACTCGTATATCAGGGGTTGAAATATTGCTCTATGAAGCGGAGCGATATATATGACGCAATACTAGAACGGGGCCCACTATTAATAAAAAAAACACTTACGTGTCTCGAAAGAGGCGTTCCCAAAAATTAGTGGAACTTTATCCGTCGAAGCGCCACGGGTATGATCCGTGTGGTTAGTACTGCCGTGTGGTTAGTACTGCTTTTAACATGCCAACAACAACAGTATTCAATATTACCCGGCGTTCGCTGGATATGATATTGAACTTAATCAAACACATTATTGTATTGCCTAATGAAGAAGAGCTTCAGAGCATAGGCCTCAAATTTGCTAATCGCGCAGGCTCACACGTTTTCCATCAGGCCGTTGGTGCTATCGATGGAACGCATATCAAAATAAAATGTCCAACCGATAGGCATGATGAAAGAAGATTTTTCCACTTCTTGATACATTCTTGTGACGTTCTATTTGATAGTAGGCGTCGAAGATTGTATTTCTCTAAAAACGGGAAAAATGTAATAACTATTATATCAATTTTATGTAGATAGCAATAATAAATTTTTAAAATTGCAAAACTTACGTCCAAATAATAGGGTATCGACAGTTCTTTTTTTTTTAAATCAGCATCTTTCACTGTTCTGGCTTCAATTAGGGCAAAGGTTTCATCTTCACCCGCTGTAATACAAATAATTAATTTTATATACTACGAGTATGTAATAATTTTGTATACTCGTATGCGTAAATAAACTGAATTCATAACAATATATAATTATGTTTGGTATATTATTTAAAAAATATATATATTCTAATTGAACTTGATCCGTAAAATATGTAAAGAAAATATTTAAACAGAGATTATGTATTCATCACATATCAATAATTCAAGTTTTCAGAAAAATAAATATGTACTTACAACCAGTGCTGTCGAAGTGAGTACAATCGGAGTATTTGTACTACTTTCGCTTAGTGCTTACTCCTGTACTCCGCTATTTCATTTTGTACTCCCCTGTTCTAATAACTGCTATTCTAATAACACTTTTACATAATATTTTAAGTTATCGGCTTTTGCTTGCAATAATTATAATATTCTGGAAGATATCTAGTTTTTTCATAAAACATTTTTCAAAGCTAATTTATAATGGTTCCTGTCATTTTCAGGCATAAACCCATAAAACTGTTCTCTTGCAGTAATGAATCAGTTATTTTAGCAAACAATATCAATTCAAACATGTAAAATTTGCGAACTAAATTACTTCTACTTCACACGGCTATTTTTTCAGAATCTGAATGTTAGCTGGTAAAACTTATAAACAGATAATTTCGAGTTTTTACAACTTACAACTTTAAAACCTCAGATACACTCAAACATGACAGACGTTACCTTATTTTACCAAAAAAAATTGTACCAGCTTTGGCTAAATATTTAGATTAGAACCTCCTGAATACAAAAATTAACACACAAAAACGATGTACGGAAAATAAAATTCTTTAAGCTTAGATTAGCACTTCTATATTAAAATAATACTGTAAGATAATTTCTGCAGTCATTTAAACTTTCCAGACTGGAAAGTTGTATGGAAGTCTGGATTTATGAAGTGTGATGTGGGAAATTTCTTTCGTCTTGTGTGATATAATATGTTTAAGGTTAGGAACTATTTATGGCTACGGACCATTTTTGTGTCTATGCCTGGCCCTTGTGGGCCGCCACCCAAACCTAACCTAGGAACTATTTATATAGAATCGGCTTAACATCTCCGATATAAAATTTCACTAAAACACAACGACAAATGTGTGTATTCCATTCGGTGCCGGAGGGGCTGGCTGTATATGGAAAACCAAAATTGGTAATTCTAATTTGTGATTTATGGTATCGGTCATAATACCATTAGTACGAGTACTTATAGTTACTATCAGAAATCTATATATTATGTCGGTATTCGAAGAATCGCGATAGGCTTAAATAAACCATCTTAGAATTCGCCATTTACTATCAGAATTCGATCTATCATCTCAGAGTTCGACATATCATTTCCAAATTCGTCATATGTACCTTATTCATGTCAGAATTCGATATATCATCACAGAATTCAACATAATAATTCGAAATATCATATCAGAATTTGATATATCATCTCAGAATTTGCTTTACATGTATATATTGTCGACGCATCAGTCAGAATTTGATATATCGTTGATATTTGTCAGAATTTGGAATATTATCATAAATCATCTCAGAATTTGATTTATCCAGTCAGAATTCTTTATACTTAATTATTATGTCAAAGTTCGTTATATCATGTCAGAGTTCGATATATAACCTAAGGATTTGAAATACCATATCAGAATTCGCTATATATTTTCAGAACTTATCATATTCAAATTTATATATTTCACATCCGAATTATGTATATCATTAAGAATTTGAAATTTCATGTTAGAATTCGATACATACTATCGGATTCGATACATCTGTCAGAATTTGATATATTATGTCAGTATTCTATATACATGCCAGAATTCAACATTCCATACCAAAATTCTATATATCACGTAAAAATTCGAAATATAATGTCATAATTCGATATATCATCTCAGAATTCGCGTTATACATACCATATGTATGTACTATCAGAATTCAATATTTTTGTCAGAATTATATCAAAATACGACACATGATGTCAAAATCCGTTATGTCGTCTCAGAATTCGACTCAATATCCATTTTCTATACATCATGTAAGAATTCGAAACATATGTCAGTTCGATATATCATCTCAGAATTCGATACAAACTGTAAGATTCATTATATTTCATATGTAATGTAAGGATTCTACAAATTATGTCAGAATTCGATATTCCATCTCAAAATTCGTTATATATTGCCAGAATTCGATAAATATTTTAGAAGTTGGTATACCTATCATGTCAGTATTCCATATAATACGTCTACATCGCACGTGACAAAGAATATTGACAACTCAAAATTTCAAATTTTTCAGGAGAGCAAAATAAAACATGCTAATTTCGATTATACTGTACTATTCTCTATGGGCGTCAAAAAAAGGAAGATTGGAAAATTAGGCCGTATCTCGCTTTGTAAAATAACTATGACCACTATGGTCACTATCCCCACTATGTCAGGTTATGAAATCGATTATTGCGCATCTATTTGACGAAATATCTTAAAAACCCAATTTTATGAGTTGTGTCACTTTTTTATGTCATGTTCGATATGTCAGAATTCCACATACCATCTCAAAATTCGTTGTATACTGTAAGAATTCGATAAATCTTTTAGAATTTGATATTCCTATCATGTCAGTTCTATATAATATGTCAGAATTCGGATATATCATCTCAGAATTCGACTAACCATATCAGAATTCTATATATCATGTAAGAATTCGAAACATAATGTCGTAATTCGATATTTCATCTCAGAACTTACTATATTCTATCAGAATTCAATGTTTTTGTCAGAATTATGTCGAAATTCGACACATGATGTCAAAATTCATTATGTTGTCTTAGAATTCGATTTAATATCCGGCTTCTTTACATCAAATATGAATTCGAAACATTATATGTCAGAATTCGATATACTATCTCAAAATTCGTTATGTACGATAAATCTTTTAGAATTTGGTACACCTATCATATCAGTATTCTATATAATATTTCAGAATTCGGATATATTATCTCAGAATTCGACGTAACATATCAGAATTCGATATATCATCTCAGAATTCGCTATATACTATCAGAATTCAATATATCTGTCAGAATTAAGTCGAAATTCGACACATGATGTCAAAATTAATTATGTCGTCTCAGAATTCGACTTAATATCCGGATTCTATACATCATGTAGGAATTCGAAATATCATATATCAGAATTCAATATATCATTTCAAAATTCGCTTTATACAATTCGATAAATTTTTTAGAATTTGGTAAACCTATCATGTCAGAATTCCACGTATTATGTCGGAATTCACAATATTTCATCAGAATTCTTTAAACCAGCTCAGAATTCGTCAGATACTGTCAGAATTTTATATTACTATCAGAGTTTGATGTATCTTGTCAAAATCCCATTATCTCAGACAGGGTGGGAAAATACATGTATTTTTAAAAAAACGACAAATCATTTGAATTTTTTGTTTTAAATTAGTTTTGCAAAGAATTATAAATTTTACAGTAAAATGGCGTTTGTTATAACAATTGAAATTGTTTTCAACTACTCAGTGTTCCAAAATATTTCTTGCAGTTGGACCACGTTTTATTTAAAAAATTCTGATCCCCTATACCTTATGGCAGAAATTTTTTTCAGGCCATGAAATAATAGGTTTTATAATAGGAATTATTTATAGAATTTTCAAAATATCGCAGATAATAGATTACTCTAAAATCCATCAACAAATGTGTTTGTTCCATCCATTTGATGCTGGAAACTAGTCTGAATTAGCTAAGTATATACAAATAAATTTGGTGAATATCTTTTTTTAATTTAAAGTTTCAACTCAAAAATATCCTGTATTTAAGCCATGGTTTAATTAAGAAGTCCAACTTCAGATGATATGGCCAAAGGAATTTTCCAGAGCCGGAATTAATAAATGTTATATTAGGAACTACTTAAAGAATCTCAAGTCTCAGATATATATTATATTAAAATTCATCCACAAACGTGCCACCACCTAAAAAAAAGAAAATTAGGGAAACAATGTTTCTGATAAATGGCATCAACCAAAGTATCATTAGTGGTGTTCCGCAATATTTATTAAATTTGGCTCTTATTTTATTAAAACAAATGCGACCCCAAATAAGGTGACCCAAGAAATTTTCAGAGCGTCAATAATTCTGTTTTATATTAGATTTTATTAAAATTTCACTAAAAACCATTGTCAAACGTGCTCCATTTGGTGCTGGAACCCGGGAATGTTGTAAGGGCCTGGAGTGGTTATGAGAGTAAAAACAAATTTTTCTTTGGCAAATCTAATTTCCCCAAATTTTTTTCTAAAAACCACAGAATCATTATATTGTCTTGCAATATTTGTTGAATTCTGGCCATGTTTCATTTAAGAAACTCTATCTTTGACCTAAATGGAACTGCTGTGATTGTGCACAAGTTCCATTGAAATATATTTTCTGACTTAAGCAATATATTTAATGATCAATGAATTAGTTGAAACACCTTTAAATTATTAATCAAATTGGTGGGTTAAAAACTTTTCTAGGTGAGATTCCACCACGTCCATGTTTTGTAACCAGTCGTCGCCTCTAAACCAATTTTAGGTAGCAATTTTTTTTAAATCAAATACAAACATATTTCGAGATTTAATAACGGTCCTGCTTTTTTTAAGGCGATTTTTTCAGACTTCGTCCAGCTTTAGTCATTTATGACCTGGTGACCCTAGGTACCTACTGAGGTATTGTCTGTCAATGACATTTCTTTAAATTGCACCAAAATATCTTCCCATTATGACAAATATGTAACATTCCCATCATTTAACGTGTCTGAATTTGGAATATCTGCCAAAATTCCGATGGTGAAAGTGAAAAGGTTTGGAACTAAAGTTGCTTTAAGGTAAATTTTCCGTTTACCACGTAAAATTTAGGTAAAAATAGTTAAAAATTAAAAATTTCACTTACGGTTTCACTGGTCGGTACTCTTCTCTACGATAAAAACTTAAAACTCCCAAAACGATAATCTAAAAATATCTGTGATCTCGTGAAGAGTTGTGGCCGAGTTAAAAACTGTTTAGCTCGAGCAGTATACAGAGCTTAACGCTTTAATAGTAAAATAGATAAAGAGCTAACAAAATTTATGGCTAAGGTCTAATTATCTTATTTCGTGTACACTCCCTTCTGTCTAGAAATACTCCCATGAAAATTTGAACGTACTTCGATTAAAATTTTCAGAACGACATCACTGCTTACAACGCGTATTATACGCCTTTCTTTTCATTTAAAAATTTACGTATGAAAATAAATAACTATTTTAATTATTTTTGTTATTATTAATTAATTAAAAATATTTTACCGCAACAACAAATTATTATGAATATGACAGAACACAAGACAACAAAATATTATGAATATGAGAGAATTTTCATGGTTACATGGATCAGAACTGTATAGTGTACCTGAACCCAAATAAGTTTTTTATGAAAAAAAGAGATAGCAAATAAGTCACCTCATCAGCAGACTTATTTGAATAAGTCGGTGAATAAAATAAGTCGGTAATTGAAATAGACCCTAAATAATATTTAAATATGAATTTTTTTTTTTTTTTTTGAAGAATAATAATTTATAAAAAAAGATTTTAAAAAAAATGTTATTGCATGTTTTCTTTTTGTTTACCTAATTATTTGTGCAGACATCTTATCAATGATGATGTTGTTTTTGTGTTATATGCTGCAATGATGATTTTGTTGTGTTCGTTAACATCCACATATTTTGCGTATATTGTACATTTTTTTACTGTATTTTGTATATTTTTTGTCATGCTCCTTGTATTATAACTGTTTTGTTTAATTTTACAATTCTTATCAATTTTGATTATGAAAATTAATTGGTACAATATTATATTAATAATACGATATAAACATTAATTGTATTACAAATTTTTCATTAAAGTACTAAAATTAACAATTTTCGTTTTATGTACATAGAATCAAATTTCATTACTATTCATTGTCCGAAATACACTACGTTTGTTCATTTCAAGATCGTGCCATTTTTATTTAGAAAATTTTTATTTTTACTCAATTTCTAAAATCAATATTTTTTTATAAAATGGCAGAATCAAAATAATAAGATACATATTATAAAAGTATTCATTTATCATTAAACTACATGTATTCACATAAACACCATGGAATAGTTTTACTTGTTCTAATTTGATTTGTTTATTTTATTTTATTTCATTTTACTTTCAAGAAATCAAATTAAAAAACATTTATTTTACACTCACTATCATGTCACCATAACACGATAATTATCTATCTTTTTTTCCCATCAAATCACCAAAATCAAAATCTCTCCTTCCTTTTCCGTGCTTATATATCAGTCCAAACAATAGACCACACACCCACCCATTTCCATTTGTTTGTTTTTTTTTGTTTTGTTTTTGAAATTTCCTTTACCAACAGAAAAGAATCGATCACTCTTGATCGATAATTAGGGCAATTCAATAGCGTAAACCAAATATTATTAACCTAATAGCGGCCAAGTATTAATATGTATAACGGAGGCTTTACAAATTGTTAACGAATGCGGCACCGGTTTTTAAAACATTTTTTCATATGTAATTCTTCATGTAAAATATGGAGTACTCGTTCGTCCGAGATGCCTATGATATTAGCAATTTCACGCTTAGTCAAACTTGGATCTTCGCAAACAATATTATCCACTTGCTCCATGATTTCTGGTATTGTTGCACTTTTTGGACATCCACTACTTGGTTCATCTTCAACGCTTGAACGATGACGTTTAAACTCTAAAATCCATCGATGCATAGTTGGAAATGAAGGAGCAGATTCCTTAACCACTTTTACCATTTTTGTATGAATTACTGTTGCTGATAAACCTTCCAAAACAAAGAATTTTATCACTGTACGATATTCGATTTTTTCCATTGTAAACGAGTACACTGACACATCAACTTCTAATGACTTGTAAATAAAGAATGAATTGCCAGATCAAAATAAAAATTTTTATGTGTTCAAATGAAAGATGAAATGTTAAAATGGCGTATAAATTTTGATTCCTCTACTGGTTAATAGGTGTCACTTTCAATACTTTTAACCAACCTGTATCTGTACATAGAAGTTATATGCATTGTAGTGTATGTATATAAATGAACGGCTGAGTGGAAAAATTTTAATATTCCAAAAATGTTGTTTTTCGGAAATCAATAAAAAATCTTTTTACTGTTTTAACTATAAGCTGTACAGTAAAACTGTTTTAACTATAAGTTGTACAGTAATAAATTGTATTTTAAAGAAGTTTAGTGCACATTGTCAGTATTAATATATATGTACATTAGAAATTAAGGGGGCTGGAATATTACCTTTTGTCCACTCAATTCCAGAATTTCGCAAGAAAGAATAAAGAACAGTAATTTTTAATAAATTTGTATTGTTTTCACTCAAATAGTTGGCTTCAAATGTATTTATTCGTCATTATTACCGCTATTTGCAGCATCTAACGTAGCCACTTTGTGAGTTCACTGTAGAATGCTCTTGGAAGAACTACTTGATCTCACCAGATTTTTGTAGATCATAAGATGTTTTTTTAAAGTAGCGAGGCCACCATTCCTTAAAGTTCACTGTCGAATAGTTATTCTCGCTTAAAATGGTGGATTACGCTTTCTCGATTTTCGAATGATATCTTCGTACTTTTCTGATGAATAAATTCGACTCAGTCTTCGAACACATCGTTTTATGATAGAAAAGTATCTGTCACAAGGCAGGAAGCTCCCATTCATGATTAATGGCATAGTCTGGTCAATCTATGATTGCGGTTTTGTTCCGCATATGTGTCACTAAAGACGTGCAGTTTCTTTACTTCTTTAGGAATATTTTTTAAACAGTCAAAACAGAGCTACACATTTCGTTGGGACTTGGTTTAGCTACTCCTTCTGTGCATGTGAAGAAAACAGATTTTTCAGTATTTTTGTGATTCATTGATTTTTATCAAGATTTACAGAATTATTAACAAGTGAAAATTACTATTCACCACTGATTATTATTCGCAACCAAAAGTAAAATTAATTAAAATAATAATTATATTATATTATATTTTTATTTTTTGTGTCTCTCTTATTCCAGACTGTACTAAAAAGTAAAAAATTGCATTTGAGAGTTTGCATAAAAAGACATAGACGAAGGAGTTTGCGTAAAAAAGAGTGGAGTTAGTTTTTTTGAAATTGATTGTGGTGATGATTATAGTGATGAACACAAATTCCTCACCTCTTTATCTAGCCAATTTTTGTCTTTCCTTCAAATGCAAATGATTATTGATCTTGCCTTTCATATTTCATAGAACAAAACAAATTAGATTTGTGTTGATTAGTTTTTTTATTGAAGGCTTATAAATATGTACACAACTAACACTATGACCCAGTAGTCACTTTGTACCTTTAAATTTTGTATATCGCCCGCTTCGTGACAATAACTCCTATCTGAAAAAATTGTATTTTTCAGAATACGAGAAAAACTGTTTCATATTAATATGGACTGCCTTTATAGAGGAAATGGTTTTATCTCTCAATTTTTATGTTTTATCCATTTCTTTAGGTTACATCTTCCATGTAAAGGTACGTACGCTACATTCCTATATTCCTACATTAAAATCTCACTTATGCCAAAATTGCAGATAAGAGGTATTGTCACGAAGCTGGGATACATATGTAGTTCGTCTTGGAATTATAGATGTTTTTGGGTGTGTGTGTTGAATTGAAACAAAAAAAAATAAAATTATATGGGAGGGTAAAGCCTGAATTCCATTGCGAATAAAAGTTTGTCAGTCAAAATAAAAGGAGATAAAAATATAAAATCTGAGGTTGTGTGAACGAAACACAAAACAAAGTCAGTCAAGATTTGACTTACATAAAATGTGTCTTTGTATTAGTGGATCGCCATAATTATGGTCAAAAGTTGTTACGACTGGCATACGTCTCCATTTAAAAGCAGAGAAAAAAAAATTTTGAAAAAAAAAATCCCAAACGCGCAAATAAACTGAAGTTTTATTAATATACTGTGATCACCAAGGGCTCAGTTTATGCTGCTACAAAATTTAAAGTTAACATTCCATCCTCTTATGTACAAACATAGTTTTAATTTTTATGCATTTACGTATTTTGTTTTTCTCTCATTGCTATGTACAGGCATACATGTCTCACGCGATGTTTGTGTTTGTACAGGTAGTGTATATTATGCGAATGGTTTGTTTGCTTTATTAAAATGCTCAATCTGGAATAATATTATTATTTTTTTTCTTTCGGTCTTATTGGTTTGAATAACGCGTGATATAATTGCTCTGAGTAGGGAATTGGCCGATCGGTGCATTCGACGAGTCCGATGTGGCCGTACGAATGGATGTGTACATATGTTCGCGTCGTTTTGCTTCTGTTCGTTGCATTTGTGTACTATACATAAAGATAATAAAATTTAATTTTAAATAGCAACAAAAAAAAAATGTACACAAATACAGCGAGCAGAGAGTAATTCGACGCAAAAAAGAAAGAAGATATCGGGGGGAAACGTTCTGATTTTTTTTTTTGATCGATGTAAATTTTTTTTTAAAAGTAGTCTAGTATGTGATTTTAGATGAGATGGTCTAATTTTGATTATTGTTTTGGAATTTATGTTTTAGTCATAGTTCCTACAAGTTTAATTATAAAGAAAATATATTGTACAGTGATTTTTTAATAAATTTAACGATAGAATTTATATTACAAATAAAATATAAGTTATATATTTATTTTACTGTTTCTTAATCAAACTTAAGTTTTTTGTTTGATATTTATAACGGGGTAGTGGTTAAGTTTATTATTAAATAAATTGTAAATATGGATTATTGCTTTATTATTTAATGATAAATCAAATAAATAAAATATTACCGTACTTTTGAAATTATAATAAATTAATCTATCTTGTGCTCCTGTGTATAGGTGATGTTTGACTATTCACCGGTTTAATGCACCGGTGAATCTACTATGAGCTAAAAGTGTCGCATGGACTAAAACCTCGGATTTTCTTTATACCATAATCAAACTTACATAGGAAAGTTTGTGATCGTTTTTACATTAATAGTGATGTGACTATATTGTGCTATGCTGATGCGTGAATATTAATAAATTGGTATTTCTTTTCTTATCTAATAAACCAGTGTTTAAATTTAAGTGTAGTTGGAACAAAATATTAAACAAAATCCTTCACCCTAAAGTGCAACTACGTAATCGGAAGAAAAAAAAAAAATTAGAAAATCAAAAGAAAATTATTTTGTTTGTGATATTTATCGAATTTGGAAAGCAGTATTCCCGCCCGTGGGGGCATTGTAACCATTTTGAGGGGGATCCTGCGTCGCCGCTGAGTGGTGTGTGGCCGGACGCCCCATAAAATAAGGTACTAACTCGAAGGAAAACCAAAAGTAAATTTCTTTTTACTTGTAAATTTATTGTAACGATTGGTTCTCCTCCGATATTTTCTTTTTTATATTATATATTTATTTGTGCGGTCATATCCGATTCGTGGTGGTGCACCGACTCAAGGTCACCTCACACAGAGCAATTTTTTGATTTAACTTCGTTTTGGTTTATTGTGCGTTTTGGATCCGCTTTTTCTTCTTCACTTTGGCTCGGTCATCCGTTTTTGGGTGTGGTTCGACCTCATAACGGTTTATTTCTTTCAGATATTTTTTTTGTGTTGCTCTTGAATTTTCAAACAGTGAAAGTAAAATTTAATCTTAACGTAGAATCAGTTTTAACGTAATTACCGTATATCTATCTTGCATAAATTTCATTTTTTTTTCTTTTTTCCGTAACAAAAATTCTCTTTGAACTATGTTGTTGTTGTGTGCTACGCCGCACCATGTGCGTTTAAACAAAACTAAATGATCGGATGATGTGAGGTGTGGTCGTGTGAAGGGTCGGTCTTTTTCCATCCTTGTTCCATGCGAGCCGTTCGTTCCTCCAGGACAGGCTGTGCTGGAGGGTGGCACGCCATATGAGTTGAACGCGTCGGGGTGACGGTTTCCGTTCCCAGGGGTTGTCGCTGGGAGTGTCATGCGGGCGTCCTTCCTTCATTCCGTGGCATCGGTGGCCGTCGCGACTGGGAAACAGAATCTTAGTAGGCGGGCCGATGAGGGGAGGCCCGTGTGGCAGTCACGGCGGTGATCGCCTAGAATTGAAACGGTCACTCCGGATCGATCACTCCCTGCTTATTATTTTCTTAGCCGCTGAGGCCGTAGCAAGTGATTTTCAATTTCCTTTTCCCGACTAATTTTGTTCTTCATGCGGTTATTCAAGCATGGGAATATGTCTGGAAAACCCCACGCCGCACCCTGAGCTCTAGCCAGCTACAATACCGCACCAGACCACTATTCTCATGTTTGTTAACGAGATCCCTTGTGGGATTTCGTTACAAAGTATCAAATCGAGATCATTTCAACTAACACATCTGCTACTAAAAAAAAAAAAAAAAAATATGGCTTTTTCTTTGTCACTCTAATGGATTAGTTTTTTTTGTCCTCTTTTGACTTGAAGTCAGTTCAGTCAATTAGTCACAGTGAAATACAGACTTAAAAAAGCAATAGAAAATAAAATAACGGGAATAACATAACGGACTGTGTTTTTTTTATGAGAAGTTGCTGGTTGCTGCCATTTTAGTTTTCATCTTGGTGTTATATATAATTGTTTTCTACTCTGTTATTACGAAGCAAAAATTGTTATCGTTAATAATTTTTAACTGAATAAAATAAATACATTTTCTAAACATTTGGAACAAAATGTCGTCCAGAAAAAAAATGTTTAGTTGTGTTGTGCCATGTTGCAAAATATCAACATCAACCATTCCAAAGGATCCATTTAGTGGTTCCGTTTGTAGTAATGCGATTGGTTTGTCAAGTTTGAAAAACAAGTACAATTATGTATGTGAACGTCATTTTCCGAGCGGATATATACATAGGTGCACACCGCCTTTTATCGAGGAACGCAGTCCCTGTATTGAATATCGTTGAAAATAATGAAGCTAATGAATTATCACATGACAAACAACCAATCGTAGCTAATGAAGAAATGGAAACCCATGGACTATGGTACTAGCTCCTTGCTGTATAAGCCAACAGAATTTTCAACACAAATGACACAAACCGATCCTCTGGATGAGGATGTGGATTATAAATCAGCTAAATTGTGTTCACTGCGCAATCTCAAAGGAGGATGCCCATTATTGTGCGAAATGTAAAAAAATCGATATAACTCATTAATTAAAAAAAAAAAATTAATTGCTGCTAAAAAAAATCCATAAAATTAACGCAGAGTTTATTAAATTGAAGAGAAACTATAATAATTTAAAGGCCAATCATCAAAAAATAAACAATACCAGTGTCGATGAAATGATTAGTCAACTAAAATCCCCAAACGAGCCAACTAAAAATGAATGTAAACTTTTGTTGAAAGAGGATTATTACTACACAGAATAGGACAAAACATTTGCACAGTGTTTGTACTCCAAGTCTGCAACTGCGTATAAATATTTAAAATCAACTTTTGAATTAAAACTGCCATCAGTTTCGTCTATATACAAGGATATAGGAACAAACGATATTTTGCAAAAGCAACTTAAAAATTTATTTTTAAATATGCCAACGTCATCGCGTATATTTTGTTTATCTTTCGATGAGATAATTATTAAGAAAGACTTAACAGTTAATACCGTAACAGATAAGGTGGAGGGCTATTGCGATAACGGGAAAGAAAGAACAAACCAATTGGCTATTTCGGCTATGTTCTTTATGCTACGTAGTTTAGTAGGCAATTGGAAACATGTGCTTAATTATGTGCTCATTAACAATTCAATTAGTGTCGAAGAACTTTCAAAATTAATAATTGACAATATAAAATTATGTGCAGAAATATTAAATTTTGAGGTGGTAATGTTAACCTGTGATCAGGCTACGACCAACGTGGCAGTATATAAAAAATTTGGTGTTGGACCGGAGAAGCCATTTATACTTGTGGGTGATAAAAAAATGTTTGTACAGTATGATCCGCCTCACTTGATCAAATCTGCTAGAAATGCGCTACAAAAACATCAGTTTTTGCATTTAGAGTACGGAACGACTGATTTTAATGTGGTAAAAAAAATGTATGATCAGGAACAAAATCAAAAGGTTAAAATGTTACATAAATTAATCAAAGCCCATATGGAACCAAACAACTTCCAAAAAATGAGTGTTAAGCTGGCTGTTCAAGTGTTAAGTAATACGGTTTCCAGTGCTTTACGAACTACACAGAAAACAACACCATCGATTTTTGATAATTATTTACAGAATGTAATACCAACAGCGAAAGTTATTGAACACTTCAATAATATATTTGATTGCCTGAACTGCCGCGGGTTTTCTTCAAAAAATCCTTTCGAACAGCCACTTAAAATGAACAATAAGACGTTTAATTACTTGTAATAAAGTTTGGAGTTTTTAAAAAATTTAAAAATTTTATCTAAAAGCGAAAATTATTTAAAATTTATCAAAGGACTGGAATTAACAATATCCGCTCAATTAGCATTAATGCAACATTTAAATTCTATGTTTGAGATTGAGTTTATATTAACTGGAAAAAATAACCAGGACGGTTTAGACATTTTTTTCGCAGCATTAAGAGGTAAAGGCGGATACAACTATATGCCATCTAGTTACGAATTTATATCATACAACTATGATGACTATAAAAATTTAAAACTTCATTGGAAACATTTTAAATATGATTACAACGCAAGCCTCAAGTATTCAGAGACCGAAAAGTAGATAATATCTTCATACATGAAAAAAATTTTAAAAAAAGTCAAAATTCAAATTTTGGCTCTTTGAAGGCACCTTCTGACGAGATGCTCAAAGTAGCCGATTTTCTGGTAAAAATATTTGATTCCTATTTAACTCGTAAAAGCCATATTAGCAACACGTGCGGAGCAATGAGAAAATTCAGTTTGGTTAAAATTAAATCAGTATTTCCAACATTTTTACCTGAAGAAACTGAACCGTGTTTTATTCATTTTACGAATTTATTGATTTTTTTTTTATTAGTTTTGCTTCGAAAAAATTGTAGATGGTCAATGCCAAAGAAAAATATAAACGATAAAGCAAAATCCTGTAATAGTAAAGTACCAAAAAAATTGCGAATTTTAAGTAATAAGTAATTTACATAGTTAGCGAGAAAGCATGCTTTTTGACGAAGTAATGTTAAGCGAAGGCCGGAACTCGCAGAGGGAAGAAGATTTTGTGATTCTGAAGCTTATTTGTAAGATTTCTCTTTATTAATTTTTAGTAATTTTAATTTTTCGATTAATATTTATTTTTATTTTTACAGCTGGTTTAGAAGTACAAGCTTATTTCGAAGATGTGGCTGATTTTTACCAATTACCAATTAGAAAATGTAATAATCCCCGAAACGGTGAATTTAACTGAAGAAATTTTAGTTGAAATACAAAATAGTATGAAATTATTTTTATAATTATTGAAAATAATTTTGTCAGTTAAATTTTTTCTATTTATTTATTTCTAGGCGACATCAATAATAATTTCCATAAATGGTCCGACGCAAAAACCAAATTTTTATTAAATTTGTATCAACAAAATATGGATAATTTTTTACCACTAAAACAGTCCAAAAACAAAAAACTATGAATACGGAATATCTGTAAAATGGGATCGGGTGGAAAGCAAATAGAAAGGGGTGATGAAACGGGTGAAAGCGTGCGTAAAACAAAGTCGGACCTGTGGAAACACAAGGCAAAAGACTAAATACGAAATGAAATAGTTAGCGCCGACGATCCTATAGTTCCAGAGATATGATTAGGGGCTGGAAAAAAATAACGTAACTTTATTAATCAAACAAAAAAATAAATAAAAATAAAATCGCCTATATAAATATCGAGTTTCAATATTCGATTAATATTAAGTTAATTATATAACAAAAAACAAGTTAGTTTTATACAAGTAGTGATTTTCATAATTATAATCCTAAGTAAATCTTGTGGCTACCAAAAAGTGTCGTGATAAAACTAACTGTAAATTTAAACCAACCGTGTAGTGAGACTGTCTGTAATTTCTGCTGTGCTAATTTTATAATATCTAAATGGCTTTACCAATAACGCGCAGTTCTTCAAAATTAACCGAGGTATTTCAATTGGAAAACCCTACTATGAAAGACATTCTTGCTGTCAACAAAGCCATTTTAGATAAAATTAATGCTTCGGAAACCGTACTTTCCAAAAAATTTGACACGCTGAATGACACCGTTTGCTCACTTGGTAAAGAATTATCGGGTGTTAAAGTAAATATCGACCAATTGGATAATAAAGTTGAAATGTGTAATTCTCAAATCCAGTCATTAGAAAACGAAGTAGCAGTTTTAAAACAACAACAGCTCCAAAATGACATTGTAATAAGCGGATTTCCATCTTTAGATTACAAAGTTGATGATGTAGTTGACAAACTCAGCCAGTTACTTCAATTCGACATCAATAATATCGTCCAATCGTACAAAAAACAAATTAATGTTATAGATCGAGTCAATACGGGAACCAAAACGTTTATGCACATCATTGTAACATTTAAATCCCATTCAATTAAATCAGACTTTTTGTTGAAATTACGGAAAAATGGTCCATTATATCTTGATCAGCTGTTCCCTAATCAACAAAACAACAAACAAATTTTCGTTAATGAAAGGATGACGACAACCAATGTTAAACTAATAAAAACATTAAATCATCTAAAGAGAGATAAAAAAATTGCGCATGTCTGGTTTCGTAGTGGTAAAATTTTCGCACGCATCAAAGAAGGTGACCGTTCAATAGCAATCGAATCAAATGATGACATCACCAAGTTAACTGCGTAACTGCTCAGCGTCGTATTTTTGCGATATTATTAATATAATGAATGAACAAGATAAATATTATTTGAATTTAAATGAATTTAGTATCAATAGTAAATTAAATATAATTTTAGGTATTAACATCTTATACATAAACATCAATAGATTGGAGAACAAAATGGAACGTCTCGAGCAATTTCTGTTTACACTTAATCAGAAAATAGATGTTATAATACTAACAGAAATTTTTCTTCACAATTATCAGACTGAATTCATAAATTTAGAAAATTATAAATCATTTCACATAATACGTGAACATAGAGATGGCGGTGGCATTACAATCTTCGTAAATATCGGGCTTGATTTCGAATATAAATGCAGTAAAACGTACATGGAAAATTATTTTTTAATCATTCATTCTCCAAAGCTTAGATTTAATATTATAGGCGTTTATAGACCGCCACACACCGAGTTATCTTCTTTCTTAAGTTATTTTGGTTCTATATTAGACCAATATAAACAGAGCATTGTTATTGGCGATTTTAATCTGAATATCTTAAACGAAGATGAAAGTGATATTATCGATTACAAAACAACTTTAGAAATGTATTCATTTAAAATTAAAAACAAAATTCATAAAAAATATTCTACCCGATTTTCTAACAGTAACAGTACCATCATAGATCATGTTCTCTCGTCAACTCCGCATCAATTTCATATCCTCATTTCCCCCACTGATCTGAGTGATCACGAATATTTATTGATTCGTTGTGCAGCTCCTATCAAACGGATGCGGGTCACCAAACAGTTAACACTTCTTAACCAGCAAAACATAGATACTTACGTGGACACTTTAGATGTTAATAACACATCATTTCAAAATTTCTATCTATCATTAATTAGTTTAGTTGATAAGAACACTACGAATGTAGAGCGTGTATTAAATTTGTATACATACAACAAGCCTTGGTTTACAAATGAACTTAAGCAAATCATTAAATGTCGGACAAAATTTCAAAAACTTAAAAAAAATATCCTAATAACTTTTATTTTAGAGCAAAGTTCAAGAATCTTAAAAAGCAGTCTTACGATATGGTAGTGAAATTAAAAAGGGATTATTATACCAAAACATTAGAAGATAGTTTGCGATCTCCTAAGAAAATGTGGTCATTGATAAATGAAGTCTTGCAAAATCGTAATGCGAAATTTGAAGAACCAATCAATTTAAATATGGATGGTAAATTGATCACAAATCAAAGGGAAGTTGCAAATAATTTCAACAAATATTTCAATGATATTGGTGTGTTTTCCTGTAATACTAGCCCTAATATTTTAGTGAATCGTAATGTAAATAGCATGCTGCGCAATTTTGAAGTTACGGACTACGAAGAAGTTAATTCAATCATATCTTGCTTAGATTCTTCCAGCTCAATGGGTTGGGACTCCATATCGGTAAAACTTATTAAGAAATTTAATTTTAAAATAACACCAATTTTATGTACTGGTATAAATGAAACCATCCTAACGAATAAGCTGCCCAATGAGTTGAAAATTGCTCGTATTACTCCGATATTTAAATCAGGGTCTAAGCAAGACATTAATAATTACAGACCGATATCCGTTCTTCCAACATTTTATTTAGACAACAATCAATTAATTAGTTCTAATAAATTTGGCTTTCAAAGAAATAGCAGTACGCTTTCTGCTATTTTAAACTTATTAGAAAATATTTACAATAACCTTGAAGCTAGGAAATTTACGTCTTGCATTTTCATTGACTTAGCCAAAACTTTTGACTGCATAGATCATAACATTTTATTAAAGAAATTAAGTAGCCTTGGCGTGATTGATAGCGCTCTTTCGCTTCTTGAAGATTACTTACTTAATCGTAAACATTATGTTCAAATGGGAAAATATAAGTCCGAAGAACTATTTTTAAAGTGTGGAGTACCTCAAGGCTCTATCTTAGGTCCATTATTATTTAATATCTACATCAATGATGTTTTCTTGCTCAATTTATCTGGCAAACTTCAACTTTTTGCGGATGATGCGGTAATTACATATGATGCTTTGAGTAGAGAAGACCTACAATTACAGATGGAAACCGATTTAAAAATCTTAAATAGCTTTTTTCTCGCTAATAAGCTTCGCCTTAATAAATCTAAAACTAAATTCATAATCTTCTCTGTAAAGAAAAAACTGTTTGACGATTTTAGGGAAATTTCTCTGGATTTGGAAAAAATCTCTAGAGTAGTTAATATTTGTTACCTAGGACTGAATCTTTGCTATAACTTAAACTGGACGATTCACATAAACTCCATAAAGCAAACGCTGGCGCCGTACGTAGCTGTCTTTCGACGTATTGGAAAATATATTACAAACCAGCAAGTTGCAATGAACTGCTACTATTCATTTGTTCACTCCCGTTTACTTTATTTGATTCAAATTTGGGGATCAGCAGGTAGTACTAAAGTAAAAGAATTACAAATATACCAAAACCAAGCTTTAAAGGCAATCAAGAATATTGACATGAGAACACCTACCATTTTCCTTTATTCCAATCGACTGTTACCAATATCGCAGATGGTAGAATATGAATTTATCCTATTGGTTTATAAACTTAAGTATAATATGATTAAAAGTGATAATGTTTTAATTACTAATTATGAGATAACCAAACGCGCTAACAGATCTGCAGCTCATTTTCGTTTACCACAATATTTTTATAAAATATCTCAAAGTAGTTTTTTCGATCGGGGATTAAAATTGTTTAATGACCTTGAGGATAATTGGAAGTCTATGCCATTAGGTATCTTTAAAACAAATGTGAAAAATTTATTGCTTTCTGAGTTTGTTCAGCAATATAGAATGAACCATATTGTTCTTTGATTGATTGATGTTAATTACTAACTTTATTGTATTAGTTTAGTTGATGTATTTAATTTTTATATTATATTATAATATCCGTTGAAATTTTTGTATTACAATATTACTATGTTGAAAAAAATTTATATCTGATTAATATTAATTATTAATATTTTCCAAAATAAAAATGTATGTTTTTCGGAAAATAAAAAAAAATAAAAAAAAATAAAAAAAAAAAAAAAAAAATACACAAAATATATTTCTTTTTCTAGGTTTCTTTTTTTTCCTTTCTTCTCCGCGCACCGCCAAAATCATCGTATCAACCAGCACAACCAGAACCGTCTCAATCTGGACCGTCTCAACCAAGACCGAAGACCGCTTCAATCCAGACTCTCTCACCCTGAACCAACTCAACCAGGGCCGTCACAATTAAGACCGCCTCACCCGGCACCGCCTCAACCAGGACTGTCTCAACAAAGACCGTCTGGATCATCAACAGCCCGATCATCATCACAGTCACAATAAGTCGAGGATGAGAGCATAGCGATAGCATTGCCAGTTCGAACGCCCAGGAAGTTCTTTACTGAGAGAATGACAGAAAAATTAATAGAAGAAAAGAGGAAAATGGTGAGAGAAAGAAAAGAAGACTTCGAAAAATCCCTTCCCGAAAAAAGCAGAAAACCCGGGAAGAAATGCAGCAAAGCCGAGAAGAAAAGCAGACAACCCGGGAAGAAATGCAGAAACGCCGAGAAGAAAAGCAGAAAATCTTGGAAGAAAAGCCGTAAATCCGGGAAGAAAATAGAAAAATTGCAGCAGATAAACAGAAACGCTGCAAGGAGAGGATGAAATTGGAGGAACGGAAAGTTAGGGCGTTAGAAATATTAGCGCAAAATGCACAAAATAATAATTTAAGTTAATTCTACTAAAATATTACATATACACAGGTATGTACGTACGTACTTTTTATTTTTGAATAAAAGACACAATGTACACAAAACATCAATCAAATATTTTTTCTTTAATTCCAGCTGACTTGTTGATATTTCTGTTTTGTTGAGAAAATCGGGTTGGGTACGCTATCCCAAAATCAAATTCCCAATTACAAAATCCCAAAATCAAAATCCCTATTTACAAAATCTCCCAAAAATCTCCAATTTTCTGAATAATTTTTATTAAAACATGCGCGGCGCCGCACATGTTTAATAAAAATAATTCTTAAAATTGGGGATTTTACATTTCTTAAATATCTAGCTTGTTATAATACAAAATTATATTATTGTAATGTTATTATTATATTATGCGATATCATCCAATGCATTGGAAAATTATACAATTTGTTTCACTATAGTTAAAACATATATGACATATAACTTTGAAGTTTCTATATTTGAAATTTATTGTTTTTTTTGGCTTGAGATACATTATTAGTTAACTATATCATAACAAAAATGAATATTTTAACAAGCAATAAGGGAGGGAATAAGTTATTCCATGACGGCTATGTGTATCATCTGGCTAGTGAAAAATCGAATGTGTTTAAGTGGAGATGTGCTGAGAGAAAAAAAGTTTTTCTACAAAAAGCAAATTAATGACAACCATCGAAGAAAATATACATAAAGAGGTTCAAAAAACATTTGAACATAGTCATAACCCTCGGGCTGCTGATTTGTATGTTAGGGAAGCGAATGGAACTAAAATTCAAAGCTGCCTCCACCACACTGCCTCCATCTCAAATAATACGCGATGTAACTGTGAAATAAGCAAGCTCAAAATCGAAAAATCAAAAGGATTCGCTCAAGTGTTCTTAAAGAGCCAACAAATTTGTCTGAAATCGACATTTCGGAGCATTTACGATACGTTGAAGAGGAATTATTCATACTGTCAGAAAAGGAATTCCAAACCAACAAAATTATGGATGGCACTTTTTAAGTAGTATCGACAATTATGGCGCAACTATTTAGTATTCAAGGAAAAATTGGAGCAAGAAAAATAAAAAATGGTATGCAGAATTTTTTTTTTAACTTCATCGTACAGCGGCGGACAACCATATCCCATTAAAACTAAAACGGATTATTTCGGATTTTAAGGAAACAATTCATTCTGCAGCTCGTGAGTTTTTTTCGTCGACGGATTTTTAGGGATATCTTTTTCATTTTGAACAAATCATATGGCGTCACTTCCAAAAATCGAAAGTAGCGGTAAAATGTGGAAGAAATGAAGCTTTTAGTTTGGAGGTTAGGGTGATTAAAAGCCTCGCTTTTGTCCCTCCTACCGAAATAAAAACGTATTATAATGAACTATATAAGCATTTAGAAGATACTGATTCCAAAAAAATTGCAAAGTGGTTAAAAACCAAATACATTGTAGGACTAAACAACACTGATCCAAAATATGATCCAAACTTTTGGTCAATTTAAGATGCGTGGAAGGAAAATTTTCCAACTACACAGAATAGAGTAGAGGCATGGCATCGACGACTCAAAGTTGTTGTGGGGAAACTAAACCGTGCGCTATATAGAACTATACATGATTTATTAAAAGATGTGTAACGAGACCGACACGGATGGTGGGTATCGGCCTGTTAACAGAAAAATTGAGTTACTCACTCAGAGGCTTTGGACGGTCATCTTGAGGCCGGCTAAGCTCAGTGGATTGGGGTGGGATTTCCCAAAGCTTGAGTGAGTCTTGTTAGACCGCTTGGAAAAGGATTAAGGAATAAAGAGAGGGAAAAAAACAATAGGGAACGGAAGCAATGCATGGACCAACTCACCGTAGAATGCTGAGAATGCACTTACCCACGTACTCATCCTTTAACAAAGCTCTTAGCTTCTCATCCTAAAATCAGAATTTTGTTCTTTCAGAAGTGAAACCAAACAGCGAAATTCCATTAACCGAATACGAAAAAAAATCAAAATCCCGATGAATTGAATCAGAATAACATTTAGTAGTAGATTGATATTATTTTTAACTATAGATTTATTTGTAATTCAAAAAAAAACTTAAAGATAAGAAAAATAAGAAACAAAAAAAATTTATTACTAATACATCTTAATTCTTTTTTTTCTTGTTCTTCTTAGAAATGTAACAATTTAAGGAAAGAATTAGATTTTTCTTATTTTACCTATGAATGACGTCATTACCTTAATATTAGAAAATTAAGCAAGTATAGAAACAAATAAGAAATTGATTTATAAAATAGTAAAATAAACATAAAGATAGTAAACATAAGATTAAATTGAAGAAACTAATAATTAAATATAATATAGTATAATATAAAAAGAAAACCTGGGCCCCTATTTCTGAATACGAATTCGTACAAAAATTGTACGAATACGTGTGATTAGTATTTTTGAATACGAATACGTATAATTCTAATACGAATTCGTGTTGTACGATACGATTGAAAATTTCCCTTATCGGGCAATACGAATTCGAGCAGTTTTTATACGATCATGACCGAGAATATGTTCGGTGTGTATATAGTTATCGAAAGGACGCCAAGTAGCCTAGTAAAATAATTAAATTGTGATATGTAAGTAAATTACCATTAATAATATTAATTTTTATTTTTGAATTTTTGTCAAAAAATATACATACATTAGTAGAACCCGGATTTTTATGTATGATTTTTTTCATTTACTTATTCGCGGTGGTTCATTATTTTTCAAGATTGAATACATATAAATTCGAAAAACTGAAAATAATGATTTTGGCATCAAAAATTATTATTTTTATCTGATTTGAATTTAATTGTTTTCAAACTTCAAAAATAATGAGCCACTGCGAATAAGCACATAAATGCATAAACATATCCGGACTCTACATATTACTAATCTAAATATAAAAGTTTTTGACAAATTAATATCATTACATTATATGTTTTAGGGCAAAAGTTACCAGTTCAAAACAATATGAACTGTTGGTGGCGTTCATGGAAGCGCATCCCGATCTGGCGAAGGGATTTAACAACACTCCAGATGCACGTATTTCATCAAAGACGTTATGGACTGCAATTTCAAATAATTTAAATAGTCATGGGCCTCCAATTCGGAACCATGAAGGCTGGAAAAAAGTATGGAGCGACTATAAATTCCACATTAAAAAGAAACTTAAAATAAACAAACAGAATTTAACAGGAACTGGAGCCGGCCCATCAAAACAGCAGACATTTTCTCCACTAGAAGAATCCGTGATTCGACTAGTGGAATTACGACGGGCTGTGGATGGTACAAATGGTGCTCGCGATTGTGGCGACTCAATTTTAGATGTACCCGCATTGAATAATGGTCCTCCTTCAGTCGAACCAATTCTAGAGTTTAACAGCGAAGAAAATCAATCCACACCAGCCAGAGGCATTCTTGAACCAATCACACCAAATCGGCAAACTACTAATAAAAATAAAAATAGTAAAAGCCAAATTTTAGAAAAGCAAATTATTATTCAAAAACAGTTCCACACTTCAATTTTAGAGCAGCTTAATACTTTAAATACAACCACAACAGATTCAAATAAATCAATGCGCCGTTTGGTTCGATTGAAAGAGAAATCATTTTCTTTGCTGGAAAGGGAAATAAAGTTGAAAGAAAACGAAATGGCGTTACGCGAGAAAGAGTTTAATTTAAACGAAAAGCGGCATTTAGAAGAGCAGAAGATTAAATTAGATGAATTAGAAATCAAGAAAAAAAATTAGAGCTGCAAGAAGAAACTTTTAGGCATTAGGTATATAATATACATTTGACGATACTGTAAGGTTGAGCAACCATTATGTAAATGTGATAAAAAATACAATGAATTATTTTGTGATAATATATTTAAATATATTTATGTAATATATATTACCGTTAATTTAATATAAATGTAAAATGAAATAAAACTAAATATAATAACAATTAATAAAAACTATACTATTGAATTTAAAATATTGTTTCTAATTTCACAAGCTGCAGGGTTTTCAGTTTCATTCGAAGGGTCGATCTCTAACTCTTGCTCTCTAATACTGTCTGTATCCATTTCAAACGGAACTTTAAAGTGACAGCATATATTATGAAGGGTGCAGCACACATTTATTATTTGAGATGCTTTTCGAGGGTTGTAGTGTAGTTCACGGGCTTCTAAAATACACCTAAATCTGCCTTTCAGTAATCCGATTGTGCGTTCTACAATATTTCTTGTTCTTGAATGGTTAGTATTAAAGGCGGCTTCTCTACTGCCTTCATCCGCTGCCCTATATGGCGTTATCAGCCACGGTTCCAAAGGATATCCTGAATCTCCTAATACATAAAAACAAAACCACATTTAGTATACATAAATCATTAGTAAATATAATATTTATTACCTAGAAGCCAATAATTACGGTTGCCGTTGTTGCGTTGTTCTTGTAAATACCGACGATAGCTGCTCAAACTCCATACTAAGGAGTCGTGGGATGCTCCTCCGTACTTTGAGTCAACAGATAGTATCCGCATTGTATGATCGCAAGCCTAAATTTGCAAAATTATTATAAATATAAATATATTAAATATAATTAGGTATTGACAAACTTACTATCATCGTGTTTACACTGTGTTTTCCTTTTCTATTAAAATATAAATGTTCGTTTTCGGTTGGCCGGACTATATTTATATGTGTCCCATCTACACATCCAACAACACCTGGAAATCCCGTTCTATTAAAGAAAAAAGCAGCTGCCGATTGCTTTTCTTCATTGGATTGTCGAAATGAAATCCACTTCGGGCATAATTTGTCTTCAATCACTTGAAGCACCTCACTCATTACAGAGGATATCGATGATTGCGACATAGCTACCAAGAAATCCTGACCGACACTTTTCTGGTAGCTCCCTTGTGCACAGAATCGAAGAGTCGCAGCTATTTTGGAAATGCTAGAAATCGATGTCGATCTGGTACTTTTTATTAGGAATTGGTCAAGTTCCTCCAGCAAATATCTTACAGCTGGTTTGGATAATCTGAACAAATTTATAAATCTAAAAATTAACAAAGATTTATATTTAATTTAGATATTTTACATATAAATATTACATATATGTAGTACATAAATCATTAACTTACTCAGCATCGGAAAGAATAAAAATATCCGACTTATCCCGCAACTGTCGTAGCCGTATCGAATTTGAACATTCAATTTCGTCTTCTGTATCACTCGATGATAAATAAAATGCCACAGAATCCATAACATATAATAGAAAACGTTTCAGTTTTTAATTTTTAAACTAAATAATGCAAAACGTTTCTCTTTTTAATTTTTTTTTATTTACACGAAATGAAAATCAAAACTAAAAATTATGAATCAAACGTCAAAATGAACCAAGTTGAAAATATTTATTATAGGTAGAATCATTTAAAATAAATTTCCCTTATAGCAAGGATACACACCAAAAAATTAAGTACGATCGTATTCAGAAATACCAATTTACATTCGTATCGTATATGAACTTTCGTAACGTGATACGATACGTATCGTATTCAGAAATAGGGGCCCTGATTATTTTCGTTGATGTGAGCTCACAACCGACTGTTTCATATTGCGATCGATTACATATAGTAACTGTTTTTAATTTTCGATCACATAATAAATAGTTGGTTTTTCTTAGATCACTTAATAACTGTTTTCATTTAGATTTTATTATTGATTTATTTGTTTGTTGTACGGTTTTTCTTTAATAACTTCACTATTATTTCATTAGGACACTATTTATATTATTTATTTAAAGTTTTTAGGTTACTTAATTTAAATAAATATATATTAACGTATTTATTTAACTTCTTTAATTTAATTAATTTATTTGGTTTAATTGGTATTTTTGTTCTAAATGTTCTAGGACGGTGCACGAAAACCGATCATGGGTTCTTTATTAACGGATCAATTCTACACGACTAGTTTATGAAAAATTTATAAATGACCCAATTAGATTTTATTTATTTTAGGTGCACTCAATACACTACATTATTTTATTCGTCCTAATTGTTAATTTTTATATTCACTGTATTTTTGAGAAAATTTCACCAATTTTGTATCAAAAAAAAATTATCACACACGCACTATTATATGTATGTGAAGTTGACCCAAAAAGTAACCCAAAAAAATGCTATGGCAACACTTAATTTGTATTTTCATGATATTTTAGTGTCAGCCCAAAAAATTATATGTATCATGACACTATTTGTAAGGCCAGCCCAAAAAAACACTATCACGACAGTTGAATGATAGTTTGTCAGCCCAAAAATAATCCTGACTCAAAACCAAAGAAATAAATTTAAAATAACTCCAAAACAATAACCTAATTAAAAATGGAAAACTTGCATCAAAAAGTTTAATTTTATAAGAGGCATTTATTTAATCATTCCAATAGTGCCAAAATCTAATAAATAGAAGCATTTCAAATATTTATTTAGTTTTTCATACAAAAAATCTCATGTAACTCAAGATTTTGGAGGTTGGTCATCATTCTAAGTATGATTTTCAATTAGGTCTGATCTCTATCTTTATTATTACAACGTCTCATCCGGATGTGATGGGGACCTCATAGCCATAATGGCCCATACAACCACTTCAAATATTTATTCAGTTTTTCATACAAAAAATCTCATGTAACTCAAGATTTTGGGGGTTGGTGATCACTTTAAACATGATTTTCTATTAAGTCTGGTCCCTTTCTACCAGTTTAACATCGCATTCGGTTGTATAGTGAGTGAGGCACGTGTTTTGTTATAACGGTGCCCCTGGTTCGATTCTCAGTGTTTACAAGAAAAAAATTGGTCATGATTGAATTTGATGATGTAAATGTAGTTTTACTACTTTTCATTCAAAGGACATTAAATCCACTACAAAAAATTGAGGTGTGGCCAATACACGACTTTCTTCTACGAACAGCAAATTTTGAGAAACGTTTTACAGAAATTTCGTACAAATTAATTTTTTTTTATTTTTCTTGTATTTTTTAATTTTTTTTCTAATTTTTTTTTTGAAACATTTTGTATTTAATAGTTTTTTATAAACCTTATACTTTTCGAGATACATTTCCGGTTGGCTAATTTGATTGCACTAAAATTCAATTGTACCTCATTTTTTGGTCTTTCAATTCACTTAGATTTAAGATAGGCAACAATTAATAAAAAAAAAATGGCAAAAACTAAAAAGTTTTGAATTAACAATTTAAGTTTTAATGTAAACTATTAAATGTGGTTTAACTTCATGAGCATCATTTCTAATTTTTATGACTGTAGTTTTCAAATCATCGTACAACTCCCAGAAGCCTTCTCTTTTGCAGTACGCTGTATAATGTTGTTGACTTGCATTATAATTAATCAAGGAATTTAATGCAAAGGTTGATCCATCTAATAGTAAAGATAGTGGAATACTTTTTAATTGAACCATAGGCTGTTTCTGGCAATTTAAATATTCTGTGTTAAGAGCAACAAACGGATGGAGTTTTATTTTATTTGCGTAAACTGTTTTAATGTAGCATGGCTTATGGGGACTGTTACGATACAGTTTTCTAAATTCGTCATTCCTGTTTCTTCCAATAACTGCATGTTTATTTGCAGATATGGCCGTTCCTCAGAGGTTTCTTTCAAGCAAATATAGCAGTAAAAATATGCTGTTAAACTGGGTTCTTTTTTTAAAATGTAATCAGACACGAGTGTAATATGTGATTTACAGTTTGACTTAAGTCCCAGATCATATTTTAAATTTTTTTTATGTCATCCAAAGCGTCATGTCGCAAATTCGCCAGATTGTTGAAATTATTTTCTCCACACATAGCATTAATTAGTTTGTGAAACGGATAGATCTCATTACTAAAACTGTCATTTTTTATAAGTTTCACATTACAAAGACTTTGAATAAACGAATCAAAAGCGCTCGTGTTTTTATAAATCGATTTATCGTCCAAAGTGGGTGTTGCGGTGGATCAGTTTTTAGCTTTTTTGGTGGTGATAATGTGGATCGTGATGGATGAGTTAATTGAAAATCATACTTAGAATGATGACCAACTCCCAAAATCTTGAGTTACATGAGATTTTTTGTATGAAAAACTGAATAAATATTTGAAGTGGTTGTATGGGCCATTATGGCTATGAGGTCCCCATCACATCCGGCTGAGACGTTGTAATGGTAAAGATAGAGATCAGACCTAATTGAAAATCATACTTAGAATGATGACCAACCCCCAAAATCTTGAGTTATGTATATGAGATTTTTTGTACGAAAAATGAATAAATCTTTGAAGTGGTTGTATTGATTCGATTTTGGTACTATTATAAATGCATAATTAAATATTTTATTTGAATGATTTATTGCCTTATATAGAATTAAAAGTTTTAACATTTCTTTAGTTTTATACAAACTGCAGTTTTGGAATTAATTTAAACTGATATTTTTAGTTTGACAGTATTATTTTTGTGATGAGATTAATGAATATATGTAATATTTAGTTTTTTTACTACTTTTTAAACATTACTGGGATAACTATAAAATACAATTATGATAATAATTGTGAAATAATGAATATAATTAACAATTAATTATTAATAAATTTTATAATACATTTCAGCTGTCTTAGGTTTCTCGTGTTTCGATTAAAATGTGTTATTTTGAAAAGCAAAGGAACATGAAAAAAATTGTTATTAATTTTTTTATAACATTTAGGTTTAAACTAATTTCTATCGCGATAGTTAATTTTATATCTTACCAAAGTTTCCTTTACATATAAGGTATTGCCAGCGTTAAAAATTATATTTTTTGGGATACAAATTTGGGCCAACTTCACAAAGGTCACTATTATACATACATATATAATAACCACAATTTTTATTTTTTTTTTTGTATATGTAGTTCATCTTAAATTTCTAATAAATTTAATTTTAATTATATAAATTTAAAGATATTGTATGTTCTAGAAACTATAATTTTCATAAATTCTCACATAGGTATAACACGGTATAACAATTCATCATTTATACATAATTTAAGTAACGTTTTCTAATTTTTGTATATGATTATTAACGCTATGTCTAGAATTTTTTTATTCAATTCTCGTGAATAATTTATCTGAGATTATTATTCATCCCCAATAAAACAAAATTCGACTTGTTCAGAACACTAAGAGCTTTTTCTTTTTAATTTTTATTTATATCAAAATTAATTTTCGGTACAACCAGAAATTGATGTACATAATATACAATCAACTGATCAAACGTTACTCTTCAAAAGATAGATCTCGACTCAGCAAAAACAGGTGATATTTATCAAAAAAAATTACAATGGATCCACCCAATATTTGAAACGGAACAATCCAATACGACCTTTCCTACAATTAAAAAAAAAATTTTGTTTCCCGCGATTTTCATTTTTTTTTTTAATTTTTGTTTTGTTTTGCGGTGTATGAATCAAATAAATTAACCATAAACAACTAAGTCAGAGGTATCGAACCAACCCACCCTTGGAACGACGAGCATTTGCTATCCGTTACAGATGGCCCAAATAAAAATCTTAATTTTTCATTCGCCATGGACACCCTGTGAGACCCATTAGATATTTCTGAAATGTTGCACAAATATTTTTATTGACCTAAGGATTCTGGCCATACTACTGAAGTTGATTGCTAAACGGTTACAAGGTAGTTAGTATTGCTTAGGAAAGCTGTTGTGCAATATTTGCACATTATTTTATTTATGTATTGTAAGTCAATATTTCCTAATTTTTTTTATTTTACTAGACTATATGATTAACAAAAAATAGATTAATTCTTATGTTTTATGATAAATCAAGGTGTTTTTTAATAAAATATTTTAAATCGAGTTTCGCCTAAATGTATTCTTTTTTCACCTATACTAATGCAAAACATTGATGTTGTAATTTTTTAGGAAAAGTTAGGAAAAAAGTCACACGCATATATAAGCATGCATTAGAAAGTGCACAGTTAATATAATTTCAATAAGACTTTTGAGTGAAATATAGGATTTAGATTTTTTTGGACAGGAATAATAAATTTTCGAGAATGATTAACAGGCAACATTTTTCATTACTTAAGTATTAGTATATCAATTAGCGTTTAACTCTATTTAAAGTTGCGAAATTTTGTCTCATTTCTTCTTTTGCGGAATTTCACATTTCATTTTTTTCTTATTAGTCATATAATTTTTGCTCGTTAACGATGGGTAAATCACAAGATGCCATTAGTGGGGAATAATAGCCTTAAGCGTGGTGAGTGAAATGGTTACGTCATATCGCTTCTGTTCGTTTGGGTAATTTATTGTTCAAACCAATAACATGGATATCACCTATTCGAACTCGGCTTTCTTCCATACCGTTGAGAAGATCCGTGAACATATTAATGTTATTGGTTCGAACAATAAATGGATGGATTTTTATTAGTAAGACTAATGATTAGTTTAAAAGCTCATCAGGAATAAATTTAAACTTGATGAATTCAATTCTACCAGGATAGTTCCTAAAGCCAGCAATGGTGCTGTATACATACAAGGACATATCGTACCGCCTTAGCGTTACAAAGAATTCGAATACACGAGTATGGCGCTTTTTTTAAGGAATACCAGAGGAGTATTTACACCAATTCAAAGGTTACTGTCGCTGATACTCATCCAACGAACCACAAGTTAAATGAAATGGATCCACCAAGTAATCTCATAGTGGGAAACGTTGAACAAGAGATGTGAATACTTATTCGATGTACTACCGAAACGTCAATAAAATGAATGAAAGTGACAAAATTTTACAATGTTTTAAAAACTCTCATATTGTTACTCTAAAATCGACTGAATTAAAAAACAACATACTTGCTACATTTCGGAGAATTAAAATGGTCCAGTTTAAGGTTGAGGAGACTTCTGCGGTTCACAAAATTAGTTTTTTGCACCACTTTACTAAATTGCAATCCAAATTGTATAATGAAGCTAAAAATATCAAAATCAAACATCAGTTTCAATTTCTTTGGTGCAAAGATAGTAAAATCTACCTACGGAAATCTGCGGAATCAATTGTTTATACCGTCTCATCATTCAACGATATCATTCGGATCCAAAAAAATTTGGGTTTTGCTGCTACTCCAACTAAACAACAAAAAAATGTCATCGCTCAGATCATGGATAGTTCTGAACTTAATAGTACTCCATCTCAACATCAAAACATTCATCAACCAGGCCCGTCCAGGAAGAATAAGGAATAATAAGCATTTGAGTATAATTAACTTTTTTGAATTTTATTTTATTTTACATAAGTTCTTGATTTTATCTTACCAAAGTTCACAAATTCTATTTTTATTTATCAATTTATTATTATTTCTGTTAATTTTGTTTTTCAAATCTGAAGATTGTATTTGTTTAGTTTCATCCATCAGTTCACAATTTGATATTTTTCAGTTATTTTCATTTGTAGGTGTGGGGCACTGGTGGTTCATGAGTTCAACTAAAACCTTACATATGCGATATGTGTGGTACGGCTGGATGCTGTGCTGCGATGATGTGGTAATTTCTGAACTTAATTACAGGACCAACATTGGGATAGCTATTTGCAATTTTTTCACAGTCATTGATGGCCATCATTCAATGACACAAAAATTATTACGGTATTACAATATATTTTTGAGACGTTTACATATATCATATTGGAGTTTATTAAATTTATTTTGTATATTTATCTTTTCATTCTTCCGTTTTCGTTTTCTATTTCAATTTTTTTTTATGGAGTTACCGTTCATTATCTTTTGAAATTTTATTATGCACGTTATGGTTAATTTTCACTATCGGTATTTCCATATCAGTTGTTTGTATTGCAATGCTATCTTATATGCTTTGGAGTGTTTTTGTTATTGTGTATAGAGATTATTATATTATTGGCTTCTTGCGTTTTCATGATGAATGATTTTAGTTTTGTTTATCAGAATATAAGAAGCATGAGGAGGAATTCGGATAGGCTGCTGTCTTACATTGAGTCTGTATGCGTGAAGCCGTTATTGATTGGTTTGTCTGAAACCTGGATCTTTAATGATGAAATTGAGAACTACGATCTACATGATTATAACCTGTTTGCTAAATGTAATGAGGGATATAGGTCTGGTGGTGTTGCAATTTACGCTAGTAAAATGTTGAGCTGTAAGCAGTTTAACCTTGACTTTAGGTCTTTTGATGGTGTTGGTATAACTTTTCCTTGGTGTTCGAAAATATTATGTGCTGTATGTGTTTACAGACTGCATGCTGCTAATATTCCAGATTTCATTGAAAATTTCACTAAGCTTCTGCAAAACTTGCCCTATACTAACCTTTTAATTATGGGAGATTTTAATATGGATTTTGTGCGGAAAACTGCGCATGTGGAGAATCTTTTAGTTATTTCGTCTAGTTTTGGTCTTGAGATTTTAGTGGATGAACCTACAATAATTTTTAAAACATCTGCGACCTGTATCGACAATATCTTTTTTAGGTTTGACCACATATATTTCCAAAATATTTCATACAAGATGCATAATTTGGGCATCTCAGACCACTGTCTAATTGATGCTAAATTCATCGGACTGGCTATACAGAGCTCGAATAAAGGACATCTTAAGACTAATGCGAGGCAGATATCTCGTATAGATTATGAGTGTTTAAAAGAATTGCTGTTAAATGAACATTGGATCAATGTCTATAATATGTCTAATACGTCATTAGCTTATGATAATTTCATAAATATTTTTAGTGGTCATCTTGCTAACTGTACTAGATTAGTCCCACTCAATAAAACAGTCAAGCTTAAGCCATGGATGTCTGATAATTTGTTGGGAGCCATTCGTAAAAGAAATAGAATATGTCACCTAGCAAAAAAGTTTCCTAACAATAAAAGGCTAGCTAACTACAGCCGCAAACTGTGTGATATGGTAAATCTCAAAATAGAGCAGACCAAAAAACACTTCTACACAAAACACTTTGAAAAAAATGGTAATGATGCTCGTAAAAACTGGCGAACTGTGAATAATATAATTGGTGAGCATCATGGTAACGCTGAAATCAGAGAAATTAATAGTCATAATAATGTGACCATTTCGGATTCTGCGGCTATTGCTAATGAATTTAATAATTTCTTTGTAAGTATAGGGAACTCCAATAGTTCGACAGTGATGGATGAGTTGGAAAGAAATCGAATAGTTACTGAGAGTTGTGATGTTATGAATAGTTGTTATTTTTCACCTGTTTCTCCAGGGGAACTGTATAATATTATTAACTCCCAAAAAAATAAATCGTCTCCTGGGATTGATGGAATTCCAAATAGTGTTGTTAAAAAAATGGCTTGCTTCCTTGTGGATGTCTTGTCTTTTCTCTTTAACTTAAGTGCAGAAACAGGAGTTTTTCCTGGAACCTTGAAAAGAGCTGTTGTTGTCCCCATATTTAAGAAAAATGATAAAACTTGTGTAAATAACTACCGACCAATATCACTTCTTTCAATCTTCTCTAAAATTTTTGAAAAGGCTATGAAGAACAGGATTGTTGATTTTTTGGATCAAAACGAATTTCTCTCTCCGAAACAATTTGGATTTCGTAACAATAAAATACTGAACAAGCGATTTTAGAATTTCTGGAACAGAAAGTGGCAGCATTGATCGAGGACTTAAGGCTTCAGCAATGTTTGTTGACCTAACCAAAGCCTTTGATAGAGTTGATCATACAATTCTTTGGTTAAAACTAAATCGTTGCGGTTTTCGTGGAATGTTACACAAGTGTTTCATACAAGGTGCATAATTTGGGCATCTCAGACCACTGTCGAATTGATGCTAAGTTCATCGGACTGGCTATACAGAGCTTGAATAAAGGACATCTTAAGACTAATGCGAGGCAGATATCTCGTATAGATTATGAGTGTTTAAAAGAATTGCTGTTAAATGAACATTGGATCAATGTCTATAATGTGTCTCATAAGTGGCTTTCTGATTATCTAAGTGACCGAACTCAAGTTGTCCGCGTCAACAATATTTTGAGTAAGGAGCGTTATATTAGGGTTGGAGTTCCTCAAGGTTCAGTGTTGGGGCCGCTACTCTTTCTTGTTTACATAAATGGAATCTTCAACCAGAATTTTTCTGGTACCCTCACTGCGTATGCGGATGATCTTTCATTTGTTTATGCTGGCCTCAACCATCATGCGAACCTTACTATTATTGACAAGGATTTGGTTATGTTAGCGATTTGGTTGGGAGCCCATAATTTGATTTTGAGCGACAAGACAAAAGTTATGCATTTCAGGGAATGCCAGAGATCCCAAACACCGATTATCTATCACGCATTTGGCTGTAATAACAGTCCAATTTGTATCCCCAATGGTTGCTTCACATAAGCTCGGTATGTGAAATTAGATATTTGGGAGTTATGATCGATAGTAACCTAAACTGGAAGGCGCACATTGAAGGCCTTAAGTCGAGAATTCTTTTGGTTTCCAGGAAAATGTATGTTTTACGATTATACTGTCCGTTATATCTTCTGAAATTGGTTTATTTTGCCCTAGTTGATTCTATCCTCCTGTATGGTTTAGCATGTTGGGGTGGTGCTTGTAAAACTCTTTTACATCCTCTGTACGTTCGACAGAAGCATGTTTTGCGGCTAATGACGTTTAAATCATTGCAGACACCATCATGGCCTATATTTCAGGAGCTGGATATAATGCCTTTACAACACATGTATGTTTTCAAGGTCTTAAAGCTTTTTTACATCATCAGCGGGAACAACTTTGTCAACTATTCAGTTTATAATCTTCGTTTAAATTTCAAATTTATAAAGTTTGTCCCCAATGTTAATTTAGAGTTTCGTAAACGTTACTTCAGTGTGGCTTCAGCAATAATCTTTAACAACTTACCATTGGAAATTCGAGTGTGCAGCAGCTTCTCCGCTTTCTCCAAAGCTCTCAAAAATTGGTTGAAACTAAACAAAGCAATTGAGCATCTATTTTTTGTATTATTATAGTTTTGTCTTTTATTTTATTTGTATTACTTTTACTTTTAAAATTTGTAAATTATTATTGTGTTAACTTTGACTTTTTTGTTAAATTTTTTGTAATATTATTAGAGAGAACCATTGTACCTGACACACGTTTCTTTGAAACTAAAAGTGCAATTATCTTACCAATTACTTATTATTTATTGTATTTTTTTATTTTTTATTTTGTTTTAAACGTTTTAATAAAATTGGTAATGATTTAAAAAAAAAAAAAAAAAAAAAACAAGATATCATATTTATACGATTTGAAACTATGCTTTATTCAGCAGCTGTATTCTGAAAAACGTAACTTGGTGATTTACGTTTTCTTCGACAGTTGAAAACGTGCATCGCAAAATTAACGTTATTTCCTATTCTGACTGAAGAAAAACGTTCACGTTCCCGACGTTAAAAAAACCCATGTTTTTTTTGGTTAGATTTTGGAAACGTTTTTTCGTTTATATGACAAATAATTAATTTAGAAAAATGTTATTCATTTTTTAATATTAAAACTAATAACATTTGGTTACTGTTAAGTATTAATAATAATTTAGCGTACAGGTACAAACAAACAACGGGATAGAGCTGAAATTATGATTTAAAATAAGTAAACAAAGATAATGTCTCATTACCAAACAATTTATTTCAATTTTTCTCTTATATTTCACAAAATTTAGTTAATTGGACATAAATTGTTCACAATCGCGTTTTGGCCTTATAGATGGTCATAGGTATATGACTGGGACATTGATACCCGACAAACAATTTTTAACCATAACAGGCTTTATGGTTTTGCGACCGAAAAATGTCGGTTGAAAAATTAGGATAAATATTGAAATTTCTAAACGAATTTTATTCGATCATTAAAATAAATAAACGAACATGAATAGACAAAAATAATAATTTACGAACTAATACGATTCCAACATTTCATATCGAACAGTATCGATTATACACAGTATAGCATTTAACGGTTATATATAACACAAAAAATAATAATCGGCTAGTATTTTTATACATCGAACGGTACCGAACTATGTATACAGTGAAAATACAACGACGAAAACACAACACGAACATAATACATATAAAATTCGGCTTCATACTTCGTACATAGCCAAACGAAAATGTATAGAGGGAATGGGACTACAAATTTAGATCGCATATTATAGTTTATAGTTCTATCATCTTCGCCAGTGTGGAAACATGTGCTGTGAATTGAGGTATTAAATAAAAAATAAAAATTATTGTAATTATATCAGATATTTATTGAATAAGTTTTCTAAAATATTTACTTGTATTATTAATCTTATGTTTTGCTAAATATTCTCTATCTTATGGGTATAAACGTTTTTATAATTTTTATATTTTGGTTTGATGGTGGCAAGTGTTGTTCACTAAATTGTGTAGAAAAGTTTTAGTTTTTAATGCTCGATAAATCAGGTTAGCTTGATTTTCCAAACCACGTATTCGTGACGTTATGAAATTCCAATAATTATATAAGTTATTCTGTTTTTACTTTTCTTTTTTTTATTTGTTGTTGTAATTTATTCGTGTGTAATTAATTCGTGTAATTAATTCGTTATGATATGTGCTTATTGAGTTAGTGTTTATTGTGACAGTTAACAGATATAATGTTTTTTAACTTAGGGTGTAGTTATATAAATTTATTTTATTTTATCTCATAACTGTTCTTTTGATGTTTCGTTCTTTCATTTTGTGTTTATAACGGTTATTTAGAATTGTTAATAAAAGAAAAGGACAATGCTATATGTATAATTATAATACGTATTACGTTTTGTTTTAACTAATGGATAAGAATTTAATTAAATCAACAGATTGCGTATCCTTCAACATCAAACAAGCGACAGTGATACCACTCTATTTAAAGCGAAAATTATTCATGGTTTAAGACTTTGATTATTTTTTTTTTAAATCCTGATATAGCTATATATGAATAAAGTAATTAATCATCGATCAAATATAACATAAATTGCTTCATTATTTTGTTATCAAAGCTTCCGCTTCGAACAAAAATGGCATAGTCGACGTTGACGGATACACAAGCTTAGCCTATTAATCATATTTAATTTTGATAAATGTCAACGCAATTGTTAAAACTACTTTTATAAGAACCAAGTGTAAGTCATCATTTTCGATAACTGTAATCTGTACGAATTCATTGCATCATATTTCGCTTTTCATATAAACATATGATCCAAAATGCCAAAGAATAAAATGTTAAACGATCTTTCAAAACAGTATATTAAGCGACGTATACTAAACCTCAATCCAAATAAGAAAGATGTTGCTAATCAATGCCACGTTCAAGCAATTCCAACCAACACCAAACCTAACTTGACTTTACCAACTTTACCAACTCAATTTGCATGCACCGTTGATGAGCAAAACGAATATAGATCGATGAATAATGAACCAGACAACGATGATAAATATCAGGAAGTTTTATCAGATTTTGAAGAAGAAGACGTAGAACTTAGAAATAATGTTAAATTTATAGATTTTATACATAGTTGGGCTGTCAAATTTAATATAAAAGCAAATGCTTTAAACGAGCTCTTAGTTTTTATGCAAAAAACACTGGGTTACAACGTACCTGTTGATAGCAGAACACTTTTAAGCACTCCAAAAAACCGCGAATCATCCGAATGCCCTCCAAGAAAATATGTTCATATTGGATGTGCTTCAGCTTTTGAAGATATGTTGCGTAATTATGATGGAATACCACCTGTGATTTTATTAGATATAAATATTGATGGGCTACCTATCACGAAAAGCAATCAAAGCTGCTTTTGGCCAATTTTGGGCAGGATTTGGAGTTCTAAAATCAATAAAGTATTTGTGATTGGAGTTTATCATGGTTATAATAAACCAAACAACTTTAAACAATATTTAAGGCCGCTCGTTGATGAGCTTTTAAAATATTTATCAGATGGCTTTCCGTGGAAACAAGTAAATATAAATGTAAAAATTCGAGCATTCATATGCGATGCTCCGGCGCGGTCCAGTATTCTTGGAACAAAATCCCACACGGGATATTTTGGATGTCTTAAGTGCAATGTGGAAGGTGATTTCATAAAAAATAGAGTTATATTCCCTATTAATACAGCAGCACGTGAGAGAACAAATAGCTCTTTCCGAAACAGGGAAAATGAAGAACACCACAAGCATGATTCTATATTGGAAAAACTGCCTATTGACATGATCAAGCAGTTCCCTTTAGACTACATGCATCTTGTTTGTCTTGGGGTGATGAAGAAATTGCTTCAGCTATGGGTTGGTGGAGACGTTAAATCAATTTTACCTTCCAAAAATGTAAATAAAATATCGGAACGACTTGCTCAATTATCAAAAAATCAACCATCTGAATTTCAAAGAAAAATAAGAACTTTAGCTGACCTCTCGTATTTTAAAGCAACGGAATTCAGAACCTTTTTATTATATTGTGGCCCTTTTGTTTTAAAAGATATACTGTCAGCTGATAAATACAACAATTTTTTATGCATTCACACTGGAATTTTAATTTTGAGTCACCCAGTATTTGCTAAAACTAACTATAAAATTGCAAATGATATTCTAATACATTTTATTGAGGGAGTAAAATTTATTTATGGACAACACAATTTAACATATAATATGCACAGTTTGTCTCATTTGGCAGAAAATGTTAAAGAGTTTGGTGATTTGGATTCTTTCTCAGCTTTCCAATTTGAATCATACATGTACAAAATAAAATGTTTCCTAAGAAAGCCTAACCAGCCCTTAGCACAGATTTGTAACAGGATTTGCGAAATTAACAATGCCAATTTGAATCAAAATAAATTAGAATTAGCATATCCTATTTTAAAGAAAAAGTCAAACCTAGGCGATAGAATAGTCTACTTTAAAATTAAGTTAGAATGTGTTGAACTGGATGTTAGCGAAGGAAATCGTTGGTTTTTGACAAAAAAGTAAAGATATTGTATTGTTTCAATATGCGGAAATACTTGGCAGTAAAATATTCATTTGGGGTAAAAAATTGGAAACTCTTTCAGACTATTATCAATTACCGATTTCGTCAAGCAAATTGGATATTTACCGAGCTGTTTTGAATACGAAAGCAGTTATCGAGAAATTTGAAGTTACTAATATTTACAAGAAGCTCTTCGCCATGAGAAACAATGAAGAAGACTGTTACGTAGTATTTCCAATTCTTCACTTCATTAAATAAGTACTGAAAAGTAATTTCAAAAGTAATTGTTATACAATTTAATTTCATTCTTTCTAGATAATTTTTATTTCAACCAATCAACATGTATTCAGTCATCGAAACAGCTAGTCGGGATGGTGCAAAGGAGGTATCAGTTGTGTGTACACACTGGATAAATAATGAGACGGTTGCTTGGCCAAAGCAATATAACAAAGCTTTAAAACATCAGCTTCATCCGAAACTAGATTTTGGGAAATATTTGGATGTAAAATTTTAAAAAGCAATATAGGCAGCTACCGTGAAGCTAAGGATAAGGAAAAATTTTTAGCAGAGTTTTCAAATTCAGAATTTGATGAAGAAGCTACGCTAGGAAAGCAAAAGTATAAAATTCAAAATTTTAATGAACATTTTGACCAGCCAGCATTAAATGAAGTTATTAGGATCGAAAGTGCAAACTGCCCTACAGAAGACTTTGCAATATAACTGCCACCGTTAACCCTTATTTCTTAAGAGACACAAAAAACGATACCCAATTTAGAAGGTCACCACACATCTCAGTTAATGGATCAAGTTTCAACACCTGTTTTTAAATCAATTTGCTTCATTGAAGAATATCCGAATGAGAAGGAAACATTAATTGATCTTAAACAAGAAACTCATTTGAAAATTCAAAAATTAAAAGAAAAAATAAAAAAAAACCGGTTAAAAATTAAATTAAACAAACAAAATCACAGATTACCACCGTATTAGAAAATCAAAAACACATTCTACAAAACCAAGGCAATATAACAGAAATTTTGCAGGTGGTGGTAATTAATGTTAAACCAAAAAAGAATCAGTCAATAATTATTAAAGATTCCGAATTCATACTACCAAAACTTCCAATTAATGCTGTAGAACAATTAACAGCCTTGAACTCTAAATTGACTTCGCAAAGTTATATGGATCAAATGGTATGCATAGATAAATTTATTACTGACTATAATACATACAGTTTATTACGAATTCGTTTGTTTCAGACTCTTTAATTATAAAAGTTAGCTGCTGAAAAACCAAACAAGACAACTAAAAACTGTTTAGAATACTTATGCTCCACTGCACTACTATCCAAATATTCATGGTCGGGACAGAATTCTCTCCCGAAAGGTAATCAATTGAATAAAAATAATAATAAATTCAAATATAAAAATTTATTTTGTAATGGAAATATTAAACTAAAACTCCTTTACTTTTTTCATTTAGAAATTAATAAGCTAGTTTTCGCGGAGTACATCAGCATCGTGGAACTTTTACGAAACGTGCACAACTACTTGAAAACCAGCAATGCAGTCCCCACAGAAAAAATAACACTAAGTGTCAAAGAGTTTTTGAAAAGAAGCAACTTTCGCTACAACAAAAAAACCGTATTATTACATAATTAATAATAAGTAAAGCTGCGCTTTTTTCGGTTAGTCTTTCAAGACCGTGGCAGTTCTAATTCAGCTAAACTGAGCCCAAACAATGTTAAACCTTCAAACTAAGTAATGCAGATTTAAACATCAACTACACTACATAAAAAAATCTTTTCAAAAAAATTTTTACTTTCCTTGCACTATTTTTGTTTTTTAATCCAGAATTAACCACCAGAGAACTGTTCCTATTTAAAAAGACTGAAATTGAATTGTTAACGATTTTATTTAATGTTGCAATATACTTATGTTTATATGTATATTATTTTGGTTAAGTAACCATTTAATTTATATTATATTTAAGGAGCACAAACGAATTTGATTTGTATGAAAAATGAAAAAATAATAAAGTATTATACTAAAAGAATCTTATAATTTCTTGTTTGTTATGCAATTAATAGAAATAAATAAATCGAGTCGAATAGCAGCATCAGAAAACACGGTTAACCTTTCGGAAAATGACCATGTTTGCTCCGAAAATGGACAGTCAAAAAATTGTAGGTTCATTTAAATGCGACGGTTAAATAGAATTCCTTTGTAGTACTTATTTCATTCGATAGTCCATGAAAAGTCTGTATAAAACTAAAAAATCGTACAATTAAAAGTCGGTTAATTGTCAATACCAAATTTTATCATCGTGGCTAATTTTGGCGTACAGAAAGACGGTTTATTTATCGTAAAAATATCTTTCATTTCCTAGACAAATGGACCGTAGAAAGCTTAATATTAAGAAGGACCGCCCAAGGTGTTCCATAATCCGGTTATTTGGTTATACTTGAGGAAAGGGAAGTCAGTTGAAAAACCGATCGGTCCTTCAGCCCTACATCGGTTATTTTTCAATACTATTTTTACAAATTGTTTGTCGGGAGTTGCGATTCGTTGCCGACCGTCGATATGTAGCTCCCGACTGCAAAAAATCTGATTTATTGGAAATAAAATGTTTATATTAATTCAACAAAACCAAAACCATCACAATTGTATGATTTTAATTTAATAAATATTTGATTTAGTAACTTACCTGTGCCGTCGTCTATTCGCCAAAAAGTACGTTTTATTTATGTACAATTTCTAAAACAGACTAAAATCGCTGTCAATATGACGATAATTTGACAGAACATTTTAATGTTTTCCAGTATTCTATGTTTTTTCGATATTCGTAAACGTTTTTTTTTATCGGAATAGGATTTTGACAAAAAAAAAAACGTTCACGTTAAGAGACATCGCGATACACGTCACGTTTTTTTACTTTTTTTCAGAATACAGCAGCAGGTATCAGTAGCTCTGATATTTTCTAAACAGTAGTTTTCTAAACGACTATGTCGTTTATAGACGTGATCTACTAAAAAAAAAAATCAGACGGTATTCTCTTAGCCATTCATATCAATTAGTAATGTAGAAATTGAATACGTGTACATTGCCTAAATAACACCACTATTCAGCAGCTGTATTCTGAAAAAAAAAGTAAAAAAAACGTGGCCGGTAACGTGAACGTTTCTTTTTTTCAAATTCCTATTCTGATAAAAAAAAACGTTCACAAACATCGAAAAAACATAGAAAGCTGAAAAACAGAAAAATGGTTCTGTCAAATTATCGTCATATTGACAGCGATTTTAATATAATACAAGTGTATCTACGGATTATTGATTCATTATAGCTAAAATGTATCTTTTGGCGAACCGACGACGACACAGGGAAGCTGCGGAACTCAAGTACGTATTTATTAATTTTAAATTACACAATAATGATAGTTTCATTGGAGCAATAATGTGTAATAATATATATTAATAATAACAGTTTGCGATCATTGAGGAGAATGCGTGAAAATCGTCAGGCATTCGATCCCTTCCGGGATCTATCTGATAGGGCCTTTAAGTCTGCATTCCGGCTGACTAAAATGGTATGCCGACAATTAATTGAAATACTGATGGTGTCGCCAGCCAGCAAAAGAGGGCTAACTGTTGAAAGACAAATTTTATGCGCCCTCAGATTTTTCGCCACCGGGAGCTACCAATCGCCGGTAGGGAGCGACCTGCATATATCAATGTCCCAGCCATCTGTGTCACGGTCTATTCGAGAGGTGGCAAAGGCGATTGTGGATAATTTGGCAAAAACTTACATAAAGTTCCCAAAGGAGGATGAGCGCGACGAAATAAAACAAAAGTAAATACTGTACACAATTAAATATTTAATTTTTAGATGAATCATAATAATCTTTCAGGTTCTATAATATTGGTATGACGGGTGTGATTGGACTAGTAGACGGTACGCATATTATTATAAAACGGCCGACTTGCGATGTAGAGCATGCGTATTTCGCAGTTCGCAAGTCGACTCACACCAAAAATGTCCAAATCGTAAAATTTACAAACTATTTACATTATTCATTAAATAACAACTGAGTTTTGTATGTTTGTACTAGGTGTGTGACGCGGATCTCAGAATACTGAGTATAAATCCAAAGTATGGCGAATCAAGCCACGACAGCTTCGTCTGGAATAATTCAATTCTAAATCGCCATCTTCAGAATGAATTCGCCGCTGGAGTTCGTAACTCATATTTGCTTGGTAAGCCTTTGAACTATATGAGAAAATGCCATCGACCTAATGTTAATATATTATTGCAGGAGATAGTGGCTATGGACAACAGCCGTGGCTATTTACGCCAATATCGAATCCTCGTACGCCGAACAAAGCACGATATAACGCCGTACACCAAAATATGCGGCATATTGTCGAGCGATGCATTGGTGTATTAAAAAGCCGCTTTCGGTGCCTGTGTCGCCAGCGAATTCTTATGTATTCGCCGGGTGTTAGTGGAACAATAATTAATGCTTGTGCCACATTGCACAACATATTAATAGATATGCAATATCCATTGCCGGACGATTTGGAGGAATATATCGAAAGAGACGAAGATGATGATCGAATATATGAAATAATGGACTCAGTAACCATCCGGATTATCGGAGTAAATGCACGCGCGCGTTTAATACGTGGACACTTTTAATTAAAAATTACATCGTATAATTATAAAATGTAAACAAAATAAAACAGAAATAAAAACAACAAATAAGAATAATAACAATAACAATATTAATAATTTTAAACAATATTTCGCGATAAAATTGCAATCTTTAATTCTTTCAAGTTGCAAATTTTTTTGAAAATTTCTGTTTGATCCAGCATCGTTGCAGAGATTTTTTGTAAATAGTCTATATGGGGTGTCCTATTTAAAATACCACATTTAAATTAATTCGTTAATTTTTGTATGTTTTGGGCTTACCGTATTATTTAACCGCGCACGTTTTTTTTTGGAGGCAGCAGAGTTTCAATCGATTGGGATTGGTTTGACACTCCATCTTCGCTGGTGATATTTACTTCAAGTGTTGGCATTATTATATCGATAATGTTAACCTGCAACACAAATGATTTGTTTGTTTTTAAATAATTAATTAATAAACTTACGCCCTTTGTTTGTTCGTTTCCAAACTCTTCGGAAACCGCATCACCGTCTACAGTGACGTATCCAGCAATCCCCATCACACGCTCTTCTAATGGGCTAAGGTCATCTATGGGTGTGTGCCTATTTACTCCGGATTGCTCAAACCGTGACCGGATTTCTTGCGCTTTTTTTGGTTCGAAATAAGAAAAAATTAAATAAATTGTTTAGTAATGAGCCAATATCATTATTTGTTTACTTACTTCAAATCATCCAGCATTTCCTCCATTGTTTTGAGTCCTTCTTGGCTCCACTAAGCGCATTTAGATTGATTGCAAGCTCCTCCCACTTGCTTTCCAATGTTTGCGCTCCGTTTATCGCCACAAATCTAAATATATTAAAAACAAAAATAATATACATACTTAATTCTCATAATGTAGTCATATACGAGTGTGTATGGCATGATATTTTTAAATAAAGAACTTACTTGTTCCGAGCAACCGAAAGATTTTCTTCAAGGAAGGTAACCATTGTTTCCCGCTGTTTTATTGTCACTGCCGTACGCCGCTTGTTGTCTTGGTTGTTCATTCTATATCTTAATACTGTTATTTTAGCAATTAATTGTAAATCAGTTGTAATCAAATTAAATTGGCTTTAATTTCAAAATGTTAATATTTTTTAAATTACTTACTTGTCAACACAAAATCTCCTACCTTTTAGCATTTATTCCATAGAATACTTGATATTTGAGAAAAACGTTTTGAAAACCCAACCAAAAAACGTGGGTTTTTTTAACGTTGAGAACGTGCACGTTTTTCTTCATTCAGAATAGGAAAAAACGTTAATTTTGCGATTCACGTTTTTAACTGTCGAAAAAAACGTAAATCACAAAGTAACGTTTTTTCAGAATACAGCTGCAGATGCCAACTGCGTGCTAAATGTTGTAATGTAATTCGGGAGATTTCCGCCACGGCATTACTGCAGAACCGTCAGATCTTGTTCTTGTTCTTGGTGATTTCGAACTAGCATTTATTGAATAGGATGAGGATGTCAACTGTTGCCAACCGTGCCATTTAACGTTGGATAAGTATTTGTTTGTTGATTCAACGCTTAGTTGTAAGATTGAAAATATACCAAATGTAAATGGGCGGATGCTAGACCTGATATTTACCAATGAGCACAATCAGGATTCCCTTTTGTTCTAAATGATGTGCAGCACAAACCTAAGGAAATTCGTCAAAAATGTTCAAGGTGCGGTTAAATTTGGGAATACTTTGCTACCAAACGTAAAGTTGATAGATATCCTACAACAATGCACCTAAGGGAATCTAAAGCGTCCTCCTCCGACAAACAATGTTCGCACTACAGATATCCAGTTGTGCACAACTTAATAGTTTTGGTTTGTTGTATACTAAAACCAAATGATCACTCCATCATTGCTACTTAGCATTGAAAATTTCTACTTTTTACTTTGGCAAGTATTTGTGTGAATTAAACTTTGTTAATTTATGTTCAGTTTTCAAAATTTGGCTTCTCGCACAATAAACTCAATAAAGAGTTATTATCTATAAGTTAACACAAAAAAATAATGAAATATGAAAGCAGAAAACCATGCATCATTTAATTTTTATCTTGCCATTCGCTTCCCGTAGTTTTAAAAATTCAGCAAATATTAAAAAGCGCAATATAAATTTTTATTTCATACCATTAAAAAAAATATTATTACTTTAGTTTATATAGCACTGCAATTAATGAATTTTTAGAACCATATAAATTGGTCGAAATGTCAACAACTCTTAAATTAAAAGCTTTATGCATTATATGTACGAGTGTATGCAAATGAATTGTACGAATTCACCGGCGGCAACAACAACAACCACACTAAAATTAATTTATGATTGAATACAATGCACCAAAAACGTACATCGAAGTATAGTACATTAAAAATTGTTAAATTTATATTTTATGTGAAAATCTATTAATTTTTATTTTATATAATGTATTCACGTATTACATAAATGGGATTCTGGATAATATATTGTACAATAATAATAAAATATAATTTTTAACAACTAAAAATCCATAAATAAAAATACTGTAATACTTTTTCATTTTTAAATAATCGTTGTAATTTTTTTTTTTATTTTTTTGGATATCGAAAAATACAAAAACTTTTAAACAGATTTTTTATTAATATTTTTATGCTTTTTGCGATGTTGTAGTAATACAGTACATAAAAGTTTAATTTTTTAGTCGTTAAAAAATTGCAAAAGCTTTTAGGGTTTAAAACTTTTCATATTTATTTTTTTATACTTTTTTGATTGATTTAACTTTTGCAATTTTTGTTTAAATAATTTTGATAGATTTATTAAAGTAATTTAGTTTGATTCGAGATAACATTTTAAAGTAATTGGTTTCATTTTACAAAGTCCATAAACTAAAATGCTTGAGTTAAATTTTTGCATCCTTTGTCGTAATCGTAACTGATTTTGTTTAGCAAAATTTGTGTTTTATACATGGATGATTTTTTGGAAGCTGAAAAAATTATGTCAGTATATTAACGCTGGTTTAATAAGAATACCAATTGTTTATCCATCTATTAGAATGGAGGAAGTGACTCATCGATAGCTAAATGAATATTTTTCGAACCGACCTGTGGCCCTATTCTGGCTATTCCCTGGGAATTGGGAATTGAACTATTTTGACAGTATTCTAGCAGTTTGAAATTATTTTTTCCAAAAGTGTATTAACGATTGGGAATTTTTAATGTAGGAAAAAAATAATTCCATTTTATGTAAGTTTTGACGTTTGTTTTTCCCAATTTTTTTTTGGGGGAATCAGAAGAACTGGTTGTTTTGTGTATTTTCATTATTTTATTTACAACGTAGTATCGGTAAAGTTTGTATTTTATATGCAGAAAATAAAATTTTTAAATAATGGCGGCTGCAAGTCAGAATACACTTTTGGGAATTGGGGAATAAAAAATTGGGAATTATTGAAGTTTGGAAATATAGCAATATTTTTCCCAATTTCCAATTCCCAGGGAATAGCCAGAATAGGGCCACTGGTCGAATTTTCCATGCTGTGACTTGTTTGCTTTACTTCGATACCTTATTTTTATAGTAGTGATTATAAATCGATCATTTTTTCTCCCCTTTTATTGGGTTTTGGGTATTGTTATTCTCGTTTCTTATTTTGTTTCATTTTTCTACGCGTGATTTTCGTCGTTATACATAATATACATACGTTTTCGATTTTGACTTGTCTGAATTTGGCGATCCTTTGCGAGAGTTAAGTGGTAATCGATCATAGTCGATCATCTAAACCGGATGAATTCGAGGTTAAGTTTGAGATTCGTGGTTTACTTTCAGGATCTGAGCGTCGAGTGTCCAAACAGAATGCACGTAATTCTCGTTCTATGAAAAAAAAAAATTCTTATTTACCTTCTGTCACACCTTTTTCATTAGTTTTATTTCACGGAACAAAAATGTTCGATTCTTGTTGTCGTAATGAAAAAATGATTCAGCTTAACGCTGAATATATATTTTTTCATTTTCATTTTGTACTAGATTGCTGAATATATTTTGACATTTTCCTACACCTATCATACACACAAAAATAAATAATAATTACATGGAATTAACATTTGCCCTAAACCTAATAACTTTAAATTTTAAATAATTTAAAAAACAAACATCAAAAGTGTTCAAGGAACACATGGTTTTTAGGTTGTCATCCCCTTGAATTTGGTTTGATTTTGGTTTTGCTTTTTGTTTCTAGATGATACATCGATTGCACATACAATATCAAAAAATTTCAGGGATAACGGTTAAAGCGGTTGTTGTTTTATCGAAAAAATTATTTTAGTCTATTTGAGTTGAATTGTTATCTCAGACTTTATTCAGTTTTAGTTCCTAAAAGAGAGATTTTAAAATATTGAAATTTACAATTTTGTGTAGAAATATGGAGTACAGCAATACACGTTATAATGTAACTCATAGCGAAATGGACGAAGCAGTAGGAATGTTTCGAAGTGAAAGAAGCCAAGCAAATATTGCCCATCATTTTAATGTGTCCCGGAGCGTTATATGCGGGTTATGGCAACGGCAATGTATGACTAGGGGTCCGTACTTACAGCGTCCAGGTCGAGAAAGAGTTACAACTTCAGCACAGGACCGTTATATTCAACTGCAAGTCCGCCGAGAGCCAATTTTAACTGCCCGAGAATTACAGTCACGCTTGTGGACTAATGGAAACATTTATATTAGTGATCAAACTATCAGCAATAGACTACACGAAAACAACCTCCATGCTCGCTGCCCGTTGAGATGTTCATCGATTCGATATAGAAATCGAGAGCTTAGAAATGGTTGGTGTCAAAATCATAGAAATTGGGCAAAAGGCGAATGGTGCAAAGTTTTGTTCACTGATGAGTCAAAATTCGAATTTCACCCAGATACTAGGAGAACAAGAATATGGAGACAGCCTGGTAACGCCGAGAGGCTGTACAAGAAGTTCACAGATAACACTGTTATGGTATGGGCTGGAATTGTGACTGGTAAAAGAACTGATCTCATTTTTCCAGAAGGTAACTTATCGGCAGCCAGTTACATCAATGAGATACTGGAACCTCTCTAGCTTCCATTATCATCACAAATCGGATCAGAATTTGTCTTAATGCACGACAATGCCAGGCCACATACGGTAAGAATCACAACAGTCTGGTTGACAGCACAATCCCCGAACCTAAATCCGATTGAACATGCATGGGATCAACTCAACGAAGCATAATGCCACATTTAGCATCATTAACAACGCTGGTGCAAATATGCAGTCTCCTTCAAGATCACTGGAGACAAATTCGACAAGACAGCCTCAATACGTTGATTAACTCCATGCCCAGAAGATGCCAATCTGTCGTAAATGCAAGAGGAGGGAATACCATTTATTAGGAAACAAAAATAACTGCACTATTTAATGGAATCAAATAAAATAAAAAAAATTCTGAATTGTTCAATATTCTTAAATTGGTCTTTCTCTACCATTATAATAATAAACTTATCGTTTTTATCGTTATTCCTAAAAATTCCCAAAAAAGTATGTGCAAGCGAACAAAACAAATAAAAAAAAAAGTATGTGCAAACAAACAAAACAAACAAATAAATTACTGGCAATAAAACATCTGCACCCTAATGACGGCCAAGAACAGTAGGCGTAAAAAAAAATAATTGCTTGCCCAATTTTTTTGCACATCAGTTGCGGGGTTGTACCGGTGTAATAAAAGCAAAAGGCGGTCCAACAAAATATTAATATGAAAGATTGAACTTCTATAAATCAATAAAAAACAAAAAAAATAAAAAATAAGTGTTTAATTTATTACATTACTTTAACACCAATCAACGTATTTTGAATATTTTGGCATTTTTCGGTGTTTTGCCCCTAAATTGCAGGTCAATTTTTTTTTTTTCAAAAAATTACGTCATACATGTATTTAAAATGAAACAATAAATCAATTGCTTTCAAAAGTTTTGTAATTTTAGCAAAAAAAGACTCCAATTTGCAATAAATTTGTTTGCCCAATTTTTTTTTACCAGCACTGTATATCTGTAGAGAGAGAGAGTATGTAGCGACTCACAATTATATTGATTGTTCATCACTACAATCAATTAATTATACCCATCAGATTAAAATTAAAACAATTTAAATTTATCGACACATATTCAACTCACATGTATCGACACATATTCAACTCACTCAGCGCTAACGCAATTACTGACACAACCACACTCATTATTGCCACACCAGCGCCGCGCACGTTAATACCCAAAACAACAAAAAGTTGTATTCGGCGCCCATCTACCTTGTCATTTTTGTTACGAAGACATGTTTTTTTATTATCGATTCGAATTCCGACCTTTTCACGTAATAAAACGTATAGTTTACCTAAAAAGTATATAATATAAAGAAAAGAATTTAATAACGAAGTTAGTGTGCAGTTGAACTAAATTAAAGTAATTTTTAGTGTAATAGTTGGGTGATGCTAAAATAAAATTATAACGAGTTCAAAAATAATAAATATCTCGCTAGTGGCGAGAATTATACAAATTTCATTCGTGCATTTTTTTCTACATGTGGGAATACAACAACGGCACATAATTAGCCGTAAAAACTCAAATAATCCAACACAGCATCACGTACAAGTACAACCGTTCGTTCATTTTATTTATCACCATAAGAATTAGATAATTCTTGGTAACACATCCATGAACACTACTTTTTACTCTCGAGCGCAACAAAAAAATATGAAATGACCACAGCTAAGGTGTAAGTTGTTATGATAAACAAGATAATTAAAAAAATAAATCAAAAAAAACGAGTACCGTTACCGTTGCACATACTACATATTACAAATGTGCTTTGCGCATGCCCAGCAACTTCGCATTTACCAGGTTGAAGCGTAAGCCCGTTTCAATTGGTAGTAGCAATTAATACTTTATTTATTATTTATTTTCACAAAATTGTGAACACTAAAATTATTTATTTTTATAAAATTATTCGGTTAATATATTGTTTCAGAAAACAAAAATCCAACTGCCTGTGTATTTTCATAAATGTCATTTGCTACCAACATTTCAAAAACAAATAAAATTCGACTCACTCGATTTTCAAATGAATTTGGTGAAATAAATGTGCCTTTTGTGAAATGCTGCATGGGCAGAAAAGTTTTATGTAGAATCTGGTAATTCACGTTTTTGAAAAGACTCTTCAAAACCTTCAAAACGTAGTAAATGGCATTTGGATTTAAAATAGAGAGTTTTGTGCCAAATAATCGTCATTTGTGGGAAGTTTTGTTGTATTTTTTTACTATAAAGAAAAGCGCTACTGAAAGTCATCGTTAGCTTACGGTAATCATGCTTTTTCTGATAGCATGTGTAGTAGGTGGTTTAGGCAATGTGATGAAGGTTTATTTTATGTTGAAGACGCACAACGTGAAGATAGACCGAAAAAATTTGAAGATGAAAAATTGCAAGCATTACTGGATAAGGACAACACACAAAAGAATTGGCAGAAGCATTGAATGTTGATCAATCCGTTGTCAGTAGACGTCTACATGGAGTGGAGATAGTTCAAAAATTTGGTAATTGGATACCACATGAATTAACAAAAAGGCAGATGGAATGTCGAAAAATCACTTCTGAAATGCTTCTTCAAAGAAAACAAAAAAAGGGTTTTCTGCATCGACTTGTGAATGGAGATGAAAAATGGATTTACTAAGAGAATCCTAAAAGTAAAAAAGATTGGGTAAAGCCTGGTAAAGCTGTTTTATCACAGCTATTCTCTATATTTGGTGGGATATGAAAACCGGTAAGAGCTACTGAAACCGTCGGGAAACGGGAATAAATACGTTTGAAGAGGGCTGTTCAAGATAATCGACCAAAATGGGAGAATAGACACAATAAACTGTTTTGCACCATGATAACGCAAAACCACATACTGCAAGAGTCGTTAAAACTACATAGAAGAGCAGGACTGGGAAGTTCTATCCCATCCGCCATATTCGCCAGACATTGCTCCTTCGGATTACTATTTATACCGGTTGATGCAGTCAGCCCTTCAAAACGTACGATTCACATCTTAAAAATATCAAAAATAGACTTGACGAACGGATCGGTCCAAAAGACGACGACTTTATCGGAAAGGGAATCCGTGAATTGTCTAAAAGATGGGCGAAGGTTGTGGTTTCTGATAGAGCATACTTTGAATAATGTACCACTTTTTATACTTGCAAAATAATCATGTAATTTTAACCAAAAAAAAAATGAAATTAATTTTATATATAAATGTTTTGTAGTATACCCAATATTGACCCATAGATGTCGCTATAATGATTTACCATTATTAAATTTGGAAAGTAGAAACTTTTATTTGTCATGTAGCGACTTACTCGAATTTCGTACACAAATTAATCATAGAAATACTTATTACTCGTTCATCGCCACAATATACCAATCATGTGAATTGGCACACTCCACCACACATTACATTTAAATGCTCATGCATACGTTATACATTTACTCACTACAAATAAGTTCGCACGCGAACGTAACAACAAAAAAGAATGCACCAATTTCTCCAACAAGCACACGACATATAAAAATCATGTCATTCAAATTATACTGTAGTGCATCAACAAGCAAAAGCAATAATTCATTTTTGGTTTCCCCTTTTGGTATTCATCCGCCTCAAATAATTCACTCGATATACCGATTTGATTTTTCAAGATTCTAAAATTGTGCGTGGTCGTATAAGATCCAAAAAATAATAAAAATATAATTCCCGAATAAAACGAAACAAATTCGATAAAAAGATTTTATCGTGTAAAATAACTCATTGTTATTGTATAACCCACGCTGCTAGGGTTAACATGAGTTATATTTGGTATAACAAAATGTTGAGTAGTCATTGGAAAATTATTCGTAGTCAAATTGAATGAAAAACTATATTCCATAAATTAGTTAAATTAAAGTACACCATGACAATTTAAAGAACGGTCACTATGATAAAATACATTTCAAAATTCAATATTCCACTGTGAAAACACAAAATGGAACTATTTTTTATTAATTTACGAAATTTATTTCAACAAAAGTGGATAAAACGTTGTATGCCACTCGTGAGCAAAGAGATATTATCCACTCGGGATAATGTCCCACTCGGCTATCGCCTCGTGGGACAAACTTATCCCTCATGGATAATATCTCGTTTTGCTTACTAGTACCATAAATAACTATTGTCCACGACTAACGTATAATATACTCATTATGCGTTTGTTTCTCCAATTATAATGATATCCATTATTCACTGCTAGTTTATCTAGTAGTCCCTTCTTCTATTATTCACTACTTCCAAGTAAAAATTTCATTTTTGAAATTTTATCTAGTAGGTCGTGGACAAAGTATCGTATTCTACTCGCATATAATGGCTGTTATTCACTCAGATGATTTACGACATTCGCCTATCGGCTCGTGTCGGTAAACTTCATCTTCGTGAATAACAGCTATCATTATATGCTCGTTGAATAATATACTATTTTCTCGGTGCGCGTCAAACTAAAGTGGTGAAGAAAATAAACAATTACATTAACTTTGTACAATAATATTCAGTGTTAATAAATTTATAAAAATTAGTGCAAAGTATTAGAGGGTATCAATTCCCGGCATTTTTCAATTCCCGGGAAACCGGAATTTTAAAATTTATTTCCCGGTTTCCCGGGAATTAAAAAATTTCATTTCTTAAACAAATATACTATATAAACACAAGAGCGCCAACCGCAATTGAATTTTAATAACAAAACGAAATTTATTTTAAAAATGTTATTTTATTTCAAAAAATAAAATATTTTGAATATATAGTGTATTGAGAAAAAATTAATTTTACTAATTCGTTTACGAAATAACTTTTTAAAAATGTAAGGCAGTCTAGAGATGAGTCACTAAGTGACGATCTTCGTTTTGTGCAGAAATTAGATGACAATGAAAATACTCTTTCGTTTTCTATTGAGGTTGGTTGTACGCAAGTTAGGGCATCTACCAGCTTTTGTAAATTATTTGTAATATTTTCCGTATTCTCATACATTTTTTTTTTTTTTTTTTTTAATAATTTTGTTTATGATAACAATAAAATTTTTTACAAAGTAACTAGTCATTTTTGACTAACAGCGTTTGACTCTGACAATATAATAATAAAGCACTCATTATGTGTTCTTTACATAAAGTGTTGTTTTGGTTGATGTTGCATTGTGCGGACTATTCAGGCAACTCAAAAGGTTTTAGTCTTTTGAGTCTTCTTATTATACCCTCTTGATGAAGTAGTCTTGCAGCTTCGATGTTAGGGTGATGATGGAGCCTCTCCTGGTGTTTTTGAGCACATTTCTTTATTTCACTTGCGACTGTGTCTATTCCGAGATCTCTATGAAGGTCACTATTACGAGTGTACCAAGGAGCATTTACAATTCCTCTGAGGACTTTATTTTGAAATCGTTGAACTATCTGTTGATTGCTGATTTTGGTGCATCCCCATAGTTGAATACCATATGTCCAGATCGGCTTGAGTACTTGTTTATAAAGCATAAGTTTATTATGAATGGATAACTGAGAGTTTCTTCCAATTAACCAGTACATTTTTCTATATTTTAACTGAAGCTCTTCTGCTTTCTTTTTCACGTGTACTTTCCACTTTAACTTTGCATCAAGGTTCATACCAAGGTATTTTGCTTGATTGGCATGTGGTACAGAGATATTATTGAGAGTCACAGGTAGTGGTTCTATTGATCTATTAGTGAAGTTAATGTGAGTAGACTTCGATTCATTCACTTTAATTCTCCACTTAGCTAGCCAATCTTGTATATTATTTACGGCTATTTGTAGTTTGAATGTGACTTCACCGATTGTGTCACCAACAGCTAGAATTGCAGTGTCATCTGCAAACGTGGCGATAGTTGTATTGCTCGTCTGCGGTATGTCGCTAGTAAACAGCACGAAAAGGAAAGGCCCTAAGACACTCCCCTGCGGGACTCCTGCTTTAGCTTCTTTAATACTGGAGTAAACTCCTTCCTGTTTAACTCTAAAATATCTCCTTTTCAGGTATGACTTTAGCAGTTCGCAATACTCAAATGGCAGAGTTTTCTCCAATTTAAATATTAAACCATCTAGCCAGACTTTGTCAAATGCCTGCGCTATGTCAAGAAATATGGCTGAACAAATCTTTTTTTCCTCTAAGGATTTTTCTATTATATCTGTTATTCTATGGACTTGGTCGATTGTGGAGTGTTCCTCTCTAAATCCAAACTGATGGGACGGAACAGCTCCTGATTTTACAACTTCTGGTTTAATTCGTTTTAATAACAATCTCTCAAATAGTTTTGACATAGTTGGAAGAAGTGATATTGGCCTGTACGAGGCCAGTTCACTTGGTGGCTTACCTGGCTTAGGTATCATTATCACTTCCGCAAATTTCCAAGATAGAGGGACATAACGGAGTCTGAAGGAAGCATTAATTATGTCCGATATTTTTTTAATAGCTTTATTAGGTAGTTGTTTTAGAATCTCTCCAATTATCAGGTCATATCCTGGTGATTTTTTAAGTACTACATGGTTCTTTATTACTTGTTTTACTTCTTTAGCATTAGTTAATGGAATTTCCTGTCTCAGGATAGTTGTTTGGTTTTCGAACAATATATCCTGTTGGTTAAGTGTTGTTAAATTTGGCTGAAAGGTACGCTCGAGATGATCCGCGAATTTTTCTGCTTTTTCTTCTTTGCTTTTAGCCAGGTGACCATTATTTGTTCTTATTGGTGGTATATGCATAACTGGCCTTTTCAAATATTTGGTGGCTTTCCACAATGAATAATCACTACCTTTATCATAGGTGAGAGATTGTAGGTATGAATTTATTGATTTATTTTTAAATTCCCTTATTTCTCTACGTATTCGTTGTGTTAAATTATTTAATCTATTTTTGACGGTTGGGTCTCGTGTACGTTGCCACTCCCTACGGGTACTTCTCTTCTCTATAACTAGTGATTTAATTTCCATTGGATAGCATTTGCCAGCTATTATTTTGTTTGTTGTGTTAGTACTTTTCCACGCCGCTACCTGTATGTCCTTGAGGAGCTTCTCCACCTCCTGTTCTAATGTTTCTTCTGATGAAAGTTGTGTGTTTAAAATGATGCTATCGTTTAGTTCATTCCTGAACTTTTTCCAATCAGTATATTTATTTGTTAACAGTGGCTGTTTATCATTAGTAATTATTGTATCACTTATTATCATTAAAATAGACGAGTGGTCAGATGTGGAGTCCAATCCTTCCTGCACTTGTATATAATCAACCGGGATTTTTCTTGTTATAAAGAAGTCAATTAGGTCTGGTGTTTTATTTGGATCACTGGGCCAATAAGTTGGGTTTCCAGTAGAATGCCAGTTGCAGTTGTATTTAATTATTGCTTGATGATGCTCTTTCCCTTTAGTTGTGGTTAGTCTTGATCCCCAGTCAATATGTTTAGCATTGAAGTTACCCCCGATTACAAATTTTTCACCGAGCTGCTTGAAGAACTGAGTATAAGCATTCTCTTTGATGTTATATCTAGGTGGGCAATATATTGCGGATACCACTAACTTGTGGTTGCGGGTATTAATGCTAACGCTAATTGCTTGTATTTCATTACTTTCAAGTTTTTGTTGCAGATGGTATGTAATATCTTTCTTTATAATCATGGCACTGCCCCCTCGTGCATTATTATTAGGATGAACTGCTGAGTGAACTTCGTAGCCGCGGATTTTTATATGACTTTGAGTAGTAAGGTGTGTTTCAGATAATAAACATATATCTATTTTTTCTAAATCAAGAAATAGTTGTATTTCATTTTGTCGTTGCAATATACCATTGCAGTTCCATGCAAGAATTTTTAAATTATTTGCCATGTTTTTCGAGTAGAGTGAGCCTTTGTAGGATTGATATAAGGGCTTTTTCTTGCTTTTCTTCTTGTGAACTAAGTCTATCAAGAATATCTTGTAGTATTTTATTAGTTTGGTTATTATTTGAATCATTTAATAAAAGAGAACTATGTTGTCTTCTCGAACTTCCAGTAGATAGTACATCAGCAAATGTTACATTTGGATTAGTTCTTGATGGCTGGATTAATGTTTGGTGTGGCCTTAAATTTGTAGGTATTCTTGTTGAGGCTGAGTTAATTTCTGGCCTGGTAATTATTGAAGTTTCCCTTGTTTTGTTGCGAATTTTTTGCAGCTCTTTTATAACAATGCAACCTCTGTAGTTGGCTGGGTGTGTCTCTCCACAGTTAACACATTTTGGTGGGGTGTCTTTCAGTTTCGTACATTCAGCCGTACGGTGTTTTCCTACACATTTCACGCATCTGGGCTCCTTATTACAAAAGTTTTGCGTGTGTCCGTAGACTTGGCACTTTTTGCACTGGGGGATCAGCTTAGATTTTTTAACTGCTTCTATTTGCACTTTCATATGGAGTATTTCGCTGATTGCATAAATATTTTTAATGTCTTCTGTTCTTTCAAAAGACAACATATATAATGGAAGAGGTGTTTTGTCACCTCTTTTTAGCAGCTGTGTAACTTCTTTAATTTTGTATTTTTTCTCCAAAAGATACTCTTTTATCTCTTCTGGTTTGCATGAAGCGTGTAGCTTCCTAGCAATGACTTTGGTTTGCCTTGTCTGCTTATCTTCGTAGGAATACCACGCTGTCTTTTCTTCGTTAAGAGCTCCTGTTAACTTTCTATAGCTATTACCGTCTGTGACATTTATTTTGATATCACCACTATTTAACGCTGTAGCTTGAAACTTTATATGATTGTTGTCCATGATGTTTCTAATACTCTGATAATTATTGCAATTAGATATTATTACTGGAGGTGGCCGTGGCACTTTTTTCTCTAGTTGTACATTCTTACTTCCAGTTGGGAGTTCATTACTTGACCTTTTCTGTTCCGACGGAACCTGAGCTTTATCCTCCTGTTGCACGTGCCTACTTCCGGTTGGAAGCTGCTCAACTGATTGTTTCGAATCGGGTGAAATCTGTGGTGATTTACTCATCTTACGTTTCTTATTTTTTTTGTTACGGTTCAGAATCCATCCCGTTTCTCTATTGAGTTCTTCCTCGTCTGTTTCATACATAACCTCTATATGATCATTGGTGTTGTTTATCTTAGTGGTTTCTTTGTCAGACATTACTGCATTTAGAGCATCTTTTAACTCCTTGTTTTCTCGCTGTAAGTTTTTGAGGTCTTTGTTTAGATTTAACGTTAACTTTTCTATTTCGTAAATCTTATTGCGCAGTTCTGCGTTATCCCTTTCTAAGGTGTTCGCTATTGGTGGTGGTGATCTACCCACCCTAGATTGTTGTTTAAATGGGTTGGGTTGCCCAACAGGGCTGTTAAACAATGATTGGCTCACCCCAGAATCCTTTGAGCCAGCCTCGTTAGAGGGTGGATTTGCCAGCTGATTAGCTGGGTTACCACCTGGGGTACAATTTCCTGAATCAGTTGTACTCATTGTTTATTTTACTGGCCATAAAGCATCTACCACTCTGACCAGTACGAGTTGGTAGTGGGTCTGGTTTGAGAAGATCATTTACTAAATTCTCGATAGTCAGTTATACCGCCGTGTCTCGGTCGCCAGAGCCTCGTTAGTTATCTAGCAGGGTGCACCACGTGCAGGTGAGGATGACATTTGGACTATTTGTAGACCAATTACTTAAGCCCCCTTTCCCACCCCTCTCATACATTTGAAATTCTTTTTTGAGATCTGTTTTAGAATCTTTAGTTGTAACACACTTTTTAGGTTTATATGCTGCATTTATAGCTATCGCCAATGTGTCTTTAATATTTGTAACTGTTAAAGGATCATCCTCTTCAGACGATTCACTTTCATTCGCATAACGAATAATTTTAGCTTTTGATGATGAAGGTAGCTCAGGAGTAGCAGTTGAACGCAAATTGAGTGTTTGGAGGTATTTAATCAAAGTCACAAGTTCTTGATTTCTTCGCTCTTTAACGCGAAGAGACAGAGCTAGCAACATCTCCTTTGAAATTGCATCATTATTGTCACGCAGGGAATCAAATAAAAATGTTAGAATTGCATCAGCTGTAATCAAATTTGCATCACGTATACGGTTCTCTCATTTTAGTCCTCTTGTGACTTCAATTCACCCAAATCAAATTTTGGTATTATGTTGTCACATTTGAGTCATCCGATGACTTCAACTCGCCGCATTCTAATTTTGTGTATTGTGATTCTCGCGATGAGTGAGTCTATGTAGTATCAAATATGCTCACCTACACAAAAAAATGGACGGCAATAATACGTAAATATAAATCTGTTTTTTTTTTTTCTTAAAATTTAAATAAATACATACACAAACTAGGCGATAAACGGGAATACCGCACAAACAAAAATGCGAACGTTTAACGTTGTACACACAGCTAAGCATGGCCAACACAAAGAGGCAAGGCCACTCAAACCTGCCACACCCTTAGAAAGCACAGAACAAATCCAGTAACGTTACGGAAAAATTAAATAATTACAACTTGTAATAATCACCTTTAACAAAAGATTTCTCACAATTTAGCGACCAATTATTAATTTTAGTCTCAATTATTAATGAAAGGCACTAGCACTAGTTGCTTTAATTGGTCACGTAACTTTACACGCAAGAGTACAACCGTTCGTTCATTTTATTTATCACCATAAGAATTAGATAATTCTTGGTCACATCCACGAACACTACTTTTTATTCTCGAGCGCAACAAAAAAATATGAAATGACCACAGCTAAGGTTTAAGTTGTTATGATAAACAAGATAAATAAAAAAAACACATAAAAAAAAACGAGTACCGTTACCGTTGCACATACTACATATTACAAATGTGAGTGCTTTGCGCATACCCAGCAACTTCGCATTTACCAGGTTGAAGCGTAAGCCCGTTTCAATTGGTAGTAGCAATTAATACTTTATTTATTATTTATTTTCACAAAATTGTGAACACTAAAATTATTTATTTTTATAAAATTATTCGGTTAATATATTGTTACAGAAAACAAAAATCTAACTGCCTGTGTATTTTCATAAATGTCATTTGCTACCAACATTTCAAAATCAAATAAAATTCGACTCACTCGATTTTCAAATGAATTTGGTGAAATAAAATGTGCCTTTTGTGAAATTCTGCATGGGCAGAAAAGTTTTATGTAGAATCTGGTAATTCACGTTTTTGAAAAGACTCTTCAAAACCTTCAAAACGTAGTAAATGGCATTTGGATTTAAAATAGAGAGTTTTGTGCTAAGTAATCGTCATTTGTTGAAAGTTTTGTTGTATTTTTTTACTATAAAGAAAAGCGCTGCTGAAAGTCATCGTTAGCTTACGGTGATCATGCTTTTTCTGATAGCATGTGTAGAAGGTGGTTAAGGCAATGTGATGAAGGTTTATTTAATGTTGAAGACGCACAACGTGAAGATAGACCGAAAAAATTTGAAGATGAAAAATTGCAAGCATTACTGGATAAAGACAACACACAAAAGAATTGGCAGAAGCATTGAATGTTGATCAATCCGTTATCAGTAGACGTCTACATGGAGTGGGGATAGTTCAAAAATTTGGTAATTGGATACCACATGAATTAACAAAAAGGCAGATGGAATGCCGAAAAATCACTTCTGAAATGCTTCTTCAAAGAAAACAAAAAAAGGGTTTTCTGCATCGACTTGTGAATGGAGATGAAAAATGGATTTACTATGAGAATCCTAAAAGTTAAATAGATTGGGTAAAGCCTGGTAAAGCTGGTTTATCACAGCTATTCTCTATATTTGGTGGGATATGAAAAGCGTTATATACAGTGATAAATATTCGTATAAGAACAACCATTGGTATTTTATTAAATAATAAAATAAACAGATCCCTATGATTTTTTTAAAATAAAATTGTTTATTTCATAAACAGTAAAGAATTACAATAAATATAATTGGTATTTCATCAAAGCAAAAAATTAAGATATTTCTAATATTAATCCAATTTAAAAAAATACTCCAAATTGCTTAAATATTCGTATAGGAACACTTTAAATTTATCAAAAAATATCTACATAATAATAAAGAAAATTTTAAATTAGTATTTCATATGACGCCCTTGTTGTTTAATGACTTCAAATATGTGCTCTGGCATTGAATTTGACAAGTTTTTTAAAGTTTCTGCATCAATTTCTCTCCAACAGCCCTTAATTCACTGCTTTAGTTCAGTAACTGTTTTAAACTGCCGACCATTCGCATAAACCTTCGCTGCAAGTATGCCCCATAAATTCTCCATCGGATTACAATCGGAAAAATAAAAAAAAACGTTTCATTTTAAAAAAATTCATGTATATTTTCCAAGCAGCAACGAAACTTTTAATTTGAAAATGATCATTTTATAATCATATATTTTTTTTTAAATTGAAATAACAGATTTAAAAGCAAATCATTTTTAAATTAAAGACTTTAATTTCGCGTTTTAACAGGTTACAAATGTATTGCTGAGGTTTTTAATTTAAAAACTTAATTTTCATATCAAAAATGATTCTGAATGATTTAAAGTATAGAGGTAATGAAGTTAAAATGTTTTAGTTTCATTTCTAAGGCGAATAGCTTTTGATGTTAATTTTAAGATAAAAGATGTAAAACATTTTGTTTTTGATTTAAAGTTTGTAATATTAAATTCAAAATTACAGCTGAATGATTTCAAAAATGATTATTTTAATTTTTAAGGTGTTTTGATTTTGATTTAAATATATTCAAATATTAGATTTAATTATATATTTAATTGATTGATTGATTGATTGATTGATTGCGATGTACGATCAAGCATTAAGCAAGTCTCCCGTATTATAAATGCGAATACCACACCACTATACCCATGTCACGACACTCTTCATGAAGCCAAACCCCGTAAAGAAAGGCTTCACATCGATAACCACATAAGTCTAATAGTATGATATCCGCCCCTGGCCAGGCCGCCGTCGTACACCTTTTTACATATAACAAGATCGAGGGATGGGAAAGGAATGTTAGCAACAAAGACTCAACCCGGTTCCAGACACCTAAGTAGTTGATAGTTAGTAAATTTGTTAGTAATAATATTTTTTAGTAATTTAGCACAAGACAATACAATTTTAAAGTTTCTTCTACTGCTCCAACCTGTAAGAGAAGACGCAATGACAACACAAATTTACTGGTGCCGCAAACTCTTTTTTTCTGAAAAGCTGTAAACAACTATTATTATTCCCTGGACCATTTGTTCCATCGGCGGTTGTGAGGAGGGCGAGATTTCGTTCCATCATCATGTTCCCATGCGGTCACCCAAATTTGTACTAACTGTAGGTAGTGTTGCTTGACGTTGTTGTTGAAATCATTGCGTCTCTGCTGTCTCTTCTACTCGCCCCCCAGATTTAATTATATATTTAATGAAATTAAAATGACTTAGTTTTTATTTTTAGAACGAATAGCTTTTTATATTAACTTTAATGTTATTAAATATAAAACATTTTGTTTTTGATTTAAAGTTTATAATTTTAAATTCAAAATACAGGAGAATGATTTTTAAAATGTATATTTTAAACTTAAAAGCATTTTGATCTTGATTTAAATATGTTCAGGTATAGATTTAATCCCTTATTTTATTATTATGTGTAATTAAAGAATGACAAACATAACATTGTTACAGTTTTCATACTTACCAAAAGTTCAAACCTTTTATAGTTATTTCCTCATATCTCTTGTTCTTACTGGGTTGATCGTTGATTGTTACATAATATTTAAACTAAATTTTATTTATCTCCAAATTATAAATTTATTTAAAATTTATTAGTACAAAACAGCAGGACCATATTAAGCTTAAATTCAAATTAATTTAATTAATACTTAATCGTTAAAACTCTTAATTAATTTCATTTAAGTATCATTTATAATATAACAAATATTGTATATATAGTATGTATATATGTATATATATATATATATATATATATATATATATATATATATATATATATATATATATATATATATATATATATATATTATAAATTACTTTATTATTGATCTAATTACTATTACAATAAATTCATTTTAGCGACGTAATTGATGGCGATTTTAAATCGTTTTTGTATTCATGTTAAAAAAAAAGTGTAGAATGAAAACCCAAGGCGCACGACAAGCCTGGGGATACTCTAAAGACAGCACTTGAAACAATTGGAAGCAAATATTTAAGCATTCCAGGAATGAACTAAATTTATATAAAGTTTCATAAAAAAAAATGTAGAAACCTTTAATATCTGATTTCGTAATTCCTTTAACAATTATAAAGGGTTGGATAGTCGTGCCAATACAATAATATTTATTAATTAATTGTGTAATCCTATTATGGAAGTCGCTTATGCAATTAAGGTGAATAATAAAGCTCTCCTGAGCGTCGTTAATAGTAACCTTCCGTTTATTACGACCAGTTTTATCTTTAAATCAAGCTACTGGTAGCAAAATTCCATTTAAAAGTATTGTTAATAAATAGTCCTCCGCAACTTCATATAATCAGCCACAATTTAAAATAATTTATAATTCACGCTTCAAAAATTATCTTTGTATGTCGTTGATTTTGCCTAGGCCAGTAGATTTCTGCAATGCCCATTATGAATATTCAATTCATAGTACAGTTTAATTTTCTCTTTAAAAATATCACACTTGCCGTACAAACACATGGATTTTTCCGGATACATTATATTAAAATCGATCTGGGTCTGCGAAGAGTTTCTTATATTAATAAGCATGTATGAAACAATAATGTATCGCTTCAGTTCAAGATATCAGCTGAGCATTTTTTTTAAATAATGTATTGGCTATAATACTCTGAACGGACGTGCTATATATGACGTGCGTTATAAAATAATACTGAACTGATGTGTAATGCTATATTAATCAAGTCAATACAAACCAATTTAGAAGCTCGAGAATCCGCAAATTTCGGCCATGCTTTTAGAAATTCAGTATTTGACAATGTGTTAAGGTCATTTTTCCTTAAATTGTATGTTTTTTGCAATTTGTCGCTGATCTCTTCCCATTCCGAACTGTCTCTGGCTAGAAATAACTTCAATACGTTTCCTATTGTTTCATCAATCTCAATTTGTGGCTCGTCAACGATTTCCGCACCTTCTGTGCTTGTAGAATACGACAATTTTCGTCGCTTGTGGCGCATATTTCCATATTTAGAATAAATTTTCCCCCTTGGGTTTGATTTACCATCTCAGGGAATAAAGTAGTAATCCTAAATAAAAAGTAATTATTGATTCGCTCATTATTAAATGTGTTAAAATAATTTTACTCTTGCTTGATTCTCAGTGGGGAATATCTTACAAATTTGATCAACTATTGATGGAAAGTCACACGGCCGCAGAAATGTATCGCTACAAATTATTTCCTCAATGAGAATTGATATAAGACAGTTATATATTTTATTTTTTAAAAAAGTTTGTTCGAAATGTGGTATAAGGCACAGCAAAACCAGAATGGAAAATGGAAATTTTTCATTCATATAATAAATATAATTTTGTTGTTATGAAGTTTAATGCTTGTATTTCATGGACTGAGTTACTGATTTACTGAAAAAAGTATAGGAATAAAATTACATTAGAATGACAAAGATAACGAATTCATTTTTTAATTCTGTTTATAAAAATAAATTCGTTGTCTTTGTCATTGTAATGTGATTTTGTTTCTATCATTTCTTAAGTAAATCGGTAACTCAGCTCATGGAATACAGGCATAACTAGTGTTAAATTTCACAGCAATGAAATTGTGCTGAATTATTGTAATATGCATGTAAAAGAAGTTATTTAATGTTTACCAGTTGAGAATATGGTGGAGTGATCTGAGGAGTTTTGTTGCCTGATCGTGATGTTGATGGCGTATTTATTTCTACTTCCGAATTCTTAACGAGCCAATCGTCAACCCTTGAACTATTTGAGATTGTAGTATCGTCAATACCGAGCTATAAAACAAAATGGAATAGGTTATATGGAAAAATGTATCTTGATTATAAATTACCGTGTTTTTCTTCCATATATAGATAATTTCTCCCTGAATTCAGCTCTCAACCCATATGATTTAATTGCTCCGTATAATTCATCTTTTGATATATGTGGCAAGCTGCGATATGTGATGTCAACGGCTGAAAATCATAAAATATTAAGTTAATGGCTCGAGCGTCATAATAACAAAACATAAGTTTAATATATAGAGTAACATTTAAGAAATTACCTTTAAGATCTGGCAAAATTTGTTCCAAGTTAAACTCCTTCAATAAGGTTTTTAGTTTGAATTCATCATCAGAACATATTACGTTTAAAGTTCGCCCGGATTCCACTGTTTCATTTGATGATTCGCACTCTAAAGCCGTAATATTTGGTGTTAATAACGATAGACTTTCGGATGAATTATCAACAAGTCCAACGGTATTCCCAAAATCATCGTATAAAATTCCATTAACTATTGTTATGTTTGACATTGCTTTATTATCTGACTTGATACACTATAATATTCACTATAAACTTACAATATTAAAATTTTACCCATAAACCGCAAATACCGTTAGAATTATATTCTTATAAAAGTTCCCGTTAATATTGCACTATTATATTCCAAACACGTTTTATTCTAAATATGGAAAGAACTAAATGTTTTATTATTTTCACTTGATAACTTATAATATTCACGACACTCATTTACTATTATAATTAGTATGAATCTGAATTATCGTTCCAGTTACAGTAAATTAATAAAATAATTTATATTTTATCCTCAAAACAAAACGATCCTTCACCACTAAGAATTTGAAATCGAATGATCATGATCATGCTAGTGAATGCAGCACGATGTATTATATTTTATAATCGAATATTTTGTATTTAAAACTTGAAAACTATTTTGTCTATAATGAAGCTAGAAGTAGCAAAGAAGCGCCCAGAATCGATTGAAGCTTTAAAAAGTTTGTTGATGATGATTTGGGAATCCATATCTCCTGCGACTTTGAAAAATTTATCAAATTCAATGAATCGAAGGTGTATCGCTGTAATAAAAGCAAAATGCGATCCAACAAAATATTAATATTAAAGATTGAACTTCTATAAATCAATAAAAAACAAACAATAAAAAATAAGTGTTTAATTTATTACATTACTTTAACACCAATCAAACGTATTTTGAATATTTTGGCATTTTTCGGTGTTTTGCCCCTAAATTGCAGGTCAATTTTTTTTTCAAAAAATTACGTCATATATGTATTTAACATGAAACAATAAACCAATTGCTTTCAAAAGTTTTGTAATTTTAGCAAAAAAAGACTCCAATTTGCAATAAATTTGTTTGCCCAATTTTTTTTTACCAGCACTGTATATGGTGACAAATACGTGAAATTTCAAATTCTCTTTATGGAGACATAAGTCATGTTTTAATTTTATGGTTTTTATGTCTTGAATGTGTAGCCTTGATTAAAACAAAAATTTTGAAATACTTTGTTGTTTTTGTTGTTGTTGTTGAAGATACAGGGTGTCAAATTTTGAGAAAAATGATAATCATGATGTTGTATTTATGGCAATAAAAAGAAAACTAGTTATCCGATAACTATAATTTTGGGCTTATTTTAAAGGTAAGTTAATAGTGATTAATAAAAAAATATAAAAATAGTATTTTGTTTAATTTCTTCTTCTTTAAATTTCCCGCCAAAATGTTCTTTTTCAATTTTCTCAAAAACACATTTTTTTTTAATTTTTTTTTTATTAAAGAATTCGACAATTAATATTTTACAACATATCAAAACACTGGAACTCCGCTATTTTTTGTATTCTTGAAAAATACGTTTTAGTAAGAGCAGTATTTCATTTTTATATGGAAAAACTATATTTGAATAGATATTTCTCAGTGTTTTGGAATTGTTTACAAAAACAACAGTTCAGTTAAATTATTAGTATTTATTATTCAAATTTTATTACATATATTTAAAATTTTAACCCCAAAGATAATTTTACTTTATTGTTTAAAATTAGATCTTATTCAAATTAAAAATCACAATTTAAATTTAAGATAATCGTCAGAATTCAGAATTAGAATATTTTTTACAATTCAAAAAGCCATCTTCTGTTGGAATGACTGCGTGAAAACCGTGAGTTCCTTTTACTGTTTTTAAATTTTCAAACCTAACCGTCTTTGTGTTTTATGATGTTCTTAAAATTTTTCTTATTTTTATAATGCGTAACTGCACCATCGGTAATATAATAAATTTTAGATAAACTGTATATTTTAGTTTTCAAGAAGTGCATCAATTTTTCAATGAATAAGTGAACCGCTACAGTATCATGGTGAAGACAATCCGATATTATAACGAACGTGTGGTGATGTAATTTGCCTTCTAAATTTTGGTAAATTACAAATGGATGAATAGTCGCTTGTTTATTATTCCAATGAAATCCTTGTGCGACATTTTGCATTATAAATGCATAATTTTCTGCAAAATCACATAAAACTATCACCTCCGTAGGCTTCAGCGCTGGTCCCAGCAACCGAACTGTATATGTCATTATAGGGTGCAATCTATGTAAACAGAGATTCATGATTTGATGTAATGAGTTTTTTTGTGAATATAAGGTTAGTTGATTGAATTTGGCCCCAGAAATATGCCTAATCCCCGTCGTATGGCAACAAGTGTTAGATTGTATATCAAGAATGGTCCCAGTAACCGAACTGTATATTTCATTATAGGGTGCAATCTCTGTGAACAGAGATTCATGATTTGATGTAATGAGTTTTTTTTTGTGAATATGGTTAGTTGATTGAATTTGGCCTCAGAAATATGCCTAATCCCCATCGTATGGCAACAAGTGTTTGGTTGGATGTCAAGAATTGTCCCACCAATCGAACTGTATATGTCATTATAGGGTGCAATCTCTGTGAACAGAGATTCAAGATTTGATGTAATGAGTTTTTTTTGTGAATATGGTTAGTTGATTGAAGCTAGCCCCAGAAATATGACTAATCCCCATCATATGGCAACAAGTGTATGTTTATATATTAAAAATGGTCCCACTAATCGAACTGTATATGTCATTATAGGGTGCAATCTCCGTAAACATTGATTCATGATTTGATGTAATGAGTTTTTTTGTGAATATGGTTAGTTGATTGAATCTGGCCCCAGAAATAGGCCTAATCCCCATCGTATGGCAACAAGTGTATGGTTATATATTAAGAATGGTCTCACTAATCGAACTGTATATGTCATTATAGGCTGCAATATCTGTGAACAGAGATTCATGATTTGATGTAATAAGTTTTTTTTTGTGAAGAACTTTTCATTGTATTTACCATATGTGCGTACTAATGCTAATTCTTAATTTTGGGTGTTTTGTGTCATTAGATGTACCACTTAGACAGTTTAATAAGCTTAAGCATCATTTTCTTTCAGAAATTTCGTTTTTGAGTTTATTGTAATTCAATTTCAATCTCTAAAGAAAAGATAAATTTTAGCTAGGTACTAAAATTTATTTACGATACTTTCTAATACATTTAAACAGTATACTCGTACGTACTAGTACAAAGATACAATTAACGTTCTGCAATTTTGCCAAATCGTATTTTTTAATTTTAAATTTTTTTTGTTTATTTTTCGGGATACAGTATGATTTGGAGGTTAATTTGTAATATTTTTCGGGATAGAGGCTTTTTTATTGTATTTAGTTATGACACAAAACAATTTATAGAAAAAACATTTTTCGGGCTGGTTTTCGGGCTATCTTCACATACATATTTACGACGAAGTAGTGAAAATTTGGAAAATCCAACTTTTTTGACTCGTCGCCCTGGTGCAACGACTTATATCCCTCGTAGCACTCTTTTAGTGTAATTTTAGCTTTATCGATAGTTAAACAATCGTTTTTACCTGGCATTATCCGACTAACATCATCATCAGTATAATAAGATAATACTGCTTGCTTCAGCTCATCACTTATTCGCTTTCCTACTTTAGCTGCTGGATGACTTAGTGGACCGCTCTTGTCCCGTAGATCTTTAGCTGTTCGCACCATATGTTGCGTTACGTTGAGCTCGCCCTGAATTTCTTGAATGGTTAATGATTTTGGCAATATAGTAAGTAGCTGAATGTTATCACTGGTTTTCTCTAGTTCTTTGAATTTGGTTTTTAGATCACCAATCAATTCATCATATAGTTCAATCTTCCTTTGGTCTTCGGTTGACTGATTAAAAAGCGGCACGATTCCCAAAAAAGTTAACTCGATTAATTTTTGCTGCTGATGTTTTGGCCTGGCTTCTAATGTACTCAGATATATAGGAGACTTCCCAACAACGAGTAACACATCATTTATTTTTCCAAAACAGATAGATTTTTTAAATAACACGACTCACTATCACTACTATCATCGTTATCGGCTAATTGCGGTGTTATAGGTGATGTTGCTGATGGTCCCGCAACTGGTGACATTTCTGGTACTATTTTTCGTCGTTTGCAGGTAATATTGATATAGCACGTTGAACAGAGATACAATTTATCTTGATTCTCAATTGATTGTGGCATAAATTGCTTAACATAATCCGTAACTGGTTTTAGTTTACTCGAACACTCTGAGTCGCGATATGGTTTACAACACTTTGGAAATGAAAATGTATCCATTATCAAATGCACTAGTACTTATTTATCACTCACTTTAACTTATACTCACTTTAACACACTGTTTTGTTCAAATTTTAAAAAATTTTGCTTCTTAGGTAAATGTTGTTTACAAATCACAATGTCAACTAATCAAAAAGTTAAATTTTAACTGTTATTTATATCAACAATATTCTCTTTTTTTGTTTTCAAAAGAATTACTCATCGTTTAACAGGTACGCCTGTCAAGTAAAAAAAATCAACCCCCCAATAAAAAAGGGAAAAACCACATTTTATTTAGTCTTTTATAAAATAACCTACGAAATAAAAGGGATTTATGGTACCATGACTAACTAATTTTTAAACGATATAAACCAGGGGATGGCACCTTCTAATTCGGTGACTCATATTTAAATGCATCACAAAATTATATATTTAATAATAAACAAAACAAAAAAATTAACTAAACTATCTTTTCTGTTAACAATTCCAAAACACTGAGAAATATCTATTCAAATATAGTTTTTCCTTATAAAAATGAAATAATGCTCTTACTAAAACGTATTTTGCAAGAATACAACAAAAAAACGGAGTTCCAGTTTTTTGATATGTTGTAAAATATTAATTGTCGAATTCTTTAAAATAAAAATGTCTTTTTGGGAAAATTGAAAAAGAACATTTTGGCGGGAAATTTAAAGAAGAAGAAATTAAACAAAATACTATTTTTATATTTTTTTATTAATCACTATTAACTTACCTTTAAAATAAGCCCAAAATTATAATTATCGGATAATTAGTTTTCTTTTTATTGCCATAAATACAACATCATGATTATCATCTTTCTCAAAATTTGACACCCTGTATCTTCAACAACCACAACAACAAAAAAAAACAAAGTATTTCAAAATTTTTGTTTTAATCAAGGCTACACATTCAACATATAAACATTTTTAAAATTAAAACATGACTTACAAAAATTGGTGATTTCACGTATTTTTCACCATATATTTAATAATAAACAAATTTTCACAATTTTATAAAGTTTGAAAATAATAAATATTAATATATTTCGGAAAACCCCATATTTTGCTTTAACATTTTTATTATTTATATTTCAATATTGAAATGGCTCTTCCTAAAAAGTTGGTTTGAATATTTTTGAAGAAATAGCTATTTCTATCCGCTTTGAATAATATTTTGGAAACAAAATTAACAAAAATGAATTGTATAATTAATACTATATTTAAAATGCCGAGTTTTAATTTGAAAGTGATACAATATTTTAAACTAAAGTGTTTCCAATACAATATTTTTTTTAAAATGTGTAGATTCATGTTTAAAAGGTTTCGGTTTAATTTAAAATATGGGCTGTTTTAGTTCTAAAATGTTTTGTCTGTTCTTACTGATGTAGTACAATTTTTAAATTAAAAACTTTGTATTCTATTATAAAATTTGTTTTTTCTCTCAGTGTGGATGGAAGCATTGTCTTATTGGAAAATAAAGTCAATGTCGTTGTTGTCGTCAAAAAAAGTTATCAAAACGTCTTCTACCACAATGATTGGTTTGAATTCATTCGGGGGGTAATAAAGCAAATTGGTAGCTTCCCGCCATAGTAAAATAATAGTTATTTATGGTACTAGTGAGCAAAACGAGATATTATCCATGAGGGATAAGTTTGTCTCACGAGTGGATCATATCTGGATAATATCTCTTTGCTCACGAGTGGCATACAACGTTTTATCCACTTTTGTTGAAATAAATTGCGTAAATTAATAAGAAATAGTTCCATTTTGTGTTTTCACATTGGAGCATTGAATTTTGAAATGTATTTTATCATAGTGACCGTTCTTTAAATTGTCAAGGTGTACTTTAATTTAACTAATTTTTGGATAATAGTTTTTCATTCAATTTCACTACAAATAATTTTCCAATGACTACTCAACATTTTGTTATACCAAATATAACTCACGTTGCCCCTAGCAGCGTAGGTTATAAAATAACAATGGGTTATTTTACATTTTCTTTGTTTGAAATCAGCATAGTTATCGGGCTATTATATATCAAAAGTGGATAAATATATATTTATTAAGTGCGTAAAATCACGTTTTTGTTAGCTGTTCTTATACGAATGTTTAACTAAATTACTCCAAATTTTATTAAATGGTTTTTTTTCTTTCTACAAAGTACCGTTAGGTGATACTTGTTTACGAACATAATATTTGGACACAGGGTGGCAATACAGTATACTTTTAGTTTTAATAGTAGACATAATTTTAATCTTAATTCATAAATTTTAAACGCATAACCTTATACCAAAAACACCTCGTCAAGCCAAACAAGATGACGTTCTTGTTCCGAAATCGCTCAACAATTGCGATTTTGTTTTCATAAAATAGATAAGGTTCGCACGGGATTAACTCCTCCCTACGAAGGTCCGTATAAAATTATACGTAGACTAAGGAAATTTCATCGAATCGATTAATGGAAAAAATTCCAACATATCAATCGATCGACTTAAACCAGCTTACGGAATACTTAGTTCGACTGAACAAATATCAAGCAATCGGGTTCAGAAGACCGTCCGTATTGCTTCCACTCATACAATTATTAGGGAGGGGGAAAAACACTTGCTAAGGAGTCCTGTAGCGACTTACTCGAATTTCGTACACAAATTAATCATAGAAATACTTATTACTCGTTCATCGCTACAATATACCAATCAAGTGTATTGGCACACTCACCACACATTACATTTAAACGCTCATGCATACGTTATACATTTACTCGCTATAAATAATTTCGCACGCGAACGTAACAACAAAAAAGAATGCACCTATTTCACCAACAAGCACACGACATATAAAATTCATGTCATTCAAATTATACTGTGTGCATCAACAAGCAAAAGCAATAATTCATTTTTGGTTTCCCCTTTTGGTATTCATCCGTTTCAAATAATTCGCTCGATATACCGATTATTTGATTTTTCAAGATTCTAAAATTGTGCGTGGTCGTGTAAGATCCAAAAAATAATAAAAATATAATTTCCGAATAAAACGAAACAAATTCGATAAAAAGATTTTTTCTCGGTGTTGTAGAGCAAACGCAAGGGTAAGAAAAAAAAAATATGATCACCAATTTGCACAACACTTTTTTTAATAATAATTGAGAATAGGAATAAAGTTCTCGGTAAAATCACTTTCACTTAAAACAAATTAGTTTTTTTATTTTAAACCAAGTAAATTTATATTTATTGATAATCAAAAAATGTTTTTATTTTAATTAAGAAAATAATTCAAGTTATGATTATAAATTTATTTAATAATAGAATATAATTATTGTAATATATTAGATTTTACCAAAAAATTATGTTTCCAATATTGTTGTTATCCATTCGGCTGTCTCGATCAGAAGAGAGATTTTATTTCTTGATTACCATGCAAATTAATTCAACAAAGTCATTACTCAGAAAAATATAATTCCTAACGCGCGAAATTCAAAATAGTGGTGAATAAACAAAACATCGAATGCATATTTCTACGAAATTCAACGTGATAATTCCCTGACGTCGATAATGTAGATCGATATGCATTTGACAAACAAATAATAACAATATAGCGGATTTATTGATGATGTACGTATACGATTGTTGTACACAATATTTTGGTAAAATTATTTAATTTATATTTCCTTTCTTTTTAGATATTTCAGCATTTTAAGCGTAAACATACTGCCCCCAAAAAGAAGGAAAGATAAATCGACTTCTATCCAAAAAAAGAAAACGTGATCATCGGCGAAAATTTGTATGGTAAGAACAATTTTGGACACTAATGATTTTTTTTTTCTTTCCTAATTTCAGAATTGTGAATGTTAAATGATAATTAATTAATTATAAAAATAGTGTATAAACAATGTAAATAGTTATATAATTCAATGTGATACAAATAATGTAAAATTAAAACAAAATTAAATATGTTACATGATTGTGTTTTACTTGTTGTTACGTGGTGTGAAATTAATTTCATCTGAGCATTTTTCATTGTTATCATCGATGGGTAGTGGAATCAGCTTAGCTATCGGTCGTTTAATCTGACCGTTTGCGGTACGTACAGTGGCGACGCGAACTAAGCCATCTTTGCCATGATGTAATTGTTGAATTCGTCCGGTTAGCCAATATGATTGTGGAATGTTCGCATCTTGAATCAGTACTAACTGATCCAATTCTACATTTTTTGTCTTCGCTCTCCATTTGTGTCGCTGATTGAGCGTAGTGAGGTAGTCTCGATGCCATGCTTTCCAAAAACCTTGAATTCTGTTTTGAATATTTTGCCACCTTGAGAGGCGCGATGCGTTTATGTGGCTTAAATCAGGCTCAGGAATTGCCTTCATTGATTCTCCAATCAAAAAATGAGCTGGTGTTAGAACGTCATATGATGACACATCTTCGGAGAGGCTACATAATGGCCTGGAATTTAAAACAGCTTCAATTTGGGTTAACAGCGTAGTCATCTCTTCATATGTTAGCGGTGAATTTCCAGCGACTCGTTTTAAGTGATATTTCACTGATTTTATGTTGGCCTCCCACAGACCGCCAAAGTGGGGAGCATGTGCTGGGTTGAAAACAAAATTGATTTTCTGTGGGGTAAGAAAGTTAGATATTAGTTTGAAGTGGTTTTCATTTTTAAAATGTTCGTAGAGTTCGTTTAATTCTCTGTGGCTGCCAATAAAATTGCTGCCATTGTCCGAGTAGATTTGGGTCGGTATACCTCGACGAGATATGAATCGCTTAAGTGCGGCTATAAAACATTCAGTACTCATATTACTCACAAGCTCGATGTGGATCGCCTTTATGGACATACATACAAATAAAGCGATGTAGCCTTTAGTTACTCTACACTGTCCACGTCCAGACCGTTCCCGTAAATATAACGGTCCAGCATAATCGACGCCTGTGTGAATAAATGGTCGTCCAGCAATAACCCTAACTTTAGGTAAGTTACCCATCAGCTGCTCGTTATTTAACCTTTTTTGTTTGAAACAAGTTATACATTTCGCTACATAATGTCTGGCCATGTTCCTGCAACCAATAATCCAAAATCGTTGGCGAAGTAGATTAGTTAGTAATGCATATCCGGCATGAAGATTTTGTTTGTGAACCGCATCGATGATTAACTTGCTTAATATATGGCCCTTTGGAAGTATAATGGGATGCTTAGTGTCGAATGAGCATGTTGAATTTTCGATTCTCCCTCCAACTCTTAATATGCCGGTAGCATCTAAGAAAGGCGTTAGTGATAGAAGTTTACTACGCTTGAATACACCTTCTTTGGAATTAATTGATTTTAATTCATTTGGAAATTCCTGATTTTGCGCCCATTTTATGCAAATAATCTCTGCGCGATTAATTTCTTCAACTGTTGGTGGATGTATGTCTCGATGATGTGTTAGAATTCCTTTGTTCCTGGTAATTTTCATCTTGGCGTTAGTGGTAAATCTATAAATGTAACCGATGATTCTGTAAATTTTATTAAGTGAAGAGAAACGGGTAAACAGCTCTGAGACTATGTCTAAATTGCATAGTTCAATGTGAAGATTTTTGAAGCTGTTCCTTTCTTCTAAATCAGTATGATCATGACTTTTGGCTGAGATGTTGACGGAACTGATTAGAGAGTTATCTTTACTATTTGCTAGAAAATCCGGACCATTCCACCACAATTGATTTTTTACTAATTCAGCAGAATTTAGACCACGAGTTGCCAGATCGGCCGGATTTTGTTTAGACGGAATGTGTAGCCAATGTTTTCTAGGAATATATTCAAGAATTTCTGACGTGCGATTGGCTACGAAATTCTTCCACCTACGGGGATGATCATCTAGCCAAGCTAAAACAATTGATGAATCGGAATAGGCGTGAATTGAAGCGACTTCGATCCCTAAGTATTGAGTGATATACTTTACTAGACGACACAATAGTAACGCTGCGCACAACTCCAGTCTCGGCAAAGATACTTGCTTGATAGGCGCGACTTTAGTTTTTGCTGCTAGTAGGCGAATGTGCACAGTGCCATTTTTATGCTTGACTCTCGAATAGACCACTGCTCCATAAGCTAGTTCCGAAGCATCTGAGAATGCGTGTAATTCCAAGTTATTCGAGTTTGTGGATACCATCAGGTATCGTGGAATTTCAATGGATTCGATATCTTTCATGCCGGTTTGTATTTTTTCCCTCTTTTGTGCAATTTTTACAGGTAGTTCATCATCCCATGCTAATCCTTGTAACCATAGACTTTGAAACATTATTTTAATCGAGATGGTAAGTGGAGAAAGCCATCCCAATGGATCAAAAATTCTAGCTGCCTGCGACAACAACGTTCGCTTGGTGATTTTTTCAATAACAGGCAAATTAACGCGAAAGGAAAACATGTCACGAAGCGGATTCCAGTGGCACCCCAGTGTTTTATGGTAGAATTAGGTTCTAGCTCTAACATAGATGGTTCATGGTCTTCTTGTGGGATTTTCTTTAAGAATTCCTCATCGTTTGACATCCATTTTCTGATTTTAAATCCACCTTCAGCCAATAGAGCGGACATGCTTTTATAAATGTTGACTGCTTGTTGAGTGCTTTCACAGCCTGTCAGCATATCGTCTACATAAAAATCTTCCAAGAGAATAGAGGCAGCTTGTGGGTAACTTGACTGGTAGTCCATGGCTATTTGGTGTAGTGTTCTAACGGCTAGAAACGCTGCGCTTGAAGTTCCGTAGGTTACGGTATTTAGTTTAAAATGTTGTATTTCTTCGGCGACATTAGTTCTCCACACAATTCGCTGAAAATCGCAATCGTCAGGATGGACTCTCACCTGACGATACATTTTTTCTATGTCAGCAGACACTGCCACTGCACGAGTTCTGTAACGAAGAAGGATTGCCATTAAATCATTTTGTATTGTTGGTCCTATAATTAATGTGTCATTTAGCGACACACCGGACGTGCTTTTACAGGAGCCATCAAATACGACTCGGAGTTTAGTCGTGGAGCTAGATTCTTTTAACACGGCGTGATGTGGCAGATAAAAATGATTTTGACCTGATACGGATCTTATGTCAGCAATCGCAGTCATGTGATTCAGTGAATTGTATTCTTCCATGAACTTGATATAATTTTCTCGTAGGGGATAGTTTTTATCAAATCGTTTTTCCATCGCGAGTTGTCGTTTTACTGCCATGTTAATTGATTTTCCAAGTGCTGTTGTTCCTGTGGAATCTTTGAAAGGAAGGCGAACGACATATCGTCCATTCTCGTCCCGTGTTGTGGTTTGTTTGTAATGGGTTTCACAGTAGTCTTCTTCGGCCGAGTATTTGTGTTTCGATTTTAACTCCTCTAATTCCCAGAACCGTTGTAGTATGTTAAGTTCGGCATCGTTGTTGATGATACTAGTGTGGAACATTGATAATGATGAAATTTGTGGAGAATAGTTGTATTTACCTCCAACCACCCAGCCGAAAGTAGTTTGATGGGCAAACAGGCCTTCTTCAATTTTCAGCTGTTCCGGCAGGATTATTTCGAAGAATACGTCGTTTCCCAAAATTAGGTCTACTTCACCTATTGTATTGAATGATGGATCTGCCAATTGCAAATTCTTTAGTTTAGTCCAGTGTGTGACATCTATATTGTGTGATGGCAATTGCGACGTCAGTTGCGCTAGAATGAAAGCATTTACGAAAACACATGCGCTTTTATTATGTCTTGAGTGTAACTCGAGTTCGACCAAGCCTCTTGTAGCTCCAGCTTTCTTAGACCCAAGTCCATTAACAGTAAAGCGAGCATGCTTTCGAGGAATTCCAATTCTTTGAACGCATCTTTCACTGATGAATGTGGACTGCGACCCAGAATCGAGCAGGGCTCTAATAGTGTGAAGCTTACCGAAGGAATCGGAGATGTTGACTAGAATGGTGGACAATAACGTTTTTTGCAAATTCACTAAATTAGATGAACTAGCGGAATTTATATGATTTTTATTGTTTCGGAAATGTGGTTGTAAATTAAAATTTTGCAATAAGGAAATCGTTGCATTTGATTTATCTTCTCTGTTGATTGCAGACATTTCAGTTTTACCTGAATCAAAGTTACTGTTGATTGAAGAGTCGTTACTCTTGTTGATTGAGGATTCGTCATTCTTGTTGATTGAAGATTCGTTATCCTTGTTGATTGATGATTCGTTATTCATGGATGATCGAGGAGGTTGCAATGCATTTGTACCAAGTGCATTGACTAAATTATTAGATGTTTTGGATTCGTTGTTTACCTCTGTGCCTTTATGATGTATAAGTGTATGATGTCTTTTATGACAAATAAAACATCTTTTGTTATTTTGACATGATTTTATATCGTGACCTGGCTGCAGACAATTAATACACAGCTTATTTTCTTCTAAAAATCGCAATCGATCTGTAGTTTTTAAGCGTTTGAAATTAAAACACTGATAGAGCAAATGATCCTTTTTGCACATTGAACATCCAACGCGATCCACGGTAGCGCTGTGTGCTTTTGATTCTGCATTCTGGCGGAAATAGGTATTTGGCTTTGCCGATGAGCAGGACTCCAAAGCATCACATTTGTCGGTCAAGAAATCCAGCAATTGATTGATATTTGGAGCATCGATATCATTTATGTGCTGTGCCCATAATTGCTGGGTTTCCAAATCTAGCTTCTTTACGATAATGTGAACTAACCAAGGATCACGGCGTTCCCATTCGGTTCCTAAAGCTGCTAAGCCTCTTAGCACTTCGTCGGAAGTATCACATATTGTTCGTAATTGTTTATGTGAACCCTGCTTCATTGCTGATTGCCCTAGGAATAAATCGATTAGATCCTTCACGATCGGTTTTTTCTTGTCGTATCGCTTCTGCAATTTTTCCCACGCCTGTTCATAATTGGCATCGGTAATTGGCAAATGGCGAATTAGATTGGCAGCATCACCTCTCAACAATCCTTTCAGGTATTGAAACTTGTGGATTTTGCTAAGCGATTCGTTTTCATGTATGGTTCTAAATTGATCTGAAAATGATGGCCACTTCGTGTAATCTCCGCTAAATGATTCGATCGAAACACGCGGCAAGCGTATTTCGTTCGCTTGTTGGAATGAACGATCTGCGAAAATACTTGTATTTTTATCACCGGAAATATTATTTTGATTAGGTGTGATGCTTGGATTTTTTATGTTAAAAATACGTCTGAGGGTTGATTTCGTCTCGAAGTATTTTTCTTCAAATTCTTCTGCTTCTGATGTTTGACCAGGGATAAGGAGTATTTGATTTTCGATGTCATGGAATTCGTTCCATGCTTCATTAAGTTTTTCTGCACGAGTTTCGAGCTGTTCACGGTTTATGGCTTGACCAGTTTCTAATTCACTATTGATTTTATCTACAAATTTTTTTATATTGGTCACCGTTGATTTTATTATGCCGCGCCGCTTTACCAATGATGCTAACTCAGCCATTTTGATTTATTCGTATCCAGTAAACTTGTTAGTGAAGTGTAAGAAATAAAAGCACTTTGTTAAATGAATTCACTGAATTTAACGCACTGATTGAATGCACAAGCCCTGATTGCTACGCGTTAATGCAAAGCACGGAACACGAGGTTAGAGTGGATATATAGTTGATATTCAACGTGAGAACAAACAATGATTAGAAATCGACACGTTTATATTTTGCGGTGAAAGAATAAACAAACGCACGATTCCCGGGTTTCGGCACCATAAAATGTTGTAGAGCAAACGCAAGGGTAAGAAAAAAAATATGATCACCAATTTGCACAACACTTTTTTTAATAAATTGAGAAGATGAATAAAGTTCTCGGTAAAATCACTTTCACTTAAAACAAATTAGATTTTTTATTTTAAACAAGTAAATTTATATTTATTGATAATCAAAAGAAAATGTTTTTTATTTTAATTAACAAAATAATTAAAGTTATGATTATAAATTTATTTAATAATAGAATATAATTATTGTAATATATTAGATTTTACCAAAAAATTATGTTTCCAAAATTGTTGTTATCCATTCGGCGGTCTCGATCAGAAGAGAGATTTTATTTCTTGATTACCATGCAAATTAATTCAACAAAGTCATTACTCAGAAAAATATAATTCCTAACGCGCGAAATTCAAAATAGTGGTGAATAAACAAAACATCGAATGCATATTTCTACGAAATTCAACGTGATAATTCCCTGACGTCGATAATGTAGATCGATATGCATTTGACAAACAAATAATAACAATATAGCGGATTTATTGATGATGTACGTATACGATTGTTGTACACAATATTTTGGTAAAATTATTTAATTTATATTTCCTTTCTTTTTAGATATTTCAGCATTTTAAGCGTAAACACTCGGTGCGCGTCAAACTAAATTGGTGAAGAAAATAAACAATTACATTAACTTTGTACAATAATATTTAGTGTTAATAAATTTATAAAAATTAGTGCAAAGTAGAGGGTATCAATTCCCGGCATTTTTCAATTCCCGGGAAACGGGAATTTTAAAATTTATTTCCCGGTTTCTCGGGAATTCAAAAATTTCATTTCTTAAACAAATATACTATATAAACACAAGAGCGCCAACCGCAATTGAATTTTAATAACAAAACGAAATTTATCTTAAAAATGTTATTTTATTTCAAAAAATAAAATATTTTGAATATATAGTATATTGAGAAAAAATTAATTTTACTTGAACAAGTAAACATTTTTTGAACTTATTCGTTTACGAAATAACTTTTTAAAAATGCGAGGCAATCTAGAGATGAGTCACTAAGTGACGATCTTCGTTTTGTGCACAAATTAGAAGACAATGAAAATAATCTCTCGTTTTCTATTGAGGTTGGTTGTATGCAAGTTAAGGCATCTACCAGCTTTTGTAAATTATTTGTAATATTTCCCGTATTCTCATACATTTGCATTTCTTTTTTGAGATCTTTTTTACAATCTTTAGTTGTAACACACTTTTTAGGTTTATATGCTGCATTTGTAGCTATCGCCAATGTGTCTTTAATGTTATTTGTAACTGTTAAAGGATCATCCTCTTCAGACGATTCACTTTCATTCGTATAACGAATAATTGTAGCTTTTGATGATGAAGGTAGCTCAGGAGTAGCAGTTGAATGCAAAATGAGTGTTTGGAGGTATTTAATCAAAGTCACAAGAGCTTGATTTCTTCGCTCTTTAACGCGAAGAGACAGAGCTAGCAACATCTCCTTTGAAATTGGATCATTATTGTCACGCAGGGAATCAAATAAAAATGTTAGAATTGCATCAGCTGTAATCAAATTTGCATCACGTATACCTAATGCTTCTGCAGCTATTTTGATTGGTTGAAGAGCGTTAAAAATATTTTTCAAAACTGAAACATAAATATCGTTAAAAAGCTCTAGGGAGTTCAATTCATTTAATGCTTTTTTCACTAAGTTCGTCACTTTTAAAAATCGTTCAACCATTGTCACAATGCTGTTCCATCTAGTCCGGCAATCTAGCAGTAAACTAAATTCATTTCCGTGCCCTACTTTTACATTGTCTTGTAAAATCGAATTTCTGTTTGGCGAAAGTTTAAAAAACATAATTATTTTTCTAAAGATTTGTAAAGCCGCATTTATATCTTCTCTTTCACATATTTGGCGTTCGAAATCATTTAGATTATCACTTTTAGTTTCAGATTCGTTAGAGTTGTCACTAGAAAAACTAGATTAATTTTCTAAAGAATCACTGTGACGAACATTAGGATTTTCATTTTTTTTTATAAATAACGTCTAATACAGCCAAGTGTATGCCGTGGTTATAACATAATTGGTGTATAAAATCAGACAATCTCCCAAACTTGATCATTACTGCAGCAGCGTCAGTGGTTGATGCAACAACATCTGAAGAAATAATTGCAAACTCTGTTTCTCATTAACCAGGTCAATTCTTACTTCAGCTATACAGCTTCCATGAATTTTAACCAGTCCTAGACTAATAAATAACTTATTGAAATGAATATTGATATTCAAATATCTTCGATTGCGTAGACTTGTCCATTAATCAAACGTAAGACTAAATTTTCCACTATTTCCTTTATGTGATTTTATTTTTACAATAACTTCACTTTTTGCCTCCGCACAATATTCAAGAATTAGTTTCATCACATTGTTTTTACCTTTTGGAAGATGATATTGTTTTTCACTTAATTCTTGACGAATGAACTCACTTTTGCATATTCCGTGGATTGAAAATCCATCAGCGGCCGCAAGTCTGGACACTATCTCTGCTAAATACTGTTTCTTGGAGAAAAAAAAATGATGTGAGAAACTTACTTGCTTTTGCAGGGATTATCTCAACATTACTTGAACCAGCAATTTGATCGTCATTTGAGTTTCTTTTCTTAATATTAATGTTATGAATATGTTGCAAATGTCTTATTAATCCACTGGTTGACGAGCCCTTACAACTTAATAATTTATTCGCACATTTGAAACATTTCGCTTGTTCGCCTCCTTTTTCTTTTGAAAAATATTTCCAGACAGAATCAGCCATGATTTAAACGGTGTTTTGGCGATTCTAAATTATATATTAAAATAAAAAAATTAGTTTTTGGATTAAAGAAAATAGTAAATTAAACTTACAACTTAACCACTTGAAACAACTAAATTGAATGAGATTATCAATACGAGGAAGAACCGAATGTCATTTCTTGAATAATAAATTTTATTAAATTAGTGTTGCCAGTATTACAAAAAAGGGGCATGTTCGAAGACGGTTATTATTTGATTTTTACATTTTTCGATATTATAGATGACATCTGACTGACATTAGATACACATAGAAATGATCATGAAAATATAGTTTTGTTATTGTGATTTTATTATTTGTAAATTTAATGTATAGAAACATATTTCAGTGTGCTGTTATTATTATAATCAAATTTACTGTGAAACAACAATTTCTACTGTTTTATATATTTTAAATGTACCAATAATTAATGAATAGTTTTGAATATAAAATATAAAATAAGGTTAAAATTGCTGTCTACGTATTCTAATGTATTAAGAGAAAAAACCAGTTTTGTAGCTGTGCCGCACACAATCACCGCCTTACAAAAAGATGAACAAACCTTTCCTTTATAAATAAAAGTAATGAAGTGGACTGTATACATTTTCATTTGATTTTATTTTTAATTTTATTATTTTTTATTACAATGCGGTTAATTGTGCTTGACGTGTTGCACATAGGAAATCTCGACTTGCAGTGTTCGTTTTTGTCCAAGACACATTTTATTTTCTCCCGTCGAGCATTCCCTACAATTGCTTTTTTTTTGTTTCTTTTTACGTCTACAAATTGAGTTACATTTAGTACAGCGGATCTAGTACTATTTTGTTTTAATTATTTGAACAATATATCAAAACACGGCTAATGTAAATATTTACATAAATTCTTACCTAAAATTGGTTATAATTAATATTAAATAAACTAAATTTACATTTATGTTTCAGTTTACGATAGTTCTAAAGGGGTTGCATCTTTTAAATAACAGATAAGTATTATTTACGTATTAATTTATGTACATTAAATGTTAATCAAATTTTGTTTTTATTTCAGGTTATAATTACATACACAGTGAATTACAGGTTCGCTTCGTATTGCGCGAACCTTTGGAATGTTTATTTTCTTTCCTTTGCAATCGTACTGTATCAAACCAGTGAATTGTGAATTAGATTTATTATGTTTAAGTGTATTAAATAGTGTAGCATAACAAAATTATGTATAATAAATCGTTGTATGTTGAAGAAAATATTCTTTTCATTTTTCTTCCTGATTTTCGGTCGCTATCAAACATTCTCCCCTCCAAAACAAAATTTGATTTTTTTTTTTTTTTTTTTTTTTTTTAAATCATGAATTGGCAAACGGAATAATTTTGTAATCGGCCGTTTATATGTGGACGATTTCGTTTGAACTGTGACAACTCTTACTAACCCGTCTGCTCCTGGGTGTAATTCATCTACGCGACCTAACAGCCAAGTACATGGTGGGACGTTTTTGTCATAGAGTAGAACAACATCATTAATTTGTAAATTTCGATCTCTTTGATGCCATTTAGTCCGCTGTTGCAATGTATTTAAATAAGTGAGGGAATAGCGTTGCCAAAACATCTGCACAACTTTTTGTGTTTGCTCCCATCGATTTAGTCTTGTAATGTTGATTTCGTCGTAATTTGCATAAGGTAATGCTGTGATTGGTCCTAACGTTAGGAAATGTCCCGGCGTCAATGCATCAATGTTACTTGTGTCTTCGTTGGAGATAGCACATAAAGGCCTTGAGTTGAGAATCCCTTCGATTCGAATCAATATGGTTTGTAATTCTTCAAAGGTGCGATGCGTGCTCCCAATGGATTTAACTAAATGAGTCTTGACTGACTTCACAGCTCGTTCCCAAATGCCTCCGAAATGAGGTGAAAGTGGTGGAATCAAATGCCATTTAATCCCTTTGTTTCTTGCAAATTCATTTATCTTGATTTCGGACTCCTTTGATGATAATATGGAATAATATTCATGCAACATTCTGTTTGCTCCCAGGAAATTAGACCCATTGTCCGAATATATTTCCATTGGCACTTCCCTCCGTCCAACAAAACGCTCTAAAGCATTTATGAACGCTTGCGTAGATAGTGATGATGCCATTTCAATGTGTAACGCTTTAGTAGAGAAACAGACAAATATGACAATAAATCCTTTTATCAACCTTGCACCTCTTCCTATTTTAGATGAAATTTGTATGTGTCCTGCGTAATCAATTCCAATTACAGAAAATGGTCTACTGGGCGATACTCATGCAGCTGGTAAACAACCCATTTGTTAACTAGATTTTTTTGTAGAATAACGATAACAAATAATACATTTATGAGTTATTTTTCGACACATTTCACGAACTCCTAGAATCCAATATTTTTGGTGAGAAATTGCGGTTAACAGCGACGGTCCGGGATGTAAATGTTTTTTGTGTAATTCATGGAGTATTAAACTAGTAATTTCATGATTTTTTGGCAGAATCAATGGATGTTTTGTCTTATACGAACATTTCGAGTTTTCTAGACGACCGCCAACTCGTAATACGTTGTCAGAATCTATAAATGGTGCTAACTGCTTCAACTTCGACTTGACAGGTGCCTTGTTGTATTTGTTGAGAGATTCAATTTCATCAGAAAATTCAGTTCGTTGGACATGTCGGATTATTGTGAGTTCAGCAGCATTCACATCTAGGATCGTCAATTTACTTGGCGATGACCTTGTGTATCATAGTATGAAAAAACTTCAAAATATAAGCCATTATTCGTTTCATGGCTAACAGTCGCCGTAGTGCTAATTTATAAAATTGCCCTAGAGGTGATGAATGTTCCTTCAATGGTAATTGCACTACGAAGCGTCCCTCCTGATTCCTGAAGTACAGGGTGGCTGATGAATTTTGCTACATTAAGAAACTCAAATAATTTTTTTTTCAGTGTATGGAATTCATTTTTCTTTTATTCATGTTAAAGCTCATTCAATTTTATTAAATATAGCTTAATTAGTTTTAAAAATAATGGAATTTAAATACCCCCCCTGCTCGTTGATGCATGTGCGGCATCTTACCAAAAAGTTGTTCATTACTGCTTGGAGAGTTGAGACAGGAATAGCCGCAATTGTTTCTCGAATGGATTGCCTTAGTTCATTCAAATTTGTTGGTTTTGCTTTGAACCGAAACTACGGACTCCAGAGCGTGATAGCGGCGGACAATCCAAATTCTTGTTTCAGTGTCCCAGTTATCCATTTTTGTTAAATGTAAAAGTCAATCTGCAAAATAAAAAAAAAATTAACTAGATTCATTGAATAGAAAAAAAGTTATTCAATTTTTTTTTGGTAGCGGCTTTCATCAGCCACCCTGTATGTAGATTTGAAGTGAGATTCACAAGCTTCTTCTTCTCTTGCTCCCAAAACCTTTGTGGTAATTTATCTAAACTGCTTTCATCAATGATAATAGTATTAAACACCTTTTTTAGTTGTAACTGATTATCGGATTGATTTTTCTCTCTTGACATACCTGAAATTACGTAGCCAAATTGCGTTTCTTGTGCAATAACATCTTTGAATAGCCTTAATTGGTTTGGTTTGAGAACATGGAAAAAGTAATCTGCCCCTAATAGTATGTCGACATCACTTCTTTCATGAAATCTCGGATCTGCGAGCGGTATAGTGGCCAAATACTCTAATTCACTGCTATTGGTTTCCTGATTTCCAGTTAAAGTTGTAATTTTAGGGAGTACAAACACTTTAATAATTAAACTTTGACACGGATCGAATCGCGAGTAAATTTTTAGTTCTGTGCTTCCTATGGTTGATACGTTTGACGTGGCAATTCCCTCAATACGGAAACGTTAACGTCTAAGAGTTAAATTCAACCGTTTGACACAAGATAATGAAATGAAGGAAGCCTGTGATCCTGCATCCAATAATAATCTACAACAACTTGTATGACCAATATGATTTTTTACTCTTACAATAGCGGTGGGGAGAATTGTATTCCCAACATTGCACGTGTGGGTTTCAATTACTTGCTCGACTGGTGGCTTAGGTGCTAATTTTAGTGTCTCTTCTGTTTCCATACTAATTTGATTCGCAATGGAGCTTGTCGTTGTTTCATGCAGCAAGGTATGATGTCGACGGTTACATTTTAGACAATTGAACCTATTTTGACAGGCATTTGCACGATGCCGTTTCGATAAGCAGTTAAAACACAGTCTTAGCTTTTTTGTTAATTCACGGCGTTCACTCGGGCTCATGTTTTTAAACTTATCACAATGACACAAGCGATGCGACTCCTGACAATATACACATTTGTTTAATGTGGAAGTTACTGGCGTCAAGTGATGAGTTTTAAAGGTACCTGATTTTGTTGAAGATTTCGTCGGAGCACAGGATTCCAGTGCATCACATCTATCGCTTATGAATTTCAAAAATTCATCGTAAGACGGGTAATCCTTGCTCACCATTTTATGGGCCCATGCCACCTGAGTATCTGCGTCAGTCTTATTAAGCAACATGTAAATTAACCATGGATCCCGTTTTGTAGCTTCTCCACCTAACACTATTACAGCTCTGTTCACTTCGTCTGACCCATTGTACAGCTGTCGAAGCTTTTTTGCTGATGGTTGTTGCATAACCGGTTGTTCGATGAATGACTTTATTAATGAATTCTGGACAAGTTTTTTTTTGTCGTATCGTTCGCAAATTTTCTCCCACGCCTGCTTGTAGTTCGCATCCGAGACCGTTATGTGTTTGATCAATTCTGCAGCCTCGCCCTCTAACTGACCCTTTAAATATTGAAATTTCTGTACGTCGCTGAACCCCAGTTTGCTATGTACCGATGCAATAAATATATCTTGAAAACTTGGAAAATCTTCATAGCTTCCCGAAAACTTAGGTAAACGTCATGTTGGCAACCGGACGGAAACGTGAGACTCCTCTGATGTGTTTTGAATAGTTTGGTTCATTGAAGTGGTGAAGGATGATGATAAATTTGTTAAAAATTCATTTTGCTCGCGTAGAAGCCTCGACATCATTCCTTCCATTTGGCTTTGTTCTTGTTGTCGCTGCTCTGGTTGTATTGAATCCAAAAATTTCGTTTTCAAGTTAAAGTATTTTGTTTCATATTCATCCAATTCGGAAGCGGCCTCGTGTTTTGCTAATTTTGTTTCACATTCCAAAAAATCGACAAACGCTCGCTCGAGATATTCCAACCGTGTAGTGATTTCACTGCGCGGCGTCCTTTCATTCATCCTGCCTGCAAATGTTACTAAGCGAGTTATACTACCCTTCGCTAGGCCTCGCTTCGCTATTAATTCCTTAACTTCCTTATCGGCCATTATGTCGCCCAATCGTGTGTTCATAAATTGTAATTATCACAAATATTTACAATGCCCCTTTCTAGGCTTAGAATGCCACACAAAACTATACGGAAAAATTCCCTCTATATGATTAAAATACAACGCAGCGGATATGTAGAAATTCCCTTAACTCAGAATTAGTTTACTTTGAAACTACTGGTTATACATTTAATTTTACCAACACGATGTTTGCTATACTATGATACACTATGCTAATTCACATACCTTCAATTCACTGGTTTTACTTACGAACTGGTGATGTTGCTGATTGCCACTCCCTCGCTGGAATTCAACCTCCAAGAATCAACCCGGAGTTCAAATTCTTTGAACTGCCTGCAATGTCACTCCCACGATGGAGCTCAACCTCCGAGAATCACCCGGAGTTCAAACTCTTCGAAATTCACTATTTCTTGCTTGCTTCATGTATAATTCCTCGCTGGGATTATATTAAATCACGGATGATTCCTCGCTGGAATTTGATTGAATCACGGATAATTCCTCGCTGGAATTTGACTGAACCACGTATAATTCCTCACTGGAATTTGATTGAATCACGGATAATTCCTCGCTGGAATTTGATTGACTTAATTTTGGGCACGCGGTTTTGGTGCACTTTCACTGTTTAAACTAATCTATTAATCTCAATTTCTTGTCGCGCAATCCAACCAACATTTTACCTGACCGTCAACGAGTTAATTACCACTACTATGTATATCATTATTATTTACCAATTTACCAATTATTATATATAACGCGCATAGACGTTTCTAGATAAGCTATTGTATTTGCATTTCTTTCTCTTCTATATAACATTATTATTATTCTATGTATTGATTCCCTTACTTTTAGAAATTACCTATTAATTTGTATTACTTATTGCATTATATACATTACAATTATATTTCCCCTTACTATTATTATATTCAATTATGTACCGCTTATATACCATACTTTCTCTGTTTTTAATATTTTTAAAATAAATTATAAGTTCACGTCCATCCACCAACCAAAAACCTACAACCAACCCAACTTTAAATAAGTACCCATTTAATTAACAAAATTATAGTTGTAATTTTTGTTAAAATAAATAATTGTTTTTGAAGTGCGGGTTTTCATTTTTTCCTCGTTATTGTGAGTGGAATGTATAACCATTCCTAGGTTATACGTTCACTGTATTCGACGATAATTGTGCAGTACGACACAAAACTAATCCAAAAAAAATCATTCACTTCTAGAAATTTCCTTTGAAAAATGGCGTCACCACATTCCACTATCGCTGTGTGAAAATTGACCGCGTGTTTTTCCTAACTAAATTGCGCTGCATCCGGCTCGAAGGACCAAAAAACTATGTGCCGCACACAATCACCGCCTTACAAAAAGATGAACAAACCTTTCCTTTATAAATAAAAGTAATGAAGTGGACTGTATACATTTTCATTTGATTTTATTTTTAATTTTATTATTTTTTATTACAATGCGGTTAATTGTGCTTGACGTGTTGCACATAGGAAATCTCGACTTGCAGTGTTCGTTTTTGTCCAACACACATTTTATTTTCTCCCGTCGAGCATTCCCTACAATTGCTTTTTTTTTGTTTCTTTTTACGTCTACAAATTGAGTTACATTTAGTACAGCGGATCTAGTACTATTTTGTTTTAATTATTTGAACAATATATCAAAACACGGCTAATGTAAATATTTACATAAATTCTTACCTAAAATTGGTTATAATTAATATTAAATAAACTAAATTTACATTTATGTTTCAGTTTACGATAGTTCTAAAGGGGTTGCATTTTTTAAATAACAGATAAGTATTATTTACGTATTAATTTATGTACATTAAATGTTAATCAAATTTTGTTTTTATTTAAGGTTATAATTACATACACAGTGAATTACAGGTTCGCTTCGTATTGCGCGAACCTTTGGAATGTTTATTTTCTTTCCTTTGCAATCGTACTGTATCAAACCAGTGAATTGTGAATTAGATTTATTATGTTTAAGTGTATTAAATAGTGTAGCATAACAAAATTATGTATAATAAATCGTTGTATGTTGAAGAAAATATTCTTTTCATTTTTCTTCCTGATTTTCGGTCGCTATCAAACAGTAGCCGAATAAATAAATATCCGGCGTTATAGTCATTTAGTTTTCATTTCACAATCAACAAAATTGGCGTATTCTGCATTTTGTGAAGAATGGATAAATTTCAAATTCGTGGTTGCAATTCATTATCTTTATTTGAAAGACTTTCCAGCAATCTATATCGATGGATCTAACTGGGTGAGTCACACCATTCTATGAAACTGCCCGTTTTTTGAGTCGGTAAATTTAAACGTGGTCGCACAAGTTTTTTAGTGATGAACTCAGCGAAAGGTCGCCAAAAGAAGTGACAAACAAGGAATGATTGAAAAAATCTATGATATTATATTGAGTGATCGTAAGGTGAAGTGACCTCGTAATTATTTTAAAAAAACGTGCAGAACATATCTTGCATGGGCATTTGCATATGAAAAAGCTTACAGCAAGATGGATGTTTGCTCACTATCGATGAAAAACGCGAGCGAGTAACCACTTCACAGCAATGTTTGGACATCTTAAAACATAATAAGAAGAGTTTTTTGCATCGATTACATAACAATAATTGACGAAAAATAGATTCATCACTACACACCAGAGTCTGGGCAATAGTCTGCACAGTAGATGGCACTTGCCGAGAACCGACCGAAGCTAGAAAAAGGAAAAACTATCACTGGGATTGTTTTAGTTCTTATCGTTCGATGAAGTCAAGACAAAACGAAAACATTTCGCGACCACCCGCTTACAAGTCAACAATGGTGATAGCGACTATTTTCAGTTTCCAAAATTAAAAAGATGACTGCAGGGAAAGAGATTTACGTCGAACGATAAGGCATATTTTGAAGTACAAGACTGGTATTTAAATTTTGGAAAATCATTGGATGAAGTGTATTGAGTTAAAAGGGGATTCAAAAATCAATCAAAAATTCCACTATTAACACAGTTTGCCCTATAAGTACTACATGGGCTGAAAATTTTCCTATATTGGCCATAAATAGCAGCTTTTTCCCCAATATTTTTATTTACTTTTCAATATATTAAATGAAAACATTGCCAAAAAAAGTTCTGTTTTATTATCAATACCGGAAACCTTTCAGCCCATGTGGTAATTATGGGATAAACTGTGTTAATAGAGGAATTTTTATATTGTAAATAAATTATATTGTGCAATAAAATAATTCTAAACGGTTGTTTTATTCACAATCCAGTGATTCAAACCCTAACTGACAATAAACATTGTCAAGCAAATATAACTGGGACCATTTTTAAAATATTTAGAATTACTGTCAATAAATCACGTAGCTTTCTTAGGTCAATAACAAGTAAACACACATAAATAAGCTGAAAGTTAAACGGAAAAAAGTTCTAATCCAGAGAAAATGGGTAGAAGAAGTAGAAGAAAAGTTATAAAATAAATCGTTTAGGTGATTATTGATGTTGCTAAATAACAAACTTTTCCGCCCCAAACAGAAATATTTATTATTGATTAATTATGGAAACTGTTTATTACTATGATTCTAACTTAACAAGATTAATGTTTTTCCACAAACTTTCAAACTAATCAATCAAAATATTTACCACCTTTGATGTCTTACCACTCCAATAAGCTAACCAACTCAAACGTGTAAAATTTGTTAGCAAGTTAATTAAAAATAGCAAAACCTTAAGAAAACAAATTTATTATCGAAATGAAAAATGATGACTTAATTGATGTCAACCTAGACCATAGTTATTCTTATAATATTAAATAAATCATAATCGGTAAGACGTTATGATATTAAAAATAAATTACGCGAAATATTTTCAACATTAAATTTTAATTTGGCATCACAACATTTCAAGCCCATGAGCAACGAAAAGCAAACAAACCACCACAAACTACATACATATACACTGATTATATTTTAATATGTTAACTTGAAGAAAAATCATCAGATTGTACAAAATGCCAGAGAATAAAATAAACAGAGAAGAATGGGTGGTACCAGTGTGTAAATATTTCTTGGGGGCATACCGACAGGAGGAAGTTTATATTATAGATAACAAACATAAGGTTATTATTTTTATAAATAAGATTACGTTTGGAGCAGAATGAAAAACTTATGTATGCAGTAGGAAGACAGGAATAAAAAGCAAATGATAAAATTCGTCGTTTAGAAATGGTTTAAGCTGCTGTCTGTGTATTTATATATCGTTTGATGAGATAAAAATTATTTTATTATTGATTTTTCCATTTAGTTGTTTTTTGTGGAACGATTTTGTTGTTTTTGTTCATTGTGAAAATTTCCCATAATTTATACTTGGCTTAGATATATTGGAAGAAACATAAAAACTGATAATAATTATTTATTGATGATTAGAACAATATGATGACCACAGTTTCGCATGTAAAATTATCCTACGGGACCCTATCCCTGATGTCCAACTCAATTGCTCCGTTATGAATTTATTTTTAATAATTTGTCTATGCTTGATTTGCTAGCGAAACAAACTTACCAAAATTAAGATTGTTTTGATTAAGATTATCAATAAAATCAATTGTTTTTGCTAATCAGTTTTCCTTTATTAATAAATTATTTACTTTATACTACTACTCTATACTACTTTATTTTACTCGTTTCAATATTTTCCAATGTTAAAGATTTCGAAACGATATTTTATATTAACACTTTAGGTGCTGGACCCGCTAATGTGCGACCTGTTTGTTTTCTATCAGACAAAAATAAATAAATAAGTTTAAAAGGATTAGGCGAAAAATGATGCAACAACATAAATTTTTGAACAAGTAATAAACGGTTGATCAAGTCGAACGCCTCACGTGAAAAATTTTTGATAACGCAATAGGTGTTTTTTGTTTTCTCGAACGATAAGACGGGTGCACTTTTCCATGCACAAAGAAAACTCGATTGTACCTTATAAACAGCTTCAGCGATATCATCTTCATTAACAAAATTAAAACTAAACAAACACCTGTCGCTGTACTAGTTTGCTTGGAAGTTTACATCCGGCATTGAAAAAATGACACAGACTTTGGATAATGTAGAGAAATAGAATCTCGCTTTATGATTTTATTAAGTGGAATAGAAGCACATACGCCAGTTTAATTTAGAGTAGTTTGTTTCTGTCCAAGTCTCTAGGCAGTAGAGTTGATCATGATACACCATCGCTTACCTAAGTTCAGTACACCCAAAAGTATAACGTTTTGTTCAGTAGTTGTTTGTGCTACTTAATGTACATCCCACATCCCAACGCCAGTGACATCATCATCGTTATTACTTTCTCTTTTTTCATCATCGTTCGACCGGACATCACAATTTACACAACGTACTCGTACAATATTAAATCATTAAAAATAAAGAATATAAAACCTTGTTAAAGGCCATATTCTGGTTTTATTTTGTTCTCTTAACTCGTTTTCATCTTTTGGATTCTTCGCTGAATTACCAAACACATTTTTCGCCGCATTTCATTCAGATCAACATCGCGCACATTTTCAGAGAAAACTCAACAATTCGGCTTATAGTAATTAAAACATTAGTGAACACACAACAGTGATTTGCGCAGTGTTCTTATATACATTGTCAACGATCAGAGAACCAAGCAGGCGTCGTTACAGAAGAAAATTGAACGAAGATGATGGCCACATTTTACCGAATTGCAACTAGCTGATCCGTATTATCATTACCCAAACAAGATCGACATTCTGCTCGGAGCCGATGTAATTGGCATGCTCCAGTTAGAAGGACTCATACAAAATATTGATGGGTCTCCTATTCCCCAGAAAACGAGATTAGGATACGTCTTGTACTGAAAGGTGGATCGTCCGGCAACCAGTCAACTTTGATAATGTCAAATTCTGATAACGATCATTGAAAATCATACCACGGTCGATAATTTACTTAAATCATTTTGGTAAATCGAGAATGTTCCTGACGAAATTAAATGTGGAAAACATTTCCAAACAAGACATTTTCGCAATACCAAAGGAAGATACATGGTATAACTAACATTCACAGGACACTCAGCACCACTTGGATCAACCTGCGAAAGCGGAAACGGAACTTTCAGCTTCAGACTGCCCACGATGACATATCAAACTATTTAAGTGTTATTAATTCAAAAAATGTATTTATACTGGGCGCCTTTAACATAAACGTTTTAAAGATTATTTCTAATCAATGAGGCTACTCGAATAACTAAACTGACAGCTACTTGTATTGACCATATTTTTGTTAGAATGAAACCTCTATCAAAATTATATCTTAAAGCTGAGGTTTGTGACTTGCACCTGTCCGACCATAATTTAATTTCACTAAAAATTGATATGTTTTCTAATAATATATTTTAAATATTCCAATGGGACGCGTACAATTAAAAATATTAATTATATTAAATTAAATTCCTTATTAGTGCAGGACTAACATTTATTAATGTTGCTAGACGATCCTAATGAGATTTTAACTAAATTTATAAATAATATCACTGTCAAAATGCTTTTTAAAGATAAGAAAATTAAGTGCTGGATGTCAAATAGCCTTCTGAAAAGTATAAAAGTCAAAACTAGATTGCTTCTAATTGCTAATAAACATAAAAATTATATTAAACTTCAGAATAGAGTAAAAAATAGAGGTAAGCAGAAATCATTTCAACCAATTTCTGAAAAAATAGATACCAATGGTGTTGTACTAACTGAGTCACTTGACATAGCAAGCGCTTTTAATGAATATTTTATTGATGTTTCCATCAACCTCAAATCAAAAATCTCTAGTAAATCGTTTGTACTTTATTAATTTTTTGTTGAATATTAATTAATTCATGTAATATCTAATATGCTACCGGTGGTTAGACCATTTTAATTGTGTTTCGATTAACACGAGAAGTATATTAGTATTTACGAACAGTAATTCAACGAAACCGACTAATAGACGTAATTCTCTTTATTTATTTATATAAGCTCATCAGTTCGAAACTGGATTGAATTCTCTTACCATCTTCGGAACATACTCATATTAAAATCATATAATTCGTTTGTATCCAACAGAGATTTTCACCAACATCCCCGTCTGAAATTTTGAATTATATCAATAGTTTGGATAATTCCAAATCATCTGGCATTGATAAATAATTTAAGTAATTCTTTAATCAAACAAATTGCACCATCTATTGCTTATATGTAAGCCTATATCTTCAATCTCAGCCATGAACGTAGCATTTTTCCAGCTTTATTAAAAATTGCTTCAGTGGTACCATCGTTCAAAAGTGGTAATAAATCAGGCTTAACCAATTATATAAGGTGACCATAATTTTTTGTTAGAAAAGGAGTACATTATATGGACATTTTTAGGAATCGTTAATTAAAGTATATTTTTTTAAAAAAAGGAGTACACCGAATTTAATTCAAATAAAACAGCATGTTTTTGAAAAAAATAGAAATAATTTATTCATTTTTATTATGTTCTAACAAAAATCACAGCTGTACCTAATTCATTTTGATAATATTTATCTCGAGCTTTGCTGATTTAATTACGAATATTTTTCTGATTGGTGAATTTTTTTTGTTAATTCTTCATTACCTTCTAGAAGTTGACTTATTTGCACACAATTAAAATCACGCATATTGTATTTAACTGTTAATACCGAAGATAATGTTTTTACAGCCAACTGCGATTTCTCGCTACTCCAAAAATCATTTCCAAATGAGAAAACCCTCTCAACCGCAGCGTTAGTCCCAGGAAAACACATAGCAATTTCCACTAATATTTGCAAGTTTTGGATAGGAATATGCTCTCTGTGAAAATGTACAAAAATTTCAACCCATCTCATATCCACTTCGATATTTTTAGCCGTCCATTCATCTATTTTTTTAAGAGTACAATATAATTTTAATCTCCGCACCTCTTCAAACAAACTATCGTCATTAATATTGTGATTGGCGACACCATGTTTGTTTAAAGATTCAAGGCAATGCATTATTTCATCCCAATTTACCTCCCGTCTGAGAAGCGTCCATTCGAAATAATTAATGTCAGCAGTACTTGCTACCCATTCATTAATGTACTCATAGCAAATTTTATAAAAGTTTTTCACTTCGCTTAAAAATTTGGCTTGAATTCCTGGATTAGATTCCTCCAAACTTGACAATTTATTTTTTAAAATGAGTGGAATGAATCCTTCTTCAAGCCTGGCATATAGTTGATTTTTAAAATTTGTGATTTTGCATATAATTTCCGCGGCTGAAATTGTGTCAGACTCAATTTCCTGGACAGTTTTATGGAAATTGGTAGCCTGATTGTGCATAAAATATAATATAGGTTCTGCTAATTCATTGGTGAAAAACGCTTCAAGAATTTTCGGACATTTCTCCAAACTTAAAATTACCCGTTCTATGCCCGGAGTAAGGGCCAACCATCTAACTTTTGAATACCCTAGTAGTTTTTTGTATTCAACGTCAGCCTCTTCGCAGAAAGTTTGAAGTGTTGCTACGCGAACTGTAAATCTACTAAAATACAGATAAATTGTGGGTAAAATATTTTCGACATCTATACACATTGCGCTGCTGGCCGTGTTAATTGAATTTGATAAAATGTGTGCGTTGCAACCGATACCAAAAATATTTCGTTGAAGCATTGATTTTAATTTGGTGTGTACATTATTTGTGCCTCGTCGCCTACAACCTCCGAAATTAGTGTTCGTATTATCAGCCGATAGCGCCAAAACTTTGGAGTCCAAATTGTTTTTTGTTAAAATTTCAAATAAATGTTTTGAAAGAAGCTCCGCTGTTTCTCCGACAATAGACTCCAAATTTAAAATTTTAATTTTAACTCCACTTGTTAAATTAAAATACCGAACTAAAACGGGATATAATTTTATCTCGTTGTGGTTCGATGCATCTGACAAGATAGACACAAACGAAGTTTTTTCTAACTCATTTAATAAAATTTCGTCACAATAATTTTTAAAAACCGAAATAATGATAGCTTCACACTTGGTTCTCGCACACGTAAATTTGGGATTATAAAATTTTTTTATCATCTTACTTGTACAATCCATACTTCTAAAACTTTGGTTATGTACGATTGTGTGATACGCAAAAGTTCCTTCTGCAATGGCATTTTTCTTTTCGTCAACTCCAAACTTTGCACTTTTTGTAAAAACTGTAATTTTAGAATTAGAACTCACTGCGTCAAGCTGGGCCTTATGCTTTCTGGTTTCTAAATGTTTCGTAATCGCCGATCTCCCACCGATTGCTAATGAAAATTCTGATCGACAAATGGTACAACGAACGATTGATTCACCATTTTTATCACCACCTTTTGCCAAGTACGGAAATTCTTTTTGTAGATTATCCGTAAAAATATTTCTCCGTCGTTTTAACTTGTCCATTTTTTATAAGTAATTAAAACTTAATTTATTTTCAAAATATCAAAAAAACCGTTTGTTATTTAAAAAAAAAAACTATTCATACTCGTCATAAAAATACGATACGATTTTAATCTAATATGAACACACTGGGGATAACCGTTTCTATTTTATTTCATCTTTGACACATTGTACATACATACTCGTACATATTTTGTTTATATACTTTGCTTTATATTTACACAAAACCTTGGTTTTGGTTTACACACATTCATACATATGCCTATATTTTTAACTCTCGCATTTCCGATTATAGCCGATGTTGCTTAAATTATAGTATTTTTCGCAAGAGAAAATTTGTTTTTAATAAATAAAGAGAAAATGGTATAATAAAGCCACGCTTACACTTCAAACTGTTTTTGATTGTATGTCAAAACAAAGGAAACCGATTGGTAATTTTAAATTCGAAATTATTTTAAAAAGGAGTTCAAGGAGTTCATTAAACAAAAAAAGAGTACAAAAGGAGTACAGATTTATAAAGGAGTATAACTTGGAAAAAAGGAGTACAAAACTCCTAAAAGGAGCATGTATGGTCACCTTAAATTATAGGCCCATAACATTACTGTCAGTTTTTTCAAAAATATTTGAAAAATGTATTAAAACAAGACTTCTACTTTTTCTAAACGAGAGATCGTTTTTCTTAAGTAAACAATACGGGTTTAGAGAAGGACGTACCACTGAAACTGCCTTAAATGATTTTCTGAGTACTACAATTGATTCACTAATTGATAACCTTAGTGCGGCGGCTAACTTCATTGATTTGGCAAAAGCTTTTAACACGGTTGATCATGAGCTTTTATTGTATAAGTTAAATTGTGCTGGTATTCGTGCAGAACTAATGATTGGTTCCGGTCTTATCTTCTGAACAGAAAGCAAATTGTAAATATTTGCGGAAAATATATCAGTTTTAGAATGATCGACTGCGGCGTTCCTCAGGGTTCAGTTCTTGCCCCTATATTATTATTAGCGTATATTAATTCCTTATTTTTTTAGACTTGAAAGGATATATGATTGGTTTTGCCGATGACATTGCACTTACTTATACAGGAGCATCAAACCAGTTAATTGCCCATCAAATCAATTACGACCTTTTAATTTCAAGAAAATGGTTGGATTTGCATTTTATGGTTCTAAGCACAAAACCAAAAGTAATGTTTTTTAAATTATATGGTTAGAGATAAATTTTGAAATTATTTACCATTCTACTAAATGTATGAACTATAAAACTAACAATGTCTCAGCTAAATTATCCAGTTGCTCTAATGAATGTAGCAACATTGAAATTGTCGAAAGCTTTAAATATTTAGGAGTTACGTTAGATACAAGACTTGGTTTTAAAAAACATATTGAAAATCTTCAACATTACATCTAAGCTTGCAATAGAAAATTATATATTCTTCGCAGGCTTTGTTCCGTGTCAGTTCTGCTACAATTTTACTACAGCCTAATTCAGTCCAAGTTACAATATGCTTTAATTATTTGGGGTGGTGGTTATTCGACATCTTTTCAACCGCTGCCAGTTGTGCAAAACGCATCCATTCGCATAATTTTAAAGAAACCGCGTTTAACATCTGCTTTGCCTTTATTTAAAGCACTAAAGATTTTACCGTTAATATATTTATATGTTTTTATGGTATTAAAAATGTTCTTTCTTCGTAGTGGTAACCGTAGAGTAAAAATTACGAGATATAATTTAAGGACTTTGAATAATTGTGAATATTCCATTCTAAAGAAAGAACATTTCAGAAAATTTTATCTATCAGCAGCACCAATAATTTTTAATAAGTTGCCTCTAAACATTAAAGAAATTACTGTTACGTCCAAATTTTTAAATGCAATGAAGAATTGGGACGTGTCCGAAGTTTGTAATAATTTTTTTTTTTTTGTAATAATTTTGACAGGAGTGAGATAATTTTCTCTTCCTTATTTTGTAATAAGTTCGTTTGCGTCCGAATACTGATATAATTTTGACATTCGAAAATAAACAAACGTAAACTGGAATTGGAGTTTGACCCAAATTTTGTTATATATATTTTAATTGTAATATATTTGAATTTATTGCGAAGAAGCCGGAACCAGGCACGTCCTATTTTAATAAATCTCTTAACAACACAGGTATTTCAACTCAAACTGATAAATGTACTGTTGTTTGTTAAAGTTATATTTTTTTACTGATTGTAGCGACCAACAATGTACACCACGCCTTCCACCAACAGCATTGTTCAGTCAATTTTGCCTTACGACGATTCAGTAACGAGGATACATATAAGAATTTCGTCAAAAACTTTTAGGGAAAACAGCAAGTTTCTCCCAAATAAAAATCTTGGTTGGGGGCCAGAAATGGAACTATTAGTATTTTTGCTCTGGTTGGCAAGTGGCACAAGCTATAGAATAGTAAGAGCAGCAACAGACTTACCAAGATGCACTGTTTGTGATATTGTTCATAAATTGTTAGATATTACCGCAGTTAATATAATGCCTATGGTTATAACGGTGCCAAACGAAGACGAATTACCAAGTATTGGTCGTAAATTCAATCGATGAGTACGAACAACAATTTTTGAGAAGGCAGCAGGTGCTATTGATGAAACTCATGTCGAAATAGTGTGCCCAGTACAGCTACACCACCAATACATAAATCGCAAGTTGAAGCCGTTTGCGATTGTAATTTTAAGTTTGATGATGTTTTCATGGGTATCCGGGTTCGGTTCACGATTCGCGGGTTTTATATTTCAGTCCAGTATTCAAATAAAAATTATATCCACCGCCAGGTTATTTCTTATTGGGAGATAATGGTTAGCCATGTAGAATGCAACCAATTGCCATTGTAACTCCGTTTAAAGTGCGCAACTTAAATATTGATCAAAAAATGTTTAATAAAGTCTTTAGCGCTGCACGCAATATTGTAGAGTGCGCTATTAAAAAAATGAAAGTACGCTGGAGATCAATTTTTGTGCATGCTTTACAACTGAAAATTGAAAACATTGTCAAGACAGTTGCCGCTTGCTTTACGTTTCATAATATCTGCATAATGGCAAATGATAATGAGCCTTTATTTTTACATGCATGCCTTGAAGCATTCAGCGAACCCAATGCAGAGGAAATTGCCTATACTTTAGACAGAGATCAGTAGTCGGGTATTCAATTAAGAAGCCAGCTCTTTCAAACGTTTTTAAACTCTAGACAAAAAAAACAAGTTTAATAATAAATACATTTATTGAAACTCAATTCATAAATAAAAATTTAATTCATTAATAAAAATTCAGTCTTTTCAATATGTCATAACAAAAACAAAAAATCCTTAATTCAATAAATAATTCAGTAATTCAATTTCTAATAATAATACACAGCCTAAGATAAAAATATATACATTCATATATACATTAATCTGAATCATCTGACGATTCAGATTCAGAAGGCGGTTTGAATGGTATTCCTATAACATTGGAAAACCCCTCTAAAAAATTAAAAAAAACATTTGCTTTCTTTTCTGTGCCTTTTACACTGTCTCTTATAATTTTTTAAAATTTCTTGTTGAGAGCATCTTTTCTTTGGTCGCTGGGATGGTGATTCCCTAATATAATTTCGGGCTAGCTGTCGACTGCTGCCCAGTTGCTGTCGACAACTGCCAGGTTCCGAAATGCGCTCTGGTTCCCCTTTCCTTCTAAATTTATCGGATTGGGTTCCGATTCTGTTACTGGTTCTGGTAACGGCGCGCTTATTTCACCAGTTCCAGTAAACGAATTTTGGGAATTTTCCAGCGTTTTAAAACTCGCTCTGTAAAATTTGTTATTTCCTTTCTACACATCGAATAATAATTTTTACAACTGATCGATTTGAATAGTGAGTAGAAAACCAAAACTTCGAAATATTCTATTCGTTATTCAAACAAAGGAGAGAGTGAAACTTAAGAATGGAAGATTAATTTTGTTTAAGTTGCGCATAAGGTAAATAAAATTTGTCGTTTTACACCAAATTATCATAAAATATTCGAATTTTTGGCCAAAATTATCACTGTTCGAACTCAATTTCGATATAGCCCCAAAAATAAATCAAAACAATTTTGCACCTTTAATAAAACTTGTACATTAAATTCCTATTCAAAAATTATTCACTAATTATTCATTCAGCAGTGAACAAAACAGAAGAAAAATATATTTCTATTCTATTCAGTAGATCGATTCTCTCATTTTGTTTCTTTTCTTCGCTCATTATTTATTTGTTACTGAATAGTATTCGTGAATTTTTGGTTTACTATTTGGATCGAAGACGAGAAAAGAGAATTGGAAAATTCACTTAAAACTAGAAGAAAGGGAATAAAAACAAACTGAAGAGTAATTTTAAACGCTGAAATTTTCAATATATGCTCCTTTTTTATTGTGCCATGCCAACGGTGGATGCATAGTGTGACGGCTAGATGCAAAGGTATGCATTATATCGAAAAATTCCCAATTGGCAGCCGTTACCTCACCATTCTCGGTCTGCACCCCTGTAGGGGGATTTACTAAGTACTAACTCCTATAATTAAAAAAAAAATTTTAATTATTTATATACATAATTAAAGCAGAAACATTTTAGTTACTTTTTAATATGAATAAGTTTATAAATTTTTGGGAAAAAGATGGTCATTTTCCGTGCGGGCCTTTATTAATCTATAGGTTTCTTCTTCGCTCACTATAACAAAAAAATTTATTAGAACATATTTATGTAAATACACATATATTTTTATTTACTTACTCCGTCTATACGAGTACCGTTACTTACTCCGTCTATACGACATTTTTAAAAACTTTAAAATAAATGTCTACTATTTTTTTTAGAATAAAAGTAATGATACTGCTTATTGTTTGTTGTTGCGCTTTTTTTTTATGAATATTATTATGTACAGAAGTGTCAAATTTACAACAGGCAGTGGCTGTAATAATTTGGTTGCATACAAAATAATGTCATAATTATTACAGCTGAAATAATTATCACAAACTACGGAAAGGTCCTTGGTTGTTTAATATTACTGACATTGAATCTTTGTTTACAGTTTTAGTTTGATGAATGACGATAAATTGAATATGCTAGTTATTTTGTAAATTTATTTTTTATTTTTTCCCTTCTTTTATTTGTTGTACCCAACAACAAACATTAACTATTATCAAAGCTTATGATAGGGGGTTTCCAATACTGATCGTTTATGACACGGAAGCTACCTAACTCCATCCATTTTAATTTAACATTATTAGTACTTTTTAAGTTATTTTGTCAATAATTTCTGACTTTTATATATTAAATTAATTATTACTTTACTATTGTATAATATATTTTATACTCAGATGCGGCGAATTCGAACTTCGAAAGTGGTTATCGAACAACGCAAGACTCCTTATACAAGTTCCAGATGAATTTCGTGAGCCGCACTAATCATTGGAGCTAACCTGGGATGAATCAATTAAGGCACTTGGGTTGCATTGGTTCCCCTCGACTGACACTTTCTGTTTGAAAATCGAATTTGCAGCCAATACTAAGTTGAAACTTGTTTGGCTAGCTCCTAGCGTTATAATTGCCAAAATTATTTTTCAGGAGCTGTGGGTGCTTGGACTTTCATGTGATAACGCTCTTCCGAGTTCAATATCCCATCGATGGTCAACATATCGTCAAAACATGAAAAAATTTGAGAAAATCAAAATCGATCGTTGGCTCCAAAGCTCATCAGTTACCAAAAAAATCTTCAAATTCACAGATTCAGCAACGCGTCTACAAATGCCTAGGGAGCCGTGGTATATGCTCGTGTTCCGTTGACAGATGGGATAATTAAAGTATCGATTCCGGCATCCAAGAGGAAGGTAGAGTATCTTTAAAGACCGTCAGTCTACCCCCGGTTTAGAACTCTGTGGAAGCGTGTTACTCGCTAAACTGATGCACTACTTGGGTGGTTTCGGAGTCGACCCAGTCCCCGGAAGTCGTTCGTAGCAAATCGTTTCTCGCAAGTGCTCGATTACTTTAAACCTGCGAGTTGGCATTTCTTAACATCACAATACAACCCCGCCGAATGCGCATCACGGGGCGTCGACCCGTCGTTATTAGACGATCATCCGTTGTGATGGAGGGGCCCTTTCTGGCTTCAATAAGCACCGGATAAATGGCCACGCCAGCAAATCTACAATTACATTCCCAGCATCAAAGAACGCAACGTAAAATCAGTGACAGTCACTCAAACCAAAAATGACAACAAAATGCATCATCTGTCCACCCGATATTCAACAGTTGGTAAACTACTCCGCATCACCATACTTTGCAGACGATTTATCTAAAACACAGTACGTCGTCAGCCACAACGACATACCAGCTTTGTAACGGTTTCAGACCTGGATTGGTCCTTCGGGTCTTGGGTCAGGTTGACCCAAGAGATTCACTTCGCTGAGGAGATTTCACGATGTCAATCTGGAGAGAACCTTCTGAATAAAAGTCCACTTCGTTCACTCAAGCCGTTCATCGACGAAGGTAGAGTTCGACGTGTAAGAAATGACGTGTAATATGGCCTAATGAAAACCTGTCACGCCATCAATGACGTCCCAAAAGGCTACCAAACTTGGTTGTCGGGCAATTGGGGCTGCTAAAAGACGACATCAAAATGGTTGATTTGTATTTTTATTGTGTTTTTTTTTAATTTTATCATGTAAAAACAAAAGATTCAATGGCACGAAATAGAACATAATAGATATACAGTACTTTCAAGTGCACAACAGTACATAAATATAGCATTTCCGGGTTCATTTCATATACTATATTTCCACTTTAAAATTATACTTTCCAAATTCAAAATAAATTTTTTCAATTTTGGTTTTCTATTTTTCAATTTTAGTTACATAAAAGTCCATTTTATAATTATATTTTTCTATTCTACTATCGAATGGCTGCCGTTATCAAATGATGGAACTCCTTTATTCGAAAGTAAATATAAATTCATATGTATATCGAATTTTACAACAATTTTGTTAGTCTTGTATAAAAACTTGGAAATTTCAAAGTGAACTTTGAAATATATAAACTGTAAATTGAAGAAGATGAATTTACATTGACAAATATTTACATTAGAAAACCAAAATTGAAAAAATTTATTTTGAATTTGGAAAGTATAATTTTAAAGTGGAAATATATGAAATGAACCTGGAAATGCTACAATTTAACTAGGTATTAATGTTATTAGATGCACTTACAGCACACAGTTACTTTTAGATAACTACACACAATTGTATAGAACTAACATAATACTAAATATTTCATGCGTTCTAAATTCCTTTATATAAATACGTCTGCTCTTTACGAGATTATATAATCGAATGTCATTGTCTTTTGGCAAGAGAAAAATATGTAACTGAAAATCAGCCATGACCAGTTTTTATAAAAAGTTTCTTCAATCCCGCAATATACAAATTCTAAAGCTTTATGTGTGTACAGTAGCGTGCAATAAAATAGGCAGTTCCTTTGTTTTACCGAACGATTTTTTTAAACGCAATAAAATGGCAAATTCCGTCATTTTTTTATCAATATATTTTTACTTTATTAATTTTTTGTTGAATGTTAATTAATCCATGTAATTTCTAATATTCTACCGGTGATTAGACCATTTTAATTGTGTTTCGATTAACACGAGAAGTATATTAGTATTTACGAACAGTAATTCAACGAAACCGACTAATAGACAGAATTCTATTTATTTAATTATATGATGTTAATACGAGTATGTTCCGAAGATTGTAAGAGAATTCAATCCAGTTTCGAACTGATGAGCTTATGATTATGATCTCTTACAATCTTCGGAACGTATTAAAATCATAAAATTAATAAATTAAATAAATAGAATTCTGACTATTAGTCAATTTCGTTGAATTACTGTTCGTAAATGCTAATATACTTCTAGTGTTAATAAAAACACAATTAAAATGGTCTAATCACCAGTAGAATATTAGAAATTACATGTAATTAACATTCAATAAAAAATTAATAAAGTAAAATTAGCGTACACAGAAATAGAGCTGTGTGAATATCGTGAAGAAGAAAAAATTGTAAGAGAATTTATCTGTATTTAGTATGATTCACTAGTATAAACATAACGCACAGCACATTCTGTATATGTATATAGAATTTAAATTGTGGTATAATCAGTCCAGTCGCCGCGGCCTGATGAGAAGATTGATTTTGTCATAATCATAAGCTCATCAGTTCGAAACTGGATTTAATTCTCTTACAATCTTCGGAACGTATTAAAATCATATAATTTAATAAATATATTTTTGTATGTTGCGTTCAAGTTTTACAATCAATGTTGCTATTACTACGAATTTCGTTAGTGTAACAGAGTAAAGTTTAAATAGTGTGGAAATATCAGAGTTTGTTCACTTAGGTGGTTGGATTGGTTGGGAAATTCATTAAGTTTTCCAAAATTTTTTGTTACCCTTCAAAAAATTCCTAATTTCCTCGATTTTCGAATAAATCGAAAATGTATAACCAATTGAAATAGTAGCATTTCACCCACACGCACATAAATTTTTATGATCGTGCTAAGTAATTCTATAAAAGTGGGTGTTTGGACAAGCTCTCTTCCATGCTGGATCGATGTGTGGAGAGTCAACAAAAAAAAAAAAACACAATTGAAATACACGAGGCATGCTGACAACGATGGCCAAAAGACAATAAAAGATGGATTAATTTATGGACGAGGTTTTTTGTTCATGTTCTGCGTAAGTGGAAAAAGCTGTTATTTATTATTGATTAATGTTTTTGTTATATAAACGAAAAAAATAAATTGGGCTAATAATTATAAAAAAAGAGAACAAACAGTTTGTGATCTCGATTTTGAGTCTTTTAACTCGGGAAAAACTGTGAAACGAGGCAGAGTTAAAGTGAATAGTTTTTTTTTTGTGTTTCTTCGTCGGAAAAATAGACAATTAATGATAATTATGAAACGTTCATATGTTTCGTCGTTGTTGGTGTTAGGGATTACTGTGGCGCGACTGTATGGTAGTTGAAAACATTTTTTTTATTTTTAATGATCAGTGAATGATGAATCAGTCAGAGAATGAGATACGGTGGGGTATTGTATGGATGACACCACCATGGAGTTGCAGTTTGTTTTTTTTCTGTACCGTAAATCCAGATTTTCTTGTTTTTGTTTTTGTTGAAAAACAGGATTAATTTTTTTTTTGAGATTGGAAGAAGAGGTCACTCATTGGGTTCGATCTAAAAAGATATAAAAATAAAAAGATAAATTTAAAAACCAGAAAGGTTAAAAATAGTAAATAATTTTTGAATTGTATTTTGAAGTACAAACTCGTGTAGTATATATACGAAACAAAACTTTTAACAAATAAATGGTACGATAAAATGCCAAATTCAGAAGTTTAATTTGAGCCATATTCAAGCGTGACTATTTTATTATTATTGAAGGGCCATGTGGGCGATAAGCCACCTTGCACTGCGACCTAAAAGATCTATTATGCTGGACCCTGCTTAATTATCCGTCCAGTCAATATTCAGGTTCTCAATGAACTTGGTAATACTGCCAGCCGGTACGTGATACATACTATCTGGGCTTATTGCTCTCCCTCCTAGATGTTTACTACAACATCAGCTTCTCAATGAACTTGGTAATACTGCCAGCCGGTACGTGATACATACTATCTGGGCTTATTGCTCTCCCTCCTAGATGTTTACTGCAGCATGTAGTTCCGCTAGAAGGACGGTTGCATTGGAACCCAAGGACTTCGAGAGGGCTGCCCCACTCCCGTATATTCCTACCCCTGCCCCGTCTTCCGTTTGATTTTACTCTTACGAGTTGCTGATAATTGCAAATCGCCTGTAGGTTACCCAGCTTTACTACAGGAAGGCTAAATTAAACTGGAGGGTGCCTGATATCCAGAGTCTGCATACTTTGGACTGATTAACCTATCAGCCATTCATCCATCGGAATATGCTGTTCCACCTTAGATTAGGGTTTTTTGTCAAGGTTTTCTGCTTTAGCGCCGTACTTTAGCCTGTGCCAAATAGAAAAAAATGTGCCTGATGGCCTTAGTTACCAGTGGTTGCCACGAGGAGGCAGTACGTGCACTTGCGAATTGTGAACATGTTATACCTTACACAACTGTACCCATCACGCAGCTGCCTAATACATGACCAGAACAGGGAAGGTCCCCTACTGGAGGGTTACGAAGCTGGTAGATTAATCCAGTAAACTTTGGTACCCCCCTCCAATAGACGCCAGAACACCTCAAGCGTGACTAGAATCGCTCGATATTGAACAACACATGGTTGATTTGTGGTGTACGGCGGCTGGATGGTTCTGAGCCACAGTTTTGGGCAAGAATAGGAATTAAATGGCGTAAGTGATAAAGGAATTAAATCTAAGTTGAATGCAAACCGGGTTGACCCGCTATTGACATTGATTGATATTGAACAAAGGCGTTGTTGGTTTCGCAGTGATAACGGCTGCATAATTCAAAACAATAAGTTCCATGTGGAAATTGAAATACATCTATAAATTTATGTAAAGTAAATTAATTGGTGAACGGTCGACGATACATTCAACAATCCCGTGTCATGAAGCTGGGGCTAATATTAGACACCGTATTGTTAATTTCCTTTTTACTCTCTTTTACTCTAGTAAAATAAAGTATAGTAAACATGAAAATTTTTGACATTGAGATTTTTAGAGATTTATCTGTTTTGAAGTCCCCTGAGTCCGAAAAAGTGGGTTTCGAAATGGTGTCTGTCTGTCAGTCTGTGTCTTCTCTACAGCCCAGATGGTTTAACCAATCGAACTGAAACTTCACATTTAAGCTTTTTTCATAAACTGGGAGGTCCCAGTCAATTTTACTTCAAATCGGCTAACCGGAAGTGGTCACTCCAGAAAATTTATTTTGCATACAAAATGTTTCCAAAAATTAAAAAAAAAATAAAATTTCTCAAAATTCTCTGTTCGTAAAAGAAAGTCGTGTATTGGCCACACCTCCATTTTTTGATACATCACTTAATTTTCGAAACCACGAATCACAATTTAGTCTTGTTTTGCTAACACCCCTATTCCCTTAGTCGTGTCACTTGTCACTTGTACCGACAATCAAATTTTGATATTCTCTTAGTCGATCGATGCGACAATTGTCGTTTGAAGTGACAGATATAGTTTTACGTCGCATTCTCTTATATTATCACTTCGATCGACTAAGAAAATACCAATTTAAAGTTGAAGTGACACGACAATTGTCACGTCGAATGAAGTGACACGACCAAGGGAATAGGGGTATAATTCTTGTGTTTTCATTAGTAATTTTTTCTATTATTCACATACTATATATTGATTTTTGAAAGTGTGTAAAGGCTTTGGCTAATTAATGATTTATACGGTGAATTTGGTGAATTTTTTTTGTATATGCTCTAGCAGGATCAACTTCGTAGGAAGCGCTTTCGCCAACTAAGATTTTGCTAGGTACGTCTTTTTTATATATATTCACAATTTTTTTTTTGTGGGAACAACGGATTTGATACATTCCTTGGTTTAGTTAACCTTAGCGTTAGAGGTTTCTTGTTTTATTATCTATATAAGTGATTTTGAACATTATTTTTTTTTCTCTCTCAATTACAATTAAACGGCAAAATATTGTCTTTTAACATAATTGTCTCGCATTATTATTTTCCCAATGAGAGATTATTATTATTTACTGGAGGGCCATGTGGGCGATAAGCCACCTCGCACCACGACCTAAAAGATCTATTGTGCTGGTCCATACTACATTTAACCACAGTGTTTTTGGGAGTCGGCTTTGACTTTCAAGTCAGCTAGTTGCATTTTTTTCTGTAATATTTTTTTTAAATTAAATTAAATTTAACTTGGTTGTAATGTCAAAATGGCCCAACGGCACTGCAACAGTCATTGGATAAATCGGGTGATTATACCCAGTTTAGAAGAATGTGATATTTTCCAAACAATTGGATTCCGGAGTTGACCGAAGCCGTTGTTTTTCATATTGGTTGAAATTTTTTTTTCGGTCTTGTATGTTGACGTACTCTATTGTGAATGAGCTTATGCTCAAAATAGTGTGGACAAATTATTGTAAATAAATAAATAAATAAATAAATACTAAATTATCCGTCCAGTCAATATTCAGGCTCTTAATGAATCTGACAATACTACTGGCCGGTACAAGATACATACTATCCGGGCTCATTGTTCTCCCTCCTAGATGTTGCAGTCTTTGCTGGAAAATGGCTGGGCAATGGCACAGAACATGTTCCGCTGATTCCGCTTCCAGACCGCAGAAGCGGCATCCATCTGTCGTACTTTGTCCCATCTTCTTTAGGTGATTCCTTAAGGGGACATGACCTGTGAGCAAGCCAGTAAGCAGCCTCAACACAGGTTTCCTAAGTTCAAGACACTCCTTAACCCTGACAGACGAAGGTGATATAAATTTCTTCGCCTGCCGTAAACCTGGAATTATGCGCCAGTAGGAGGACTCTTGAACATCCTCTCAGCGTTTTACCGCTGCTCTAAGGTGTCCCTTAGTGACACCGCAGAAGGGTTCTGGTCCAAAAAATGGAGAGGCAGAACCCTTACGGGCGAGGCCATCAGCTGCCTCGTTTCCTTCGATTCCAGTATGACCTGTAACCCACATAAGTGTTACCTTATTTGAGCCTGCCGGATGTTTAATAACCTTCAGACAATCCCATACCAGCCTTGACTCAACGGTACAAGACCTAAGAGCTTTTAAGGCCGATTGGCTGTCTGATACAATATAAATCTTTGCATCGTTTAGGCCTTTTGATATGCCTATCCTAGCGCAAAGTTCTATAGCATGTACTTCCGCTTGAAAAACGGTAGCATTGGTACCCAAGGACTTCGAGAGGGTAGTGCCACTCCCGTGTATGCCTATCCCCGCCCCATCTTCCGTTTTTGATCCATCTGTAAACCATACCATGGACCCTCGCTCAAATGATGGTCCACCTGCCCTCCACACATCCCGGTCAGGTAACCTAACACAGAATGGTGTGTGGAAGTCCAGTTTAGCTGGCATACAGTCGGAAGGCATTCCTATGGTAGGGTCTGTCTGAAATTCCTTAAGGATTTCCATATGACCCACCATATTGCCTGGCTTGATATTTCCTTCCGCCTGCATTTTCAGGGCCATACTTGCAGCGTCCTTTTTAATATGCAGGTGTAACGGTGTCAGTCCTAGAAGTGTCTCCACCCCCGCGGTTGGACATGACCTCATTGAGCCCGTAACACCGATGCAGGCTACACGCTGAACCTTATTCAATAAGGTTTGCGTTGCCTTCTGCTCAGTTTTAGGCCACCATACAACCGATGCGTAGGTGACCATAGGCCTAATGATTGTAAGAAATGACCAGTAGATCATTTTTGGTTGTAGTCCCCAAGTACGCCCATAGAGTCTTTGACAGGCCCAGAGAGCCTTGATGGCTCTATTTTGAACTTTCAACAAATGTTGGTTCCAGTTCAGTCTTTGATCTAGGATAACCCCTAGATATTTAACCTCGCTGGAAAAAGGCACAGTAGTACCGTTTAACGAGGGAGCTGTAAGCGCAAGCTTTTTCCTCCTCGTAAAAGGAACAATGACAGTTTTGCTTGGATTGACACTGAGTCCTTCCTGGTAACACCACTGCCAAATTATATTAAGTGCATTTTGCATGCGATCAGAAATGACCTCATCAAACTTGCCTCTGATTATGATAGCCACATCATCCGCATAGCCCTGGACATCAAACCCATGGCTACTCAGAAGGACCAGTAGTTTGTCAATAACCAATGACCACAAAAGAGGAGATAGTACGCCTCCTTGGGGACAGCCCTTTACGGACTTGATGGTTACACTGATTCGCCACCTAGTCTGGCAGTAATCTCACGATGTTCCAGCATGGAACGGATCCACCTAATTGTAGAAAGTGGAACCCTTTTTCCCATTGCTGCCCTCTCTATAGATCCATGGGAGGTATTATCAAACGCCCCCTCAATGTCCACAAAGGCACAAAGGGCAATTTCTTTATATGTCACTGCTTTTTCAATCCTCGTGACTAGCCCGCTAAGGGCCATAACCGTGGATTTACCATTTTGATACGCAAACTGGTCCCGATGCAGCGGATTCTTTCCAAGGACCTCACTTCTTATTTGATAGTCCAGGATTTTTTCCATCGTCTTCAAAAGAAACGATGTGAGGCTAATTGGCCGATATGCCCTGGCCTGGGTGTCTGGACGACCCCCGGCCTTTGGTATAAAGACCACATTTACTTTCCTCCACAGTTTCGGAATATAGTTAAAAGCATAACTTGCCCGAAACATCTGGATCAAGCTGGGGAGTATTTCCTCAATACCTTTTTGAAGTAAAGCTGGAAAGATACCATCCCCTCCAGTGGATTTGAAAGGTTTGAAAGACCCAATAGCCCATCGCACCTTGCTGCGTGTGAAAATTTTCCCAGAGAGACTCCAGATCCTACTGTGAGGCGCATAGGCCACCTCACTTGAAGGATCATGCGAGTCCTCTTGGGCTCCTACCACTACTGAATCCGGAAAGTGGGTCTCTAGTAACACCTCTAAGGTTTCCTTCCGGTTTTCAGTGAACCCCCATCTTGCTTCTGGAGAAGTCCTAAACCATTTGAATGATCCCTGGAAAGGACTTTCTGGAGACGAGCTGTAGAGGGCAATTCATTGATTCCCTCACAGAAATTCCTCCTCTGGATCTCCTTAGTTCGAGATTATATTCCGTTAAGGCCATCTTATACTCGCCCCATTCACCGGTGCGTTTAGCCTTGTTGAATAATCTTCTCGATTTTTTCCTCAGTTTACCCAGCGTCCTGTTCCACCAAGGGACCATCTTTGTGGACTCTCTTCGCTTAACTGGGCAGCTGTTCTCGTAAGCCAAGTGTATAGAATTACGCAGCTGGTTTGAAAAGATCTCCAAACCCTCTGGAGACTCTATGTTCCCCACAACCGAGGGCATTTCTGATTCGAGTGAGACTCTATAAGAGTCCCAGTCGGACAGTTTTGGAATTCTGATTTCTTGCCGCTGCATGGTCTCAGCCGCCAAATCGAATCTGATGTGCAAGTGATCCGATAATGAGGCCTCTTCAGACACATGCCAGTTTTTGACCAAGTCGCTGAAATGCGGACTAGCAAGTGTCAGATCTAGGACCTCTTGCCTAATCGCATTTATAAAAGTAGGTTTCCATCCCCTATTGACAATGTCTACATTATTTGAGATTAGAAATTCAAAAAGGTACTCAACCCTGTTATTGATGTCGGTGCTACCTCACACCGTGTGGTGCGCGTTTGCATCTCATCCTATCAGGTAGGCCAGCCCATTGCGTTTGCAGTGGGCTATGAGCCGCCTAACGTCAAGTAGAGGTATTAACTCTGAGTCTCCAGGAAAGTAGGCGGAGGCCATTATAGCCTCCTGTTTGTCTCTTTCACCTAGAACCTCCACCATTACTGCAACCAAGTCCCTGGAGATGAACTCTGAAATGGGAATAAAATTAATTTGCGAACTGGCCAACACAGCCGCTCTTGGACTCTGAGTTCCGTTATGATAAATTAACTTACCCACTTGATTTGGTATACCTCTAATCTGGTTACCAATCACCAATGGCTCCTGGATTAGAGCCATGCCAATGTATTGGCAGATAAACCTACGACAAAGGACGTCCGAAGACGCCTTTACATGATGCAGGTTTATCTGCAGGCAGGCGATGTGTGCCTTCAATTTACCGAAGGCCCCTTCTGAAGGCCCTGCTCAGCCTCCTTTTCAGCACCGCCACCACCCGCATGCTTTTTTTGTCGGGCGATGGCTGACCAGTGTCCTCCATCGCCGTTCTGCTGGCCCCCGCTGCCTGAGAGCCTCCAGGCCTAACCAGTGGCTTGCACGGGGGGAGCCCTTGTGAGGCCTTCCCCTGCGGAATCACTGACGCCTTCCTCTCCCTTTCCCGCCTTCTCCTCACCTGTCTCCTGGAGGGGGCAATCACCCCGGCGGTCTTAGATACAGGTGCCGCTATCGTAGCTTCTAAAGGCTTCACCACTTGGGTCCCGCCGACAGAAGCCGGTTTAGCTCCACTCTGACCACCCTTGGGATGCAATTGTACAGTCCCAAACTTATAGTTGACCTTAAAGCCAACCCGCTTGAGCTTCTCAACTGAAGAGTGGTCCATAGAAAACGTGTGTTGGGGCAAATTCCAATAGCGATCAATTCGCAAGGTTTATATGATTGGAATGCGTATTCCCAAGATTGATGTACGGGAAATATTGTACAGAAATTTTCCGTGACCTTGATTGTTGCACCTTTATAACTTGCTTTATTTAATTTAATAATTCACTATTTATTATAAACAAGTACAAATTATATTTTGAATTTATAGTATATAAATATATGACTAACTCGATACAATGCAAAAACGATAATGATTTGTTGTACAAAAAAACTATTGCAAGAAAATTTTAATGAACGAGCGATGGCATGACGAAATTCGAAGAATTATATTCGACGTTTTTGTAATAAAGTTCAAAACCAGGTAGCGCGTCGATCATAATTTTTCGTTACATATTTTCGTTATTTGAGAAAAAGTACACTAGAATTCGTCTACAAGTTTGACGTTTTGACGTCTTGAATTATGTGGACAAAATATTAATATTTTGATAGAAAGTTTTTAAAGTTAAGTATTTAGTTTTATAAATTACATTATATAGAATTATTAATAATTAATTTGCATTTCAGGGAGGGATAATACTTTATATAATGCTAATGGGTAATTATAAATTAATTATAATAATTACATTTGTGTTTCTTTTTAATTTTAGGTTAACAAAAAAAATGATTAATGCTTTCAGGAAGAGATTTTATGTTGGTGAGTATTTTTCAGGTATGTGCTCCAACAACGTGAAAAAGGCCGAAGAGCCTTTCGCCTCTCTCCTGATTACTCTCCAGTTGATCGCCTGCATGTCCTGATTTTGGCTTTTTATAAAACCAAAGAGCTTTTCCGTGGGCAATTCAGCACTGTTTGGGAAGGTGCCGAACACAATCCTGGCTCCGGGCAGGTTTTCCGCCTCGGCCACGATCAGCTGCGCACCATCCCATGGCTTGATACTGCCTATGGCCTCCCTGAGCCACTGAACAGTGGCCCGGTCAGCACAGGTTAGTACCAGCCAACCAGGCCGAAGCTGACTGCCAAGGAACTTAGATTTAAGCTCCTTGGCCTCTTGCTCTAGCACTTTATCTAGGATGCCCTCCTGGACAGCCTTAAGCTGCTCTCCAGTGAGGACAACCTCTGGAAAACCACTGGGCAAGATCCCAACGATCTCTGACTCCGCAGCCTGCCTGAAGCTAAGTCCAGACCGGACCGCAGAACCCGAGACCGTCGGGACAGGTTCTTCTCCCCTGGTATTTTTTTGTGCCGCTGGAGTACCCTCATCCGAGCGGATCCTCTTTGATGGAGGGGCCTCTGCGGGAGCACAAGACTCCCTTTGTGGCCGCATCGCCAGAAGCCTTGTTTCGCTTCCGGGGAGTTTGCCCTCAGCAAGAAGCCTCCTGTACCGCTTCTTCGCGGCCCCACACATTTTCACGAGGAGCCGCGGAAGGTTTGTCAGTGATGCTGACAGTTCCTTTCGGGTCCTCCCCGACGACTTTGCCCCCCCCCCTGCTTTCACAGAGGCGAGAACTAATTTCTCAATTCCCGAACGGAGCTCCCCATCCGATAAACCACTCATCGAGAGTCCCACAGCGGAAAGAGGGCCGAGGTCCTCGAACGCCACCGCGGAACTATCGCTGGTGCATGACGCTTTAGGAGCGTCATCATCCTTATTATTTTTACTAGGTTTAGACATTTTGTTCCCACGAGTTGCTGGGAAAAGAAAGTCGCCTGTGGGACCCCCAGCTTTACCACAGGAAGGCTAAATAAAACTGGAGGGCGCCTGGTATCCAGAGTCCGCATACTTTGGACTGATTAACCTATCAGCCATTCATCCATCGGCATATGCTGTTCCACCTTAGATTAGGGTTTTTTATCAAGGATTTCTCCTTTAGCGCCGTACTTTAGCCTTTGCCAGATGGTCAAAAGTACCAAAGGGCCTCAGTTACCAGTGATTGCCACGAGGAGGCAGTACGTACACTTGCGAATTGTGACCAGGTTACCCCCTCCACAATTGTACCCATCACGCCAGCTGCCTAAAACATGACCAGAACAGCTCGAGTAATGTGCACCCTACCGAAAGGTAACGGAGCTGGTAGATTACTCTACTCAACTTTGATGCCCCCCTCCAGTAGACGCCAGATCACCCCCGAGAGATTAAACATTACATTGGCCCATGGAAGGTGAGTTGAGTGAGAGTTTCGTGAGATAAAAATTTCTTGTTTTGCCATAGCACAGTTGTGATACACCATTTAACCCACGACTGAAACAACCTCTAACGACTGAGTCGGGAGTGCTATGGCATGTTTTTTTTTTCTCGGAGTGTTTCACAGGAATCTTTTTTTTATGTATACGAGCTTTATTCTAATTTTTTCTTTGTATGTATTATTTGTATTATTAAGGCCACTGTTACAATTAGTGTTAAAAACAATGAATAAAGTCGAGAACAAATTTGTAGCGGTCTATCCAAAACACCACTACAATCCATCCGCGCCTACACGAGCTCGCCGCACATTGGGTGCCACCTGTACCAGCACATTGGGCACTATGTCCAGTGCTGTCGTTTTGAAAACTTTAAACGGAGTACTTTTCAAATTTTCAAAGGAGTATTTCTAGGCAGAAGGAAGTACTTACGAAATACAATAGTTACATTACACCTAGGCATAAACAGTTGCTGGTATTTTGTGTTTAAAAAATCATAATCCAGTAAATTACACTAAAATTGATTTTAGTTTTTGACCCAAAATTTGAATATTAAAAGAAAACTGTATCATTTATTGGTTTAGAGCTCTTTACAGTTTTTTCAAGCTAAACAGTTTTTTTAACACCGCCATATTTCTCCACAAAATCACAGAAATTTTTAGATTATCGTTTTGAGATTTTTAAGTTTTTATCGTAGAGAAGAGTACAATCAGCGCCCAAACCGCAAGCGAATTTTTTTTTTTACCTAAATATTACGTGGTAAATGGAAAATTTATCTTACATCAACTTTAGATTTGAACCCTTTTTATTTTCAAAAGCGCAATTTTGGCAGATATGTGAATTCAGACATGTCAAATATGCAAAGCTAATTTTTCAGAATTGAAAGTTATTTTGGTGCAATTTAAGGAAATGTCATTGCCAGGCGATACCACAGTAAGTACCAGGCCAAAAATGACTAAACCATGATGAAGTCTGAAAAAATCGCCTTAAAAAACAGGTCTCGAAATATTTTATGTATTTGATTTGAAAAAAATTGCTATGTGACTATTCACAAAACATGCATGTGGTTAAATCTCTTCTAGGAAAGTTTTAAGACCCGCTAACTTGATTCATATTGGTTTAAGTCAGATAATAAGTTTCAGTGAATTTGTTATAATCACAGCAGTTCCGTTTGGGGCAGGGATGGAATTTCTAAAATAAAACATGGCCAGAATTCAACGAATTTTAGTATCTTCAACAAGACACCATAATAAACAATTGGTTTTTTACGTTCATAACCACCACAGGCCTTTACTACATTTCCAGGTTCCAGCACGAAATGGAGTACGTTTGTCAATGGATTTTGTGAAAATTTCTTAGGTCAGCTCTTTTGGGGTCGGATTTGTTAAATAAAATAAGAACCTAATCCAAGAAATATAATATTTTTTACCAATTTTCCTTTTTTTTACATAAACAACCAATACAGGTAGTATACTAAGTCTCCAGCTTCAAATGGAACTAGTTGGCACCTTTGTGGATGAATTTTAATAGCATTTATATCTGACATTTGAAATGTTAACTCGATTCTTTAAGTAGTTCCTAATATAAAATTTTTCCATTCCGGCTCTGGAAAATTCCTTCGGCCATAACATCTGGGGGCAGATTTCTTAATTAAACCATGATTCAAATTCATGATATTTTTGGATTGAAACTTTAAATCACAAATGATATTCGGCAAACTTATTTGTGACCGAGCAAACGGCGCAGTGGTTAAAGCTGCGCCGTTTGGATCGGGAGGTACCGGGTTCGAATCCCGATAGGGGCGGGATGCAAAAGGGATTTTTCATCATCTGATTACGATCGGTGATGACAATGAACACAACTATGACCCCCTGTTGAGAGTGCAGAATCCATGGACCGACCCACCTTTCATGTCAGCACTATAGGTTGGCATGAAGCAATGCAATGTGCAGGTGGTTTATACAAAGCGGGTCTATAGCCGTACATCCTCGATTTGGCTAATACTGCGTAAAGTAGGACGGTAAAATTAACTGCGAAAGAGTTGGGAGTGCCTTGAGCCCCAGAAAAGATTGCATAGTTTAAAAAACAAAAAAAAAAAAAAAACTTATTTGTGTATAAACTTAGCCAATTCAGCCATTTCATCTTCTCAGTCTCCAGCATCAAATGTATACAGAATTAGCGACTATTAAAAAACTACTATTTCATGGCCTGAAAAAGGTTTCTGCCATAAGATAAGGCTATCATCAGCATTTTTAAAATAAAACATGGCCCAACGGCAAGAAATATTTTGAAATACTGTTCGTATTAATGGTTCTATGTTCGGGACCATAACTCAAAAATTAGATTTGCCAGTTTTGGCTTTCCATACACAGCCAACACAGATTATTTTCTTCGACTCCAGCACCGAATGGAACACAACCATTTATCGATATATTTTAGAGAAATTTTCTTTCGGAGATATTAAGCAGATTCAGGAATTTGAACGAATATGATCTAAAAACTATGACAATGTAAGACATTTCTGGAACAGGTCCAGAATAACCATAACGCCTGGTCGCCCTATTCTTACCTAGATCCCACCAAGGCGAGAAGGAAAATGTCAAAATAACCCTGAAAGACAATTTCTGCTGTCAACATTTAACCTTACCAGACAAGAAAGATGCATGGGAGTCTGAATTTTATTTAAATGAAAACAAAGGATTTGAGAATATTGATGTTCAGGCGTATTGAAAAAATGAAATTTCCCATGTCACACTGCATAAATTCAGACTTCCATACAACTTTCTAGTCTGGAGAGGTGACAGTGTTATTTTTATATAGAGGTCCTAGTCCAAGCTTAGGGAAAGATTTGAGAGTGTTGTAAATCCAGATTTCCATACATCGTTTTTGTGTGGTAAGGCTAAATGACCGCATAATTTGTCTGGCAGCGTTATTTTTATATTCAGGTGATCCTAATCTAAATATTTAACTAAAGCAGATTAAAGTTTTTTGTTAAAATGAGATACTCTTTGTCATGATTGAGTTTATCTGATGGCCTGATGCATTTATAAGTTGACTGCCTTGATATTTTTATATGTTGTAACAAACCCGAAACTGTATTTTTATAAATTTTACCAACAAATCTTAAGATTCTGAAGAAAAATCATTGTGAAGTTGAATTTACTTAGGTCGCAAATTAAACTGACTGGACACGTTACTGCCAGAAAACCGTTCTATGGATTTTTCTCAAAGAATGACCATTATATATTAGCTTTGATAAAATGCTTTAGAAAAAGCCAGCTATCTCCCAGAATATTATAATTATTGCAAGCAAAAGCCACTAGGCGAATGTAGTACAAATACACCGATCGTACTCACTTCGACAGCGCTGACTATATCATATGACATAGAATGACCAACCGCTGACCGGCTTGTCCAAAACTAACCGAAACGAACACGAAAGACATACAACACAAAACAAAATAAAATTAAATAAATCAGTCTGCTCTCGATCAGATCTGTACATCGACAACATGTCGCTTTTTGTGTTGGCCGCCAACCACATTTTGTCCATCCAAAAAATGGTGATGAATAAAATAATTATTAATAATATAATTTTATAAAAATTAAATAAATAAATTCCGATTAATAATAGTTAATTAAATTATTAAATTATAAATTGTGTACATAAAAATTATTTTCTAAATTTACTAATAAATTTTTATGGTGAAATCAAACTGTGTGTGTTGTGTCTTTCCGAACGTTGCTCAAGGGTGTTGTTAGTGTGTGTTACGGTGGAAGCCGTTTAAGTGATGGACAAATGTTACTGCGTAATCGCCTATGGCATTTCTCATTTAAAGTACATGCCAAAATAAAGGCAATCGGCCACGGCGAGTACAGTAAAACAAAAGAAATATTGCCAAAACGAAAAATCGCAAGTTGCTCGTCAACGAGTATAGTACAGCTGATCGATTTCTGATCATCCGCGAAGTGGGATCAGTGATCATACATATCATCGCTGAAGTCACTATCCAGTTTGAGTACAACACAATCGAGGTGGATGGGGCTGTAAGTGAAGGAACGGTTGGTAAGGGTTTTATCCATTTTGAGTACAAAAGTTCCGTGCTTGGTGAACATTTTGTCCAACTCACGCTAAGTGGGCTGCTCGACTGGGGAAAGCTGGGCATCCACACGCGCTTACAGACATCCTCTCAGAGGTGGTGTCTAAATTATGAAAAATTAAATCAAGTTTGCCTATCTCTGAATCTGACGCAAACGCAACCGGAACCTTGCTCTGTGATTTAACTTGTCTCAGGTGGCAATACAGTAATTTTTTTGTCAACTTTTGTTTTCTTGCTCAGTTCGGAATAAACTCAGTCACTAGCAACTGACATCAAGCCAAGCCAGCCGATTAGTCAATGGCGGTTATGTTAATAAAACTTGTTGGCAAATTATTCAAAGTATAAATTGGAAATCTTTAAAAAAAAAAAAAAACTTAATTTGAGAGTTCAATTGGAAAATCCAGCCCCTATATTCTCAAAGTAAGTAAGCGCGTTACATTAGTTGTGCAATAAATATTTCTTTTATATGAGGAAATGTCAAAAAAGATTGGAAGGTCATACCATACGAGAAATGTCAAAAATAATTCTTTTTGAACTTGAAATCAATATACAGTGCTGGTAAAAAAAATTGGGCAAACAAATGTATTGCAAATTGGAGTCTTTTTTGCTAAAATTACAAAACTTTTGAAAGTAATTGGTTTATTGTTTCATTTTAAATACATGTATGACGTAATTTTTTGAAAAAAAAATTGACCTGCAATTTAGGGGCAAAACACCGAAAAATGCCAAAATATTCAAAATACGTTTGATTGGAGTTAAAGTAATGTAATAAATCAAACACTTATTTTTTCTTTTTTTTTCTTTTTTATTGATCTATAGAAGTTCAATCTTTCATATTAATATTTTGTTGGACCGCCTTTTGCTTTTATTACACCGGTACAACCCCGCAACTGATGTACAAAAAAATTGGGCAAGCAATTATTTTTTTTTTTACGCCTACCATTCTTGGCCGTCATTAGGGTGCAGATGTTTTATTGCCTGTAATTTATTTTTTGAGTATAAATAGTGCATATTTTGTAAGATTAAGTTATTCAGTAAGTGGTCCTAGACAAATAAAGAATAAAGTGCAATTTTAGTTAAAAAAATGGGAAAAGTTAGTGACCAGTGTAAAAGCAATATGTTGATTTTGGCGCGAGAAAATTTAACCACGCGTGAAATAGGTGAAAGATTAAACATTCCTAAAAGTACTGTCGCGTGGAATATTAAAAAAAATCGAGAGATGGGCGGTACACAAAGAAAGAAAGGCTCTGGAAGGCCCAGAAAGACAATGCCAGTGGAAGATCGTTTTATACTATTACAAAGTCGTCGGAACCGTTTTAAAACTTCATCGGACATAAGACAGGATCTTGAGCGAGCAACGGGAAAAACAATTTCAGCCGGCTTAGTGAGAAAAAGACTTGTTAAAGCTGGTTTGAGAGCACTTAAACCAGTCCAGAAGCCTGAGTTCACATTACTAGTGAAAAAAAAAACGTTTGCTATGGGCCCAGGAGCATGTTAATTGGACTCCAGAGATGTGGAATGATGTGATTTTCTCCGATGAATCAAAATTCAAGCTGCATGTTGGAGATGGAAGAATTCTCGTAAGGAGAAAACCTGGCTAAAGACTTAGCAACGAATGTCTTTTAAGACTTCCACCGAAGAAAGAAGGAGTTATGGTCTGGGGATGCTTTTCTGGAAATGAAACCGATCGATTGTACTTCCTTAGTTCCAGCGTTACAGCAGCTGTTTATCTGCAGGTCCTTCAGAACGAATTTGAGCCTTCTGCGTTAAAGCTTTTTGGCGAGACTTGCAAATTTATTTTTCAACAGGACAACGCTCCGTGCCATACCGCCAACATTATGAGTTATTAATTTTGAATTGTAGATAGACAAATTGGCTTTCAGATAAACATAAATAATTTGTTAAAAACTTGTTTTTTTTTCTTATCTCTTCATTTAAAGGTAAAAAAGTACTTCGAAGAAAAAAGTATCGATGTGTTGAGCTGGCCCCCGTATAGTCCAGACTTAAATCCAATTGAAAATATTTGGTCTATAACGAAGCTAGAAGTAGCAAGGAAGCGCCCAGAATCGATTGAAGCTTTAAAAAGTTTGTTGATGATGATTTGGGAATCCATATCTCCTGCGACTTTGAAAAATTTATCAAATTCAATGACTCGGAGGTGTATCGCTGTAATAAAAGCAAACGGCGGTCCAACAAAATATTAATATTAAAGATTGAACTTCTATAAATCAATAAAAACAAAAAAAAAATAAAAAATAATTGTTTAATTTATTACATTACTTTAACTCCAATCAAACGTATTTTGAATATTTTGGCATTTTTCGGTGTTTTGCCCCTAAATTGCAGGTCAATTTTTTTTTAAAAAAATTACGTCATACGGGAGCACCCCGAAATCTTGCATTACAAAATCTTGCAAGTACAAAATCTTGCATTTTTTAAAAATCATGCAAATCAAAATCTTGCCAAACCAAAATCTTCCAAGTACAAAATCTTGCTAGTACAAAATCTTGCATTTCAAAATTTTGCAGTTTTAGTATCTGTACCTGTCTTTAGTATCTAACATAATATTGCGTATTCATAAAAGTCAATTGAAAATCGAAATAAGTCAGTTTTGAGATTATATTAAATTATAGCAATTTTATTCACAAAAAAAACAGAAGAAAAGTTATAATTGAAAAGAAAAATAATATAATATAATTAAAAAGAAATTAAATAAAATAAATTGTAAAGCAATTAAAAAAGGATAATATTATGCCCGATTCTTTTTAAAAAATCAGTTTTACTGAGTCTTTCCCTTTTTTTAATGACACGTTTTATTTTTCTATTTTTGATTATTGCACTTTTTTTTCTTTGAAAGGCGTTCTCTGGATTTCATCTTATCAATTTGAGCTTTTGCCACAATTAGTTCCTTTGATAAATTTTCAATGATTCGGTATACTCCAGCATGCCGTTATCCAACCACAACTTTAAGGCGTCGGTGCCAAGCTTCGACACTGTTTTCGGTCTGTGGGAAGTTTTCTGATCTTATATCTGTATCGGCAATAGACCAGAATTGTAGCATATATCTTGGTGTATGATTGAGGCCCCCAATACAATTTTTGTGGAACCACCGTCCAATTAATTTCGCTCCACTGTTCTCATCAAATTGTTCATATAAATATTGATAATATCCAGGTATTTCGTTTGGTGGAACGAAAGCCAAACTTTTCAGCATCCGAATTTGGATTGAAAAATCCTCAGAACTGGCGTATCTAGCCACAAACCGTTGCTTTTGTATCCTTCGCCAAATTATTTGCTTGAAGTGGAAAAGGCAAATTTAATCGTTACTTCGGGGAAAAACGTTGAAGCTGATGACACAATTGGCTTTTCGAAATCTGTTATGACTCTCCTTGGATTTCAATTAATACCCAGTTCCAAGCTGACTTTCTTTAAGTTAAAAAAAAATCTGTCATAAACCTTCAGACATTTTTTGCTCATTAAGCAAAATATTAAAGGTACAATTTGCCCCTAAACACACCCGTGAATTGAAAAGAGTTGCCGCATGATGGATGGAACTACGTCGATAATTCCATCCATGATCCAGCAACTCGATTCCGCTAGTAACGCTAACGATGATTGCAATAAAAAAAGGCAACTTTAATTTCATTTTATTATTGTTACTATATGATTGCAATTATCATTATACAGTAGAATTTTGTCAATGCGATTTGTTATATTGCATAACAATTTCCCGTACATTTATAGAATCGCGCGAAGTTTTCTGATCCTACATCTGCATCGGCAATAGACCAGAATTGTGGCATATATATTGGTGTATGATTGAGGCCCCCAATATAATTTTTGTGGAACCACCGTCCAATTTTTCAGCAATTTGTTATCTTGCATAACAATTTCCCGTACATTTATAGAATCGCGCGCGCGATTCTATTAATGTACGGGAAATTGTTATGCAAGATTTTGTAATGCAAGATTTTGTAATGCAAGATTTTGTAATGCAAGATTTTGTAATGCAAGATTAAGGGGCTAACCCCGTCATACATGTATTTAAAATGACACAATAAACCAATTGCTTTCAAAAGTTTTGTAATTTTAGCAAAAACAAACTCCAATTTACAATAAATTTGTTTGCCCAATTTTTTTTTACTAGCACTGTACATACGTTATTTTGCTCTACTTTGAATTTAGCATAATTTAACCATTCTTAAATTACCTGTTTTATTACACACTACAGTATCTTTCAAAACAAAATGATCTAATAAATAACAATCACACAGAATAAGAACATTTTAAAATATTTTTCAGCATTTAATAGAAAGGTAAATTAAATCTCTACCATTTCCCAAGCAAACGCCGTCAATTTAATAGTTATCGCATTTCATTAAAATGTTTTAAGATTAAGAATTTTTATTCGTTTATACGTATTTATATAAGAGCATAATAATATATTTTTAAGACATAAATAAATCGAAAATACACATAACGTATTAAAAAAGATTTACCAACTTTAGAGAGTTTTCATGTTAATTAATCTCTTTGATAACACAGAAATATATTTTATTCGAATAATAGCAAAAAATTACAAGTCTTTCTCGACTAATTTTATTTTGTCTGTTTTTCCGTTAGAAATGTTTTTTCGCTCGTATAACATATACATACATATAGTATAAGCGATGAAATAAATTCTTAAAATTAATCATTACGCTAGATAAAATGTATACATACATAGTAATACTTGTACATAGAGGCAAAATAAAATAAAATCTCATTTCCACTTGGTAATTTTCTTTATTTTTTTACATTTCGCTTTCTTTCGTTTTTTTTTTTTTTCAATAAAACCGAAAATAACAACAACAACGATTTTTCAACCATGTAATGAAAACAAATTACAATTCAAAAGAAGAAAATTTACCACAAAAGAAAAGTAAAATTTTCTTTCGAAACAAAACATAACAAAAAAAAAAAAATTGTTGCTGTTTTTATCTAGCTATTCATTTTATAAGTTTTCCATTTTTTATTTTTTTGGTTATTTTTTCCTATTACCCATTGTTTTGTTTTTGGAAATTTTCTTTTCTATACATATACATTTCTTATGATTATATTCTATTCTCTATATTTTTTGCCGTATTTTTCTATCAAGAGGATAGAAAGATGTTTAAGTTCGTCTCACATCCACTTTTATCTTTATATTCATTTATTTATGTCAGTTGGTTGTAGCGTTTTTCTTAGTAAGTATTTTGCTGTTGCTGCTATTCACTTTTTTTTTTTTTGTATTGTGGTACAGACAGCTGAGAAGGAAGTGTAAAGGGTTAATGGTGTTCTGAAATAAATGTGTGGGATTTAAGTTATAAGTCCGAGGTGTATCAAGAAACTGAAAAATTTAGAAAGAATTCTATCTCCTTATGTATTGTGTTATCTTTATGTATAAACAGAATCGTAATATTTTAACATTTTCCACCTTGTATCTCTGCGTATTGTGAGTAAAAGTTCATCGAACAATTTTTATCTAAGTTAGACACTCTATTACAATAATATGCAAATGTATCGCATTAGTAATTAATAACCAATTCAATGATGAAGTAAATTATTTCCCCCCTAGCAAATACAAGGCGGATAATCAGAAGGAAATCGCCCTTCAAGATGGGCGAAGGTCATACATGACAAATACATATTAATTTTATAGTAAAAAGGAATAAAGCATTGCTTGGATTTGTATTGAACCCAATAAGATTTGTAAATATAATTTCTTTGGTGACAGAATATTTATTGTTAAGTAGACTGTTGAATCTTCAGGTGTATTCATAAGGTGAAATAGAATAGATAAAATTATAGCGAAATAATGTACTCGAATATTTGTAACAGCGCACATGTACGCCCACGGTGTTCTGGAGTCGGTTTAAAAAAAAAATGCGGTGTCTCCGAAATTCTTTCGCCCAACGTTTGAACACCTAAAAAGTAGTACTTTCAGCCGCTACAGCAAAAAATCGGCTCGGCGCTTTTTTTTCTAGGACGAAAATACGAAAAATAATATGCCTGGAGAAGATAACGCCCTTTCATGTGTGATGATGATTCTGGATATACACTTATGGACAAAAAAACGCATAATCTGTATTTTTGAAATTACGAGTAGCTTAATAATTGTTTTTATAATTATCATGATAAAATCTATATAGTATCTAGTTCTCACTGTAATACACATGCATTAAAAAAAATACTACCGTTTGTTTTGTTGAATTCGAGTTTAGCAGAAATTTGAGCACTTTGGCTGTTCAGTCGAAAAGTTTATTTGCAATGAATTGTTATTTAAATTATACAATTAAGTGTAAAAGTAAGGTTTTTCATTAAAAACAAATAAAAATGAATAACTTGTCGGCCGGAAGAAATCATTTGAGTGTTGAGGATTGCGTGAGGGCCATTACATAAGTTGAAGAAGGAAGAACTCAGTCTTACGTTGCACAACTGTTAAGAGTGGACCAATCCACAATATTAAGAGTGATTAAACGATTCCAGGAGAATGGACAGTATCATCGTCGTGCTGGTAGTGGGAGAAATCGATGTACAATACTCGCTGAGGATAGGTATATTAAATTAATTTGTTTGAGAAAACGGTTCGTAACTGGACGTAGCATCAAATCAGACCTAATCGGATCCCGAGATACACCCATTAGTGAAAGGACAGTGCGTCGACGAATCAAGGAATCCAATTTGACTGCAAGAAAGCCAGCCTTGTGTCCAGAGTTGTCTACAGCACACCGCAGAGCTCGTTTAACATTTGCTCTCGAACATGAAAACTGGACAATGGAACAATGGGCCAATGTTTTGTTTTCCGACGAGTCTAGATTTTGCCTTGGATCATCAGACCGTCGGATAAGAGTTTATCGTCGGCCAGGTGAGCGTTTTGCACCGGCATGCATTATTTCTAAACGTGGTTTCGGCGGAGGTTCTATTATGGTTTGGGGTGGAATATCACTTACTGCAAGAACAGAGTTGGTACCGATTTCTACCGGTACCATGACTGCAATTAGATACATCGACGAGTGTTTGGAACCTCATGTGATGCCATTTGCACCATTTATCGGAGATGAATTCATGTTTATGCAGGATAATGCTCGTCCACACGTCGCAAATGTAGTAAAGGAATACCTTGAGGCTGTGGATGTTCCAGTAATGCGTTGGCCCGCTTGCAGCCCAGACCTTAATCCCATCGAGCATATGTGGGACATAATCGGGAGACGAATTTATGAAGTTAATGTATCATTTTCTTCGCCACAAGAACTGATCAACGCCGTTATTCAAGTTTGGGAACAAATTCCTCAAGATACTGTGGCCAATTTGATAAATTCAATACCAGAGAGGGTAAAATGTGTTATAAATGCAAGAGGAGGTAGCACACGTTACTATTTTTTAGGATTAATCAATAATTTAAAAGATAACTTTTAGTACTCATTCAAATGATTTTGAAATACAAGTCAAATTTAGCTGATTTTCTTTACTTTAACGGTTTCGTTAAATTTGTCCAATAATTCACAAAATTGTAACGGAGCAATATGATTATGAGACCGTTACATAAACGATATCAGGGAATGGAAATTTTTAAACTTGTCATCTTTCCCCCTAGCTCTAGTCGAAGAGGTATATTTCCTTTCGTGGGTGATTTTAATGTTCCATAGGATTCCCTGCTTGTATGATGACATAAAATTTTGACTTTTTTTTTTACTTGCAACCACGTTGATACCCACCTGTCCACAATCCACCACAACAAATGATTTACCGCATCATTTTGATTCTCTCATCAACACAATAAACAAAAAAAAATCGAATTCACTAAAAAGAATATAATTATAATCAAATATTATAAACAAAATGTTTATTTCTCACAAAATATATTCTAACTAGAATCTTAATTAACAAAAAAAAATCTTACCTACCCACCACCGATAAATACTAACCCGAATACAAAATTGAAAAATGTTTAATATACTAATACTATGGGTATATATTATGTAGTAGTGGCTCACTAATGATACATTGTCGATCGATACAACGAACGTTGTTGTTTTATCCAACGCGTAATCCAATATGTAGTTGTTTTTCACTGTTAAACACAACAGCAAGAATTGATCAATGAAAAATTTCGGTTCAATTTCATTGATTAAAATAAAAAAACAAATCACTTATATGCTTAGGTATCATATTATTAAGATATATTATTATGAATATTATTAGGAACAGATTATCACATATTGTTTTTTTTTTGTAATTGTTATATTTATATTATACGTATTATTTATAAGTAACACAAAACACTTGTTTGTTGGATTAATATTAACGTACCTATATGTATTTAACTTATGTATAGGTATCAAAATAAAGCACATTTTTATATCGTCCAAATGGCATTCTTATTGTACATACACTGGAGAAAACAAAATTGACCTCACTAAAATTTTCTTCGTTAATCTCAAATTATTTCCACAACGTAATTATGAACAAATTTAAACATTGTTAATTCTATTTATTAAATTTTATTTGAACTTAAATACACGAAATCATTCATTTTATAACTGTAGTTTCATTAATAATTATAATTTATATTACAAAATTAAAATTAATGTGGAAAATAAAATTGACCTCAATTCAATTTTTAACGCAAAAAAGGCACTAGATAATTTTAATGACTGATTAATAGTGAGTATGACCTCCGTTATTTCTAATGACTTCAAATAATCGATCAGGCATGCTGCTGATTAAATTCCTGAGAGTATGCGGCTCGATTTCCATCCAAACAGCTTTTATACGATCCTTCAGATCACAAACTGTGCAAAATTCTTTTCCATTTTGATAAACCTGACGCGCAACTATTCCCCAGAGGTTCTCTATCGGGTTTAAGTCTGGACTGCATGCAGGCCAATCTAAAACAGTAATATTATTATCGCGGAACCAACACCTTACAAGTTTTGCAGAATGGATAGATGCATTATCCTGTTGCAAAATATATTCATCTCCCATCAAATTTGTCGTATGTTCCAAAAGGCTGTACTCCAAAACGTTCAAGTAGTCCTGTGCCTTCATTTTTGTTGAAATCCAAGCAAAAGGTACCTTTCCGCAGTAAGCAAAACCACCCCAAATCATAACCGTCCCGCCACCAAAATTACGACTCATGCATATCTCCACTGATTTTCGCATGTTATGCCTATAGAACTGGAAGCCGTCTGGGCCATCCAGATTAAATTTCTTTTCGTCGCTAAACAGTACTTTTTTCCACATCTCAATATCCCAGGTGATATGCTTTTTAGCAAATTCCATCCTAGCCGTGCGGTGTTTTTCAGTTAGCTTAGGTTTTGATGCTCTTTTCTGCCAAACAGTGTTAGGGTCATCGTGTAAAATTTGCCGAACCCGTTGAACAGTAACTGGCAACTGTAAATCAGCTCGAATTTGTGATGCTGTTTGATGTTTGACTCGTGCCCGGCTAATAATAGCCCGCTTAGTACGTTCATCGAGTACTGCTTTTCGCCCTGAACCCTTATAGAGACCATATAATTCCTTCTTTTTCAAAAAATTGTTGATAAATCTTGGAGATCGTTTTATTTTCTAGCAATTGCCCTATTTGACATTTTTGCGTCCTTGTACGCAGTTACTTTAGCGGTTTCTTCGCTAGATAATCTCTTGCCACTTCCCATTCTTTGTAAACACACGGTTGACAGAATTTTAATTATTGAAAATCAAGAAGAGATTATATTGAGTTATTCACCTTCAAATTTTGTTCACAAAACTTGTCACAAAATTTTTTATTAAAAGGCAAAACACGTGAGGTCAATTTTATTTTCCTCTTATTCACAAAAGCCACTAGCTTTATATTTTGTTTTGTTCATACCGTTATTTTTTCAATATTTTTTTTTTCGAAAATTTGTGCGCTACTAACTTATTTCATTAATATGAATTTGCAAAATAATAAATCGAAATATTTCACTTTATTACGATGAAAATACATATTTTTTTTAGGTGAGGTCAATTTCATTTTCTCCAGTGTATAAGTAATTCACTATATTCGGTTATATTAACCGTTTGTAAAAGTTTTTTTTTTTATATATATTTTAAATTTTTACTTAATCGTAAACTTAATTTTCATTAAAACTAATTCACATTACATATTAACTTAAGGTATTTGATACTATCAGCTTTAATAATGTTTATAATTTTTGATTATACATATTACAAAAAGAAAATACTTAATTTTTTTTTGTTTTAAAATGTTAGCAAACAAAACACATTTTTATCAAAAATTTTAGCCAATATCCGTATCTATGTATTATCCACAATATTTTCTGAACGACTCTCTCGCGCAAGCTAAAACTTATCATTTTATACCCTAAATGGGCCGTTATATATTTTTAAAATTTAATGTTATGAATCAGGGGTGATCAATCTTACATTTACTTTCTGGTTTCGCGCGTTACATATGCATACATATATTTTCTCATTTTATTGTAACGATGATTCGTTACAAAATATTGAAATAAATTAAGCTTAGAACTAATAAAAATATTTGTTTTCGATTAAATTTTATTTAATAATAGATATTTCGTTGAGAATTCCCCTTATAAATCAAGCAAAAAGAATTATGCGACTTTTTTTGTCCATAAGTATATATACAGGGTGTCATATACATTCGCATTGGTTCATACACATACATATATTATGATAGAAATAGGGTTTCCGAGAAGGGTTTGGGAATGGATGTGATTCCTAAAAGCGTAAAAACACAACAAAAATCATAAAGATTTAGAGACGTTCGTAAGACCCGTTCTACACCGCCTCGAGATAATTATAAAGAAAATTGGCATGTTTTGGTTTTGAATGAGAGAAAGAGAGCCAAGAGTCAATGTTTACATTTAGTATTCCGGTAGGCACTGACGAGTAAACAATAATCTGAAATCGCTGATTTTTCTATTTTCGATATGTTTTATCCGGAATATGAAAAGCGTGGAAATCACGAAGAAAACCGTTTCAAAATATGTCTGTGTTGTGGAAAAAAATCAAAACAAATGGTGATCATTCAAGGAAAGGTGAAATCAAACTTGATGGAAGTAATCTCGGGTTTTGATGAATGTGATACAAGAGTGCCAATTGTACTGTGCCCAGCTTGTAATCTACGCCTGGGCAAGTCATTGAAAGAAGATAAAAGATGTGAATTCTCAGAAATTGGAAAATTTCTGTCTGTGAAGTACAACACGAGATCTGTTAGGAAAGGAGACCAGTGCCAATGTTATCTTTGTGTGTTAGTTACCGTGAATATTGTTGGAGGAACAAGGAATTCGCAGGTACCATCGATTTCGGAAAATTCCCTGCGGCAAATGCAAACTGATATGGATTTAAGTACCAGAAAAGTGTTGACAATTGCTGCTTTCATCCGTGCAGAAACCAACACACCAGGAATAATAGAACCCAATTATCAAAAAAAAAATATCAGAAAGTAATCATCGGTTTGACGAGTATTTGCATTTGTCACAACTAAAGGTGAAAATCTGTCAATTCTCCAGAGTTTGTCGTCATTTGCAAGAATCTGCGAAGTTTCATTCAAGATGTAATAGAGCAACGACAAGTTTCCGATGTACAACTCAAATTCGGAATTGACGGTGGGGGTGGTTTTCTAAAATTTTCTCTTTCCATCCAGTCATCGAACGATGAACCGCCCATGGAACTTCAAGGAAAGCTTCCAAGTACAAGATATGCTGAAAAATTCCTCGAATCTGGGGTGAAACGATTATTTATTCTTTGTTTAGCCCTTAACACTCAGGAAAATTACCATAATGTCTCGCTTATATGGTCAGCATTGGATATAAATTCCTTTCTTGGAACAGTTGCAACGGATTTGAAGCTGGCCAATATTATTTCGGGTCTTATGAGTAACTCAAGTGCACATCCTTGCATATGGTGCGATGCTCCCCAAAAAAACTTAATAAACTCGGGCAATTACAGAACGATCAATGATTGTCGCGCCAAATGCGAAAAGTGGCGTTCAGAAGGAGGACTTAGAAAGTCAGCCAAGTTATTTGATAATAGCATACATCCACCTCTCTTCAATGCAGAAGAAAATAAGCGGATCATCGACATAATCCCACCTCCAGAATTGCATTTACTGTTGGGAGCAGTAAATACCCTTTTCCACCATATGATGTTGGAGAACGAAGAAGTCAACCGCCCGGGAGATGCCACGTGGACCGGCAGTGTACCTATGGTAGTCCAACATTTGAAGGAAATGCGTGTAAGGTCTTGCTCGATAAGATGGATATTTTAGATGCCATGAAATGCCTTGGCTGTGTCAAGTATGTGGAGACATTTAGAAAATTGAAGAAAGTTGTCGATTCTTGCTTCTCATTGAAACTAGACCCCAATTTCAAGAGATATATTGAAGATTTCAAGGTTAGTTATCAAGCACTCGAGATACCTGTGACACCAAAAATTCATGGTACACTATACCATGTAGTAGATTTTTGTTCCGAAACCAAAGAGGACTAGGGTTTTATAGCGAACAAGCTGTCGAATCGACCCATGCAGATTTTAGTAAGACTTGGAATCGTCACAAAGTACTAAAAAATCATCCTGACTATTCATTTAAATTATTGCGAGCTGTATGCGAATATAATGATTGTTTCTTTCTTGTCTAGACAAGGCCCTCAAGGGGGCCGTAAACGGATCTTACAAACTACTCTAAATTTTCATTTTTTCTGTTGTGTTTTTATGCTTTTAATAATAATAATAAATAATGCTTTTATGAGTGACAACACTTGCCGTACACTTCTTGAACACCCTATATCTACCATTATACTGTGTATGAACCAATGCGAATGTATATGACACCCACACATCATCACACATGAAAGGGCGTTATCTTCTCCAGGCATATTATTTTTCGTATTTTCGTCATAGAAAAAAAAGCGCCGAGCCGATTTCTTTCTGTAGCGGCTGAAAGTACTCCTTTTTAGGTGTCCAAACGTTGGGCGAAAGAATTTCGGAGACACCGCAATTTTTTTTTTAAACCTACTCCAGAGCACCGTGGCCGTCACAACAATTATATTTTCATTTTATGGTTCAAATAATTACGCCTGAATGATGATATTCAAAAGAATGAAAGACGGTTAAGTAGAAGCTGGTTGATCGATAATCATAGTAATTTTTGGTATTTCTGATAGAGGATGCTTTTGGTCGTGGTATCGATGAAGTTGCTGTTGATTTTCACAATGAGCGCGGGAAAAGATGATGTTTCAATTTTTTCATTTTTTTTTGTTGTACAGGACTATAAATTAGAGTAAATTGGGTGATCCGCGGTTAGTCCTCTATTAAATTAATTGAATAATACAGTTTTTTTTATATATATTGTTCGGTATTAAAACAATGTCAAAGCTGAAAAATAAAAATCCATACATTCATAAGCGACCGCTTTCGTCTTGTCATCACTAAATCCAGAGACGCTGAAACAACATAAAATTGTACTTCATCATTTTATTTATTCTGTATTTGTAAAATTTGTTATACTAAACCTTAAAGACCAATAATTAATTGTAATCAGTTAGGATTGTGAAACATGTCACAAGAAATAGCATCTCTTAAGAAACAGCGTGCTTCAAACAAGGGTAGTTTGACGCAAATTGTCAACTTTATAAACCAAAATCATGACGACACTCCCATAGAAGAACTCGTCTGATGCGCGCCGAAAAGTTAATGGCTGAATTCATTGAGATCGAAGCCAAAATCTTTGGCGTCAACTCCGAAGAGGAAACCGACAGCCAATACGAAGAAAGTTATTATAAGGCTATTACAGACTTAAATAGTTTGATTCGATCCAAATCAGCAACAATAGTATCAAGCGTTAATCTTGACACAACATTAAACGGGACTCATACAGGTGGTGGTCACGCAGAAATATGATTGCCCAAAATTAACATTCCGTTTTTCTCCGGTGAATAAACCGAATGGCAAACGTTTCACAATTTATACTGCCCCACAATATACTAGTCAACATAATTAAACCCTGTACAAAAATTTCAGTACTTAAAGGGTTTGTTACGTGTGAACCGGCAGTTTTGTTACAACACATGAACATCACCGAGGCCAATTATATGGGAGCTCTCAATGAATTAAAGGAGCGATATAACCGAAAATGTCCCATCATTCAATGGCTCATCAGAACCTTTATGGATCAACCAATTATCCATACCGCCAACGCAAACAATATCAAGCGAATAATGGATACTTCAGATGAAGTGGTTCGAGGCCTGGGTGCATTAGGAGACAAAGCAGAAGCACGAAATCCTTGGCTGATCTTCATCATACATTCCAACAAAGCCGCCAAAGCAAAAACCTATTGTAACTGGACACCTAACAGTAAACAGTGCCAATATCAAATGTCATTTATGTTCAGAAGAGCACCTACTCTTTCAATGTAAGACGTTCATTGAAATGGATGTCGTCAAAAGAAGGGAATGGGTCAAAACAAACAGAAGATGCTTTAATTGCTTCACTGTCCCACACCCTGGGTTCATGTGCCACTCTAAAGGCCGCTGTCAACAATGTACGAAAAAACACCATAGTCTGCTACATTTAATTCAACAGAGTGGAGAATCTCCCGATAAATCTAAACCGAATTCAACAAAGAGTCAAGCCCTTTTAGCGGTTCATTCAGAGGTTTCATCCCAAACTTAAAATAGTGGGTTCATCTGGTCAATTCGATGACTGTCGGGCGTTGCTAGACTCTGGCTCACAGGTGAGCTTCATCACAGAGCCGTGTTCTCAACGGCTAGGCCTGAAGAAGAGAAACGCTCATTTGTCGGTATGCGGACTTGGTCAAGTAAAAGCGGGACACACTAAAGGGGCCGTGACATTCCAACTAAAAGTCGGTAACAACAAAGATCTTGATATAGATGCATTAGTCATTCGGACAATCACCTCAAAATTGCCACCACAAAATGTGAACATTGATTTGAAGGCATGGCCAAAAATCCGACTTGCAGATCCCACCTTTAACAAATCAAGCCAAATCAAAATTTTAATCGGAGCTGATTATTTCTTCAATCCGTTGGAGGAGTATTTGGAGCAACTACACTTGATTTCCTCAGTCACAAGATCACTCCTGATGGCATTCTACCATCAGATGAACGAATCAAGGCAATCTCAGACTTCCCAGCTCCTCAAACAATTAAGCACATTCAGCGGTTCATCAGCATGGTCAATTATTACCACCGATTTTTCCCTAAACCTGCTGAAATTTTGGCTCCAATCCACATTCACTTAGCAGACTTACTTAGAAAGCCCAAGACATCCAAGAACTTCTCTTGGCCTGATGAATGCCAACATGCATTCACGCCACTTAAGAATGAACTAGCCAAAATCACACAGCTTGTGCATCCAATGAGCGATTCAAAGCTCAGAATTACAACAGATGCATCAAACACTGCTGTCGGAGCAGTGTTACAACAATTTAACAATGAGCATTGGGAACCCCTGGGATTCTTTTCAAAGAAATTATCGGATGCCGAAAAGAAATATTCCGCATTCGATCGGGAATTACTAGCAATATATCTAGCGGTTAAACAATTTATATATTTTGTCGAAGGTCGGGACTTCACTATTTATACCGACCACAAACCTCTGGCGAAAGCTATTCAATCAAAAACTGAACGTAATTCAAGGCAAGCAAGACACTTGGATTACATTAGTCAATTCACCACAGACATCCAGTATGTGCAAGGAAGTGACAATGTGGTTGCAGACACACTTTCGCGTACCACCGACAACGAACAGGTCGCAATCGAGACCCACTTCGATTATCAAAAAATTATTAAATATCAAAAAGCTGACTTAGAACTTCACAATTGACTTTTTGGTTCCGGACGTCGCACTTGTTCTTCATACAAGCTTGAGCTTTTCAAACTACCTGGCCTCGAGGTTTACTGCGAAATTTCTACAGGCAAACAATCGCCCGTACATCGCAGAACCACTACGTCGAAGCATCTTCGATGCATTGCACAACATTTCACATCCTGGTGTCCGTGCGACTCGAAAATTGATTACAGCTCGTTACTTTTGGCCTAGTATAACCAAGGATGTAACCCAGTGGGCGAACTCCTGTTTATCCTACCAAAAATCAAAAGTCCAACGCCACACAATTTCACCTCACGGACAATTCGAAATTCCACCTGGTCGATTTGAGCACATCCATATAGATATAGTAGGACCACTTCCTCCATCTAATGGATTTCAATATCTTCTCACCTGTGTCGATCGCTTCACCCGTTGGCTCGAAGCATACTGCATGACCAATATGTCAGCAGCTACAATTACCACAACATTCGTTAGTAATTACGTATCACGATTCGGAGTTCCTCTCAATATAACCACAGATCAAGGAACGCAATTTGAATCCAAGCTTTTTACCGAGTTAACAAAACTCCTTGGCTCACATCGGATACGTACAACGGCTTATCATCCGCAAGCCAATGGCATGGTCGAACGCTTCCATCGACAGCTTAAAGCTGCCCTCATGGCCCGGGCAATACACTTAATTGGAGCTCGGAAATTCCCATTGTTTTACTAGGCATCCGAGCAACAGTAAAGGAAGATCTGAAGTGCTCGCCAGCCGAAATGGTTTATGGACAAACCGTCAAGCTACCAGGCGAGTTCTCCATCGAAAATCCTCCTCTACCTTTACCAACACAAGACACACTGGTTGACCAACTACGAAAAACCATGCAAAACCTCATTCCAACTTCGCCTCGTTCGACAAAACAAGATAATATCTTTGTCCCTAAATCATTGGACAATTGCGATTTTGTTTTCATTCGAACAGACAAGGTTCGCACGGGTTTATCACCTCCATATGAAGGCCCATACAAAGTTATACGCCGCTTTCGCAAACAATTCACGGTTTTAATTAATGGTAGAAACCAAACCATTTCAATTGACCGAATCAAACTGGCATACGGCATACTTAGTTCACCTGATCAAATATCAGGCATTCGCAAACATAAAGCCGTACACTTTGCCCAATAGTTCAAAATTCTCAAGAAGGGGATATTCACTTGCGGGTGAGTCCTGTAGCGACTCACAATATATTCGTCACTACAATATATTGTTATAGTAAACGCACTCAATAAATTCATTGCAATTCATTTGGTCTAAATTCAACTCACTCAGCGCCAACGCAACCGCTGATACAACCATAACAATACTGTCATTATCACTACCATCAGCGCCGCAGGCGCCAAAAGAAAATATGATAATGTAATATATCGCAGACATCACGAAAAAAACAAAAACAGATTTTAAAAAATAGTTCGAATGGCAGTGTCAAGAGACAACAAATTATAAAATTTAATTAATTTTTTATGCGACATCTTTTAAGTCGTCCAAAATAATTAATTTTTACGCCCTCGCGAAAGTAGTGGTAAATAAATTAATTAATTAATTAAATTCAGTGAATTATAACTTTAGTTTTAAGTGTGAAAATTGTATATAAACCCGGTGTATGGGAACAAAAACAAATCAACAATTTAAGCATAAAATATGGAATGTTATCATTTGCCCTTGGATGAATAAACGGTACAGGTGATCAACATACTATAGACACTTAAAAACGCCAAAACTTGTAGATGGTGCAGGATGGATATATTCCTTCGGCCCACACGCATGCACGGTTCCAGGTCGTTTATTAAAGACTGAATCAAAAATTTAGGCAGTCTAGAAAAACTCATAAATGTCGAGTCTGGCAATTCACACACATTTTGTGTACATATCTCGCAGTTTTTCCGGATAATACGTACTTCTTTTAAACGGCTTCTACTTAGCACCAAAAACTATAGTATTATATGTTCAATTTATTTATTACAACTCATAAATTAATTTATTTAACAAATCGATGAAACCGATTACACAAATACACCAATTTGTATAGCAGATATCAAAAAAACCAATTTGATATTTGTGCTGAATTGCTCAGTGATAAAGTTTACGGCTAAATACAATATTTTTAGAGAATGCGATTTTAGTGAAATAAGATAAATTTATGTGTATACTTCAGATGTGTAAGACTTTACACTTTTTCAGGCTGCTGACAACAACTACATATGTAGTGTTACCTCCTTCTCGCACCAAAGGAATATAAATACCGTTAACAGTGTCGTCTTAAGTAAAAATATTTTAAGTACACATAAAATTAAATTAAAATAACAGCAAAAAATAACATTATGTCGTCTCCTTACGATAGTTATTTTCTTTTAATCAATAAATTTGAGATAAAGTAAGAACGAATATACGAGACAAGATGTATGCGTTAGTGTGAAGATAAGAAAATTGAAAAATTAAATTAAATATCAGGAGAATATTACTTTTAAGCTCTTATTTTCATTAAACTTTTTATGTGTATTTTCCCATAATTTAAGTTTCGTCTGTACCAATCATCTCATTTTTATTTTTTAATGAAGATGATATTTTTGATAATTTTATTATAGCTCTACTGGAACGAGTGTACATACATATACAGAGAGAGGTATAATCAATTTTTTCTACATCAATTAATTTTGATCGTACATTAGGTGAACTACCTATACATATGTATGGTATATACTATATACCAATCCGTACCCTGTTCCAAAATAAAAATAAAAGAGTTCGGTAGCTAAAATTAGGTACCTTTGGGAATTTTTTTAGAGGTAATTGATTTTATGAAATATAAGAAAAAAACTGAGAGAAGGTTTCTGCTGTTGAGTTTGTAGTTACATATAATACTTTTATAAAATCAACTTAGGTATGACAAAAAAAATTGAGTGCTATAGATAAAAATTATGTGAGTTTTGGAAAATAAATTATTAGTATCTCTATAAGTGATCAACTATTGCACCTGCAAACTACAATGATGTAGGTGTCGATAAAAACTTATATTACTTAATTTACAAATACGTAAAGTTCTTTAGAAATTAATTAAAAAATCATCGTATACATTTTTATTGAAACACTTTACTTTTACATAAACTTAATTTAACTTGTTTTTTGAGAGTTGAAATTTGTAGTAGATACTAAAAAATTATGTTAAATAGAAAGGCGTTTTACACAAACTTCCGGGTTTAATTTTGAAAACTTTCAAAAATCGTTAAGACACTATCGAACAACTTAACATGTACCATTTGCGAACAAAAACGCGTTTCATTGTCTAAATGTACTGCATCCGTACTGCTTAATAGAAACCATCCATCCTTTAAAGATTAATTTTAAAAGTTCATTACATTAACGTTTAATTATGTATACCTAAAAATGAGTTAAATTTTTGTTGTTGTTAGTATATGGTGAAAAACTGTATTTTTTTGAACACTAAAAATAAATATTAAACATTTTTAAAAAAAAAATTTTTTTTTGAAGCGGAGTGACGTAAGTGATCTTTTTATAATTAATATTATTTCGTATAATCACAAAACACCAACAGTTTTCACTTACTTAAAAATAAAAAAACCAAAATTTTATTTTTGAATTTATTTACTTTTATTTATTTAAAATTACAACTAGTTTCGATCTTGTAAAGATCATCTACAGGTAATTTTTTGCACCATTGCAAAAAATTACCTGTAGATGATCTTTACAAGATCGAAACTAGTTGTAATTTTAAATAAATAAAAGTAAATAAATTCAAAAATAAAATTTTGGTTTTTTTATTTTTAAGTAAGTGAAAACTGTTGGTGTTTTGTGATTATACGAAATAATATTAATTCTAAAAATAAAAATCCATTTTTTTTTTTGTAATATTTGTTAACAAAAACCTGGTTATGGCAATATTTAATCAAGAAGAAATAACCTGGTTTAAATCGATAAAGGAAGTACATTTTTTTTAGGATTTTGTTTTGAAAACCTTAATGATGTTGGTGATTAAGTTGGGTGGCTACAGGTTACACTCTATTTGTGTTGTTTATTGGGTAAACATGTATCACAAGATATTGAGTACGTCTGAAATGCAAATTTAAATGCACATTTCTAAATATGTATACGCATTTTTGGATTTAATTCAATTTTTTTTAAATCATTAAATTAATCAATAAGATTCTTTCGGCTTTTTATAGACAAAATATATAACATTTATTCACAACAGGGTTATTCACAACATTTTTCGATTGGTTAATCAGAAAAAAATTAAGAGGCCAATCATTTATAATATATCTACCAAAAAAGAAGAAATATCAATCCCCCGTACTTTATCTCAAGAGTTATACAAAGTGTATAACCCTGAACAAAAAATGAGAACTTTCGTTGAGCTCATCGTGTTTCTAGTTTAGTTTCGTACTGAAAAAGTTGGTCTATTCATCAGGTAGCTACGACTAAACTACAAAAATACAATTCCTACTTAACAAAGATAGTGTCAAGTACGAACGTATTGATTTAGCGAATTTTATTCACTAAATCAAAAAACTCAAGGAAAACTGCATAAAACACTCAGAAATGAGGGTTTTCCTTGAGTTTTTTGATTTAGTGAATATAATTCGCTAAAACAGTATGTTCGTACTTGACACTATCTGTGTGAAGTAGGAAGTGTATTTTTGTAGTTTCGTCGTAAGTCGTAAGTAACTACCTGCTAGTCTGCTACCTTGCTCAAGGAAAGTACTCATTTTTTGTTCAGGGTTATACACTTTGTATAACTCTTGGGGTAAAGTACGGGGGAATTAATATTTCTTCTTTTTTGGTAGATATAATATAAATGATTGGCCTCTTAATTTTTTTTTTGATTAACCAACCGAAAAATTTTATGAAATAATCTTATTGATTTAATACACATACAAACTTTTCTCTTTCTCTTCATTAAATTTATCAAAATTCGACAACTCCACATTAAAAAAAGATAAATGGGGTTAAATAAAATATAAATGACATTAAAAAAATGTATTAAAATTGCACATAAAAACTACAACGCATTTTAATGTGTCTTTGCTACAGCCGCATTTTCCATTTCAAACGCACCCATTGTTTCCATGTTTGAAATCGTTTAATATTTACATGATTAAATATAAAATCAATATTTTTAAGTTCGCAAAATAATTAACGAGGATGTAAATGTATTCAAGTTTATATAAATTGTTGTGTTAGGGTGAGGAAAATTCGCCTTTAATTAACAAAAAAACATTTCAAGAAACTACAAGCACGGTAAAAAATTTTTTTTTTAAATTGTTTAAGCTCCTTTTGATAATAAAACAACTATTTGGCTTTTAGCTTATTTTACAAGCTTTTATTCAATTATTACTACGATTAACCTTGTTTTTGTTTGTTAAATAGAATTTATTGAATAGCAAGTTATATTGGGTCAAGGAAAACATTTGTGGCGTTTTTCCAATAGATGGCTTTAGAGTCGCAAGACGTTGGCAATACTAATCCTGTCAGGCCATAATATAGAGAGTTTGAAAGTTAACAGTACATAGATTATTAAAAAATAAACGTTGTGATATTTGTCAATTTAGTCGATACTTTCGATTACGTTTTGAAAGTGAGCCAAAATTCTGAAAAATGTTCTACATTTTACAATATCACTTCGACCAAGGCTATAACGCTTTACAGGCTTGTGAAAAAATTAGTGGTGTTTATGGTGAAGATGCTTTATCAAAATCAGCAGCATACAATTGGTTTGCTCGGTTCCGCTGTAGAAATTTCGATATTAAATGCGCTCCGTGCTCTGGTCGACCAATTGTTGAAAAAGTCAATGAAATTCGTGAAAAATTGCGTAAAGCCGGCACATCTTATCTTAATATATCGCTGCGGAATCAAACATTGATCAAAACAACAGTTTCGAACCATTTGCATAAGGCTGGATACAGAAAGAAGCTCGATATTTGATGAACCGAATTTCCAAAAAAGGAAAAAGATCGTGGTACAAGATGGATGAAGTTGCACAAACCGAGACAAAACCAGGATTAACGCCACGTAAGGTAATGCTTTGTATTTGGTGCTGGCCAGATGATTGATTCCACTCTCTACTGCCAGCAACTTAGAGAGATTAAAGCGCGCAATTGAGAGTAAGCGGCAAGAATTGATCAATAAGAAAGGCGTCGTTTTCCATCACACCATGCCAGACCACTCACATTTTTAATGACTCAGCAAAATTTAGGAGAGCTTGGCTGGGAAGGTTTGATGTATCCACCGTATAGCACGGACCTTGCCCCGTCTGACTAGCATTTGCTTCGACCCCTGCAAATGGTGTAAAGCTGACTTTAAAAGAGGCCTGAGGACGCGAGAACATTCTCTAGATCTTTCAAAATGAAGCATATGATAATAATCATTGAAAATCCTAACCATAGAAACCATAGATTCACTAGAACCGTAGTTAGTTCTACAAAACTAAATAAACAAAAGCTCCCTCTGCCTTAAACTTCTGCCCGGCCCCGGTCAGGCCACTTTTTACATCCATTCAAAGAAACCCCAACAAAACGTTTCTGAATTTATTCCAATCTTTTAAAAGAAACAAGGAAAAAGTAAGGATTGCTATCGACCAAACGGCGCAGTGGTTAAAGCTGCGGCGGTTGGGTCGGGAGGTACCGGGTTCGAATCCCTATAGGAGCGTGATGCAAAAGGGATTTTTCATCATCTGATTACGATCGGTGATGAAGATGAACACATCTATGACCTCCTGTTGAGAGTGCAGAATCCATCGGCCGACCAACTTTCATGTCAGCACTTTAGGTTGGCATGAAGCAATGCAATGTGCAGGTGGTTTATACAAAACGGATCTATAGCCATACGTCCTCGATTTGGCTGCTACTGCGTAAAGTAGGACGGTAAAAGTGATGTGAAATAGTACATTGGTGCTAGAAAAGAAGTGCCTTAGTCTTACATACATTTTTTAAATGCTGATACAAAAGTTCGTTTTAGAGGACCAATTTTAGCGATTACTCTGGGACAGTGAATTAGTAATAGGTGTCTTTATGGAGATTAAGATTACAATCAGTGCTCTCGAAGTGAGTACGATCGGAGTATATGTACTATTTTCGTCTAGTGTTTACTGCTGTACTCCGCACTTTCATTTTGTACTCCCATATTCTAATAACTGTTATACTAAAACACAATACTTTTACAAAATATTTTAACGTATCAGCTTTTGCTTGCAATAATTATAATATTCTGGGAGATAGTTGGCTTTTTCATAAAGCATTTTTTCAAAGATAATTTATAATGGTGTCTGTCATTCTCCAGCAAAAACTCATAAAATGGTTGTTGCATTAATATGTCAACCGCTTTAGCAGACAACGACCGTAAGTTAATTTCTGCAGTCATTTAACATTTCCAGACTAGAAAGTTGGATGAAAGTCTGTATTTATGCAGTGTGATATGGGAAATTTCATGCGTCCAATGGACTGCCTCCCCAGATTCCCATGCAAATTTCTTGTCTGGCAAGGTTAAATTCTGACACCAGAAATTGTCTTTCAGTTTAATTTTGACATTCTCGTTCTGCCCTAGGTAGGATCTAGGTAAGAATAGAATGACAGATGTACAGGTTTCTGTAGAACTGTTTTGGGGTTTCAAACTCCTGTGTTAAATTTATTAGCGGCAATGAAAAATTCAGGAGAATCAGAAAAAAAATAATATGAACAAAATTTAATTCGAACTCCAACCCAAACGACTGGCTCAAAAAATTCTTCAGGACGTGATTTAATATGTTTAAGGAAAATTGTCTGAGTTCGTTGTGTATGGAAAACCAAAACTGGTAAATATAATTTTTGATTTATGGTACCGATCAAAATGCCATTAGTACGAATAGTTTTCCAAAATATTTCTTGTCGTTTGGCCATGTTTTATTTTAAAAATTCTGATCCCAATCCTACCTTACGACAGACATTTTTTCAGGTTCTGAAATAATAGGTTTCATAATAGGAACTATTTATAGAATTCATAAAATATTGCAGATGATAAATTTCACTCAACAAATGATCTTGTTCCATCCATTTGATGCTGGAGACTGAGGAAATTGTCTGAATTAGCTAAGTATATACAAGTTAATTAAAAGTTTCAACCCAACAATATCCTGAATTTAAACCATGGTTTAATTAAAAAATCCGACCCCAGATTATTAAATAAATTAATAATTAATAAATTTTATATTAGGAACTACTTAAAGAATCGACTTAGCCTCTTAAATCTCAGAAATAAATTCTATTAAAATTCATTCACAAACGTACCATCTAGTTCCATTTGAAGCTAGAGACGTAGTACACTCTCTGGATTGGTTGTCTATGTAAAAATAAGAAAAATTGGTGAAACAATGTTTCTAATCAATGGCTTCAACCAAAATATCATTAGTGGTGTTCCTCAATATTTCTAGGATTAGGTTCATATTTTATTTAACAAATCCGACCACAAATGAGGTGACCCAAGAAATTTTCAGAGCGTGAATAATTCTTTTTTATATTAGGAACTACTGATAGAATCGGCATAATAACTCAGATGTAACATTTCACTTTTGGTGCTGGAACCTGGAAATGTAGTAAAGCCTGGAGGGGTTATGAAAGTAAAAACCAAATTTTTCTTTAGCAAATCTAATTTCTCCAAATTTTGTTCTAATAACGAAAATGTTATTATAGTGTCTTGAAATATTTATTGAATTCTGGCCATGTTTTATTTAAAAAAACTCCATCCATGCACCAAACGGAACTGCTGTGATTATGCACGAATTCCATTGACATTTATTATCTGACTTAACCAATATGAATCAAGTTAGCGGGTTTAAAACTTTTCTAAAAGAGATGTCACCACGTGCATGTTTTGTGCCTAGCGATTTTTCAGACTTCCTCCAGGCCACCCTATGCAGGTAGGTAATGTGGTATCGTCTGGCAATGAAATTTCTTTAAATTGCACCCAAATATCTTCCAATTCTCAAAAATCAGCTTTGTAAAAATGATGAACATACTCGATCGCATATCTGCCAAAATTACCATTTTGAATTGATGAAAAGGATTCCAACTTAAAGTTGCTTTAAGATTAGTTTTCATTTACCGCGTCAAACTTAGGTAAAAATAGCTAAAAATTAAAAATTTCGCTTACAGTTTCAATGATCGGTAATTTTCTCTACGAGAAAAACTTAAAAATCTCTAAAAACAATTTTAGTGTAATTTGCGGATGATGGTTTTTGTTTAACACAAAACACCAACAATTATTTATGTCTAACTGCGAGTCATTAATTTTCTATTTTACATATATTTTATATGCAAAACAAAAGAATTTTATTCGGAAGGGGAAATATGTTTACGAAATAGACTATGAGTGCGAGTTTACTACCATTTTCTGATGAAAAATTTGCGGCAAATTTGAAGTGAAGTAAATCGCGTTATCGAAGTTTTTTGTACTTATTAGTTGGTATGTAAAGTTGCTCAATTTTCTTATGTCAAAAGAGATAAATAAAAGAAATTCATTATATTTGAATTTCCGTGCGACCATAATAAAAAAGTGCAAATTTAATTATTTTGGTGAGTATAAATAATTACAATCATATTATTCTTTAACTTATTAGTTTGTTTTGTGTATTAAATACTTTTTATTCATAATTATTACATAATATTTAAATTAAATTTTTTGTCCTTAATTTTGTTGTTGTTTTTGTTATTTACATATTTCCTTGTGTTAACGAGTGTTATTCATTTTTGAAATTTAAATATTTACACTTTTTATTCAGTTTTTATAAATATTTTACCGCGATTAATTTACAAAGTTGCACGTTTTCCATTGTGGTTTGTTATATTGGTGGAAATTATAATGTCTTCGTTACGACGAATTATAATTAAAGGTTTGGTTGAGCAAAATAATGCTCTTAGTGCGCTCGCTTTGTTGTTGGTACAAAGGTCGCGGAGACTTCGCCGCCACGCCGGTTCAATGTAAATCCAATTAATACGAACAGAGAAATGCAAGGGTTTTACCAAATTCTTGTGATGGAGATGAGGTTAAACGACGTAGACTCTTTTTTTAATTTTCATCGGATGTTACTTACCGCAGCTCTTTGACGAGTTGTTGAGTATTGTTGGGCCTGAAATCCAAAGGAACCGCACTCTTTCAATATCTGCGGAAGAAAGATTGTCCCTTACTCTCAGGTAATTTTATAAATATTAATATTTGTTGTTATATAATATATTAATTTATTTTAATTTTAGATATCTTGCTAGTGGGGACAGTATGAAAGTATGAAAGCAAATACATCTAGAATTATTCGGGATACTTGCCAAAAAATATGGAATGCTATGCAGCAGCGTGTTTTCCCAAATTTTAGTCAAGAATTTTGGACAGACACTGCTGCCGAATTTGGTAATAAATGGAGTTTTCCACATTGTAAGGGTGCAATGGATGGAAAACACGTTGTAGTTCAGGTAAATAAATTATATTATTTTTAAAATATATTCACTTACCTATATTATTTCTAAATAAATTATTTATAAAATTATTAACAGATAGAATATAAATATTTTCGTTTTTTAATACAAATTCTTATGACGGACCAGGTATATTTACGTTTGTACACATTTTTTAATTGTGTTTTATTAAGTGTTTAATAAAAAATATAAATTCTCATCATATTGATTACAGGCATTTTCTCACTTTGGAACAATAAATCGTAACTACAAAAATAGTTTCAGCATTGTATTATTTGCAGTTTGCGATGCAAACACAAATTTATTTCTGTAGTTGTGGGGCCAAGTGAACATATGGGCGATTCTGTAGTTGTGGGGCCAAGTGGACATATGGGATCAACTATTATAGCTCCATATGTTATAGCTGGAGATAAAGCATTTTCGTTGCTGCCAAACTTGATGAGACCGTAATCCAAGTTGAAATACATCTGTGCTAACTACGGACAAAAGTGTATACAATTATCGTCTTTCTCGAGCCAAGAGGGTGGTTGAGAATGCATTTGGGATCCTTGCTAGCAAATGGCGAATATACAGGCGACCAATATTGGGAAGCAAAATAACTGTGCGTGCTATAGTAAATGCAACTATTGTTTTGCACAACTGGCTGAGGGACAAACAAGGCTCCAATTAAGTCACACTAATTTGGTGGACAGTAGTGAAGAGCGGACCTACTCCAACCGGGTTCCTTTAACCTGATACTTAAAATGTCCGGACTATCAATTGGGTACTTTTTAAAGTATCCGGTTCAGTATTTATCGGTTTTCTTGTGTGTATAGCAATTTTAAGAATAAAACGTAAATGAAAGCGAGAGAATGAGATTATATATAATAAACTGTTTCTATAAAATAAAAATGAATAAGAATTATTTTTATTATAGTTTGCTTGTTTTCGCAAACGTATTGACATAATTCATAATCATAAATAAACATATGAAACGTATATGGGCCCAAACACATTTATGTAGGTGTGAAATAGATGAGGCAAAAGGAGTAAACACTACTTCAACTACACAATATAAGAAAAGGAGTATGTATGCAAACTCATGCATAGAGAAAATTGGTACGTTTGATCACTTTTGTGCTTGGGTATTTCAGTTTTTTTGTCTTCGGTATTTTGGAGTATTTTTTAATTAATTTCGGAGTGTGCAGCAAATGAGCAAAATGTTTCCATGTTTCTCCAAAAGAAATCAATCAAAGGAGACATGGGAAAATAATGAAATGTATTCGCAGCTTTGAATAAAAATGAGTAATTCGGTATATGTATATCGTTCTTTTTTTTTAAACCGAAATGATAATTTTGTACAAGTACAAAACCAACAAAAATATTTATAAACATTTTTGTTGGTTTTGACAAGTACCGTAACCGTATATGTATGTATATACAATATAATGTAGTACAATATACACATATATGTAAACAATATACAGTCAATTTCATAACTATATATATACCACTTGATTTTTCGGTTTAATTAAATAATAAATTTAAAAATTAATTAAATGGAATGATGCCTTAACTAGATTTTAAAATCAAAAGAGGACCTCAAAATATATTTAATTTATTTGATTGAAGTTTGTACATTTTTCAAAAATTTGAAAATAAAAAAAAACGATTTCTTTAATAGTACCAATCCAAATGGATGTTTTTGTTTTTATATACATAAGTGGATTTCGTAATCTTTGTCCCTTCTGCAATCTGCATTAATTTTTTAAAAATATTTCAATTAATTAAACCGAAAAATCAACTGGTGATATAAAGCGCGATTTTTTATTCGCTCCGGATAGCTGCTATCGAGAGCCGTCATTTTTTTACGCCTAAATTTAAATTTGACGCGCTATTTATTAGTAAACTAAGTTTATTTAACATCAAACTATCATTTTTAATTCAATTGTTTAGCGAAAACTTGAAATAACAAATATTTGGCTCTACCTATTTATACGGAGCGCTATCGGGAGCCGCTTTTTATATGAAGGCTCTCGATAGCAGCTATCCGGAGCGAATAAAAAAACGCGCTTATAGTTATGAAAGATACTGTAAATATGTATGTATATATTAATACAGTTAGTGGATTTAAATTCGGACAAAGAGCGTTTTAGATTTTAACATTAAATAAAATTCAGATAAAAGTATTTTTATTGTTTTTTATGTAGTAAATTATAACATAAACAACAGAATTTCAATAAGAAATTGTTCGAAATAATTCGTTAAATCTATAAATTTGATTATTTCACTTGATTCTTCTAATTATTACATTGATTTAATATTCGGACAAACCACTTACTTTTCACGAAAACGAATAGGGACATTTACAGATTGTTTGTTTCCTGTACAGTTAACTCACATTTGCATTTAAATTTCATAAGGTGATCCCACATAGCGAAAAATCAAAAATCAAATTTCTATTTAAATTTATATATGAATATTGAATTGTATATTTATGACTATTTGAAATGAATATAATATTTTTAGTTTCTATTTTATACCCACCTCCTCCACCCATCCACGTGAAATAATAATAATAAACGTTCAATCATACAAAGAACAATATATACAAAAGAAAAGTCAAGATATATGAACAGGTCCTAATTTTTATTTTATTTGAAAAAAAAGTAGATCGTTTTTTATATTGAGTAACCTTGTATGTTTCCATCATAGTCATAAAATAGTAATGCCAAGGATTTTTCGTTGAATTTTTATTTTCCCGTTAGGTCAAAAAACTAAAAATAAAATAAATATTGTGTATTATGTATTACAGTTGCCTACTTATGTGGTTTTCCTGTTGCAACAAAAAACAGATTCGGAGTAGAATCCGAGTTGAAAAATGACAGTTTTTTGACGTTTTAACTGGAACAGCCAAAAATCCGGATTCTGCGATTTTTTGTTTTTTATATGGTTGTGTGAATATACGTATTAATTGTCAAATTCTATTTTTATAATTAGATTGTTAATACTGATGAATTTTTCCGTAAATTAATAAATAATTTATTGTAATCATGTTATTTGTTGTATTATTTGTTAATTATTTTACTGTTTTTTAAATATATTTTTCCGCAAATTTATTTTGATGTTTAAATGACATTTCGATGACATTTAAATGTAATTGTGTTAGTAATCGCTCCGAAAAATTTTACCGAGCGACGAATGACAGCTGCTGTCACTTGGGTTTCGCTCCGAATCTGTTTTTTGTTGCAACAGGAAAACGACATTAGTTTGAAATTACAAATCGTGTAATAAAGATCGCTGCAAAAAAATGGGAAGAAAAAAAAAATACTTCGTTTGATCAAAGGCAATTAGTGATATTTCATTTTGAAAAGAAGAAAACGATTCGGGAAATTGGAAATATTTTAAATATTACCAAAAGTACGGTGTATGATATTATAAAAAGGTATAAAAATGAAGACAGGATCGAATCTATTCCTCAAAAAGGTCGTCCTAAACTACTAAACCATAACGAAGAACGGTGGATAATAAATAAAGTACGAGAAAACCCGAAAATTAGTGCTCCCAAATTAACTACAGAATTGTGCGAACTTTATCAAAAGTCTGTATCCATAGATACCGTAAGAAATGTAATCAGAAATAATGGGTATCATGGTCGTACATCAAGAATGAAACCATATATTATCAACCAAGTAGCCTTAGCGAACAGTTTTGTTTTTTTTCGCTGTGAAAATAATTTTACTAGAGAATTTTATCGGAATTAAATTTTATTCAATTAAGGACATTTAAAATTCTAAATGTAAATACTTTAAATCTTTGCTACTTTTAATTCATTTAATTTGTTTGTTAATTGTGATGGCTCCTAAAAAATGGACAAAGTGTCAAATTGCAGTTACAGGAAATCGGAATAATCCCGGTATTACCTGTGAGGGAACCTGCAATGGCTTTTTCCATATCGCTTGTGCGGATATACCAGTTGATCTTCTTGATTATTTTCGAAATGAAACAGCAGCCTGGATATGCAACTCATGTAAAGCGTCAAAACGTATATCCATTATAGAGGGAATGGAAAGTACCGGTGACACTGTTTTAAACAATTCATCGGATGTTCCAGAAATCTTGTTATTATTAACCGACCTGCGTGATAGAATAATGAATGTGGAAAACTCCCAACAATTTTTATCTAAAACATTTGATCAATTTTTGCAACAAATTAATTTTATATCTGAAGAGAACAAGGTGCTAAAGGAGAAAATCAACCAATTAGAATACAAGCAGTCTTCGTATGATTATAAATTTCATAAAATTGAAGCAAGTTTGGGTAAAGATTTTCAAAGCACAATTCAAAATGATCTAGTAATTAGCGGTCTTCCATCTGATATTAACCTGAAAAATGAAATGGCCAGCAGCTTGTTTAGTGTTCTTGATGTTAAAGCTGATAGTAGTGTTATCCAATCAGCATTCTTCGTAAATCAGAATGATCAATGGCGTACTAGCGCATTCAAGAAACCCATGTTAATAATTAAAACACAGAACAATGAATTGAAAAATGAAATTTTATTAAAATATAAATCTACAACAACTAATGGAAATTACATACGGACGTCTGACCTTGGGATCAATTGGCCAGCATCGCACAAAATTCGCACTATTTGTATTATGGATCATCTCTCACCGCTTCAGACCAAACTGTATGCAGAAGCTAAAAAAATAAAACAAAAGTCTAATTTCAAGTATTTATGGTGTAAAAAAGGAAAAATATTAATGAGGAAGGATAGTGACGCTATTGTTTATTACATTAACTCGATGAATGACATCAACTATATTGAAGGGACATTTCTGGGTTATCCTAATATTACAGGCGACAATGGTGCGGTTTGATATTGATGTGATATCCTCAACTCAGAATTGTTGTCATGTAAATATATTAATAATTTTTAGTTTTCACTATTTTAAATCTTTCCTATATATGCTATATCTACTTACATTTGATTTTTATAGTTTAATACGAGTGTACACTTTTACAATTATTCACTTTATCATTGCAATATTTGTATTGTTTACATATAAGTCATTTACAGACGTTTCTGATCTTTTTGTTGTAATTCTTGGTGTTATTGGCGTTGAATTGAATTGGTCTTATATTTTCATCTACACTCATGCGAATAATTTTCCGGACAATCTAAATTCTGGAAAACAAACTGTAATTTAACAATGATTGCTTGCCTTTTTATAATTTTTTCTTATCAAACTACACTGATACACTAATGAATATATCATAACCTTAACATTTTATGTTAAATTACCGTAACTTTGCCGCTTATTGATAGAAAAATGAATTTACCTATCAAAATTAATGAGAAAAATTATCCGGACAAAATTATATTTCAAAGATTATTATTGACGCTACAGAATTATTTTACAATAAAATTATAGGTTTAATATGTTTGTAATATGGAAATTTGTATTAATTTCTCACTGTATTAATATTTAGTGTGTAATCCATTAATATCCAGCACAGCTTGTAGTCTACGTGGCATAGATTCCATCAAATTTTGTAAAAATCTAGTGTCAATGTTTTCCCATTCATGGTCAATTGCCGATTTTAATGATGTTTTGTTGGTTATTCGGTAGTTACCTCGTATTTTTTTGTCAAAGTGGTCCCACAAATGCTCAATAGGATTGAGGTCCGGGCTTTGCGGAGGAGTTTCCAGAACATGTGGGCAATTATACAAGGTCCATAATTTAACAATATGTGCTTTGTGTTTTGGGTCATTGTCTTAATACAAGTAATATTCCGTTCCACAATGGTTAATTTCAGCCGATGATCGCAAATTTTCTTTTAAAATATTTAAATACATTCTACTATCCATGGTACTTTCAATAAATTTAAGATTGCCTACTCCATAATATCCCATTGCTCCCCATATCATTATATTTCCACCCCCAATTAAAGTTGTTATATCAATGGTTAATTATTGATGGCTATAAAGATGGCTCTAATGACTGGATTTTACTGTTTATTTCGATTTATTGGCTATGAGTGAGTTTAATACTATAATAAATCAATATTGTCATAATGAGTATTTTGATAATGTTGATGATTTTATAATGAATTCAAACGATGGTTTTGGAAGTAACACTCATCAATTGAAAACTCTACAAATTAATATTCGTGGGATGAATGACATTAATAAATTTGACAACTTGTTAGAGTTCATTGATAATTTACAAGCTGATGTTCATATTTTAGTTATTTCTGAAGCTTTTATTCAGAGTCACAATATGATGTCGTATTCCTTAAATAATTATAGTAGTATTTTTTCATGTAGAGATGATAGATCTGGAGGAGGTCTTGCATTATATATCAGGAATGATATTGAATATAGTTCATTAAATAATAATAATGGCTTATACCCATTTCACTTCATTCAAATTAAGCTTCCTCGATATGTTAGTACTAAACTTTGTGCCATTTATCACCCACCTGATTCTGATATTGATTGTTTTTTTAACTATATATGGTAGATAATTTTCTCTCTGATAGTGGTAAATCGGATAATATATTACTTGGAGATTTAAATATTCCCGTCAACAGAACATATGATTATGTAACTAATTATATAAATCTGCTAATGACCTATGGTTTGTTAACTGCTAATACAAATATTACTCGTTCTGCTAGTGGCAATATATTAGATCATGCCGTATGTGGTTTTCTAAATATCAAAAAAGTTTATAATTCTACCATCTATTCAAACATTAGCGATCACAATTTTCTTTACACAAGCTTTTGCTTTGCAACTAAGTACATTATGAAAACATTGAGGAAAACAATTGTTAACTTTTATAAAGTTAATAAAGAGTTTAAAACCTTTCTTCTCTCGACGTCATTTAATGTCTATGATCCTAACACCACTTTACAATTAATTGAAATGAAGTACAATGAACTAATTAACAATTATACTAATATATTAAGTGTCAAAGCTAAACTAAAAAATACTTTATGCCCTTGGATTACTTATGATATACTATATGGCATGTAATTCGTGAGAAAAATAAAGCCTTAAAAAGATGTAAACAAAATCCCAACAACAGGGATCTTAAAGCTGAATTAGAACGCATAAGTAAGTTGCTAAAATCAAAGAAATATTTTGCTAAGAAACATTATTTTAATTAAATGTTAAATGTTTGTTGATTTAGATCAAAGAACTCTATGAAAAAATATCAATTTGTTTCTTAATAATAATCACAAATCCGTACAATTTGATTCAATTTTAGTAAACGAACGGCTTTATAATAATATTGGTGATCTAGTTAACATTTTCAATAACTATTTTGTTAAAGTGGGTTGTTCGATTAGTGAAACTATCAACTCTGACAGAGATATACATAAATTTGGAATCATTTATTGGAACCCTGATTCTATGTATTATCTATCAGTTACATCTGCTGAAGTTTATAATATTATTTATTCACTTAATAACTGCAAGGGTGGTGGTCCGGGCAAGATTAATAACTATGTGGTAAAAATTATAGCGGACTTTTTCTCAAAACTTTTTAATGAATGTTTGTTAACTGGTATTTATCCTAATTGTTTAAAGGTTGCGAAAGTTTTTCCTGTTTTTAAAAATGGTAACAGGTTATCAATAAGTAATTATAGACCGATCTCAACTTTATCAGTATTTGATAAGATTTTTGAAAAATTACTCTTTTCCCGATTGTTGAATTTTCTTGACTCAAATAACTTTTTCTACTCACATCAATATGGTTTTAGAAAGGGAGCTGGTACTGAATTAGCCCTGTTGAAATTTCTAATATATTTTTACAGCATTTGGCAACAGAATGTATGTTGGATCGCTTTTCTTAGATTTACAGAAAGCTTTTGATTGTATTAATCATGAATTGCTACTAAGCAAATTATATTGTTATGGTATACGGGGTGTTCCTTATAATTTGCTGAGAAGCTATTTATCTAATAGAAAACCGTATGTCATGGTCAATGAATTAAAAAATGATATGTTGGACATCAAATGTGGTGTTCCACAAGGTAGTGTTTTGGGACCACTTTTATTCCTAATCTTCATTAATGATATTTCTTATTTACCATTAAATGGTCAAATTAGAATTTTTGCTGATGATACGGCTTTGTTCTATGAAACCTCTGATTCCAGTGGGATAATAAATGCCATGCAACATGATCTTGATATATTATTAGAATATTATAAATCCAATTTGATAGCACTTAATATATCTAAAACTAAATATATGATATTTCATTCCCCATATAAATTAAATGTTATGGTACCTTCATTTAAAGTTAACAACATTAGGATTGATAGAGTTAATTCATTTAAATATTGAGGAGTAACTTTTGATACTCATATGTTTTGGCAGTATCATATTGATGACATTAGTAGAAAAATTGCTCCACTTGTAGGTCTTCTTTGGAAATTATCTTTTTTTGTTCCTAGACGGATGTTGTTAATGATTTATTTCTCGTTTATTCATTCATGAATCAGTTACGGTCTACTTACATATGGAACAGCCACTGCAACTAGGCTAAAAAAAATACAAGTATTGCAAAACAAAAGCTTAAAATCAGTTCACAGGTTGCCGGTTCTGTTTCCAACTAAAGAACTACATATATTGTAATGAGAATATTTCAGTGTTACCCGTTAATGTGCCACATAAACTTCAACTAACTCTATATATGTATAAAACACTATATGTATCTTCAGGTTTATCTAATATTAAATTTGATTGTATTCGTCATATTTATGGAACTAGAAATTGTGAAAGAATTAGTTGCCATCATATAAAGGCTGAATTTGGAAGAAGGGCAATTACCTTCTTAGGACCATTTACTTATAACCAAATACCTGAAAGTATAAAAAGATCTGAAACGTTTTTGAAATTTAAGAATAATATTAAAAAGTATTTTAAGTCAAATATTGAATTGTATTTGTAATTTTAGGCAATGTATGTATTATTATTAGTACTGTTCTTTAAAATTTTATGATATTGTTGTTTTTTACATAACAAATTTTTTTTTTTTTTTTTACTGTATGTATATACAAATCGGATTATTCTTTAAAGGACATTAAATCCACTGGATTATCTGATTTGTATTTAGTGGGAATATTGATAAATAAATAAATAAAATATATCAACGAAATTAATAGAAACAAACGAATGGATTTTTGTAAGAATAGGAATGAAGCATTCTGGAATAATGTTTTATTTGCTGGTGAAAGTAAATATAATATTTTTGGTTGCGACGGAAAGGGAAAAGTATGGAGAAGGCCAAATGATGAGTTAAATATTAAAAATATTAAATCTACAGTAAAGTTTGGAGATGGATCTATTTTAGTTTGCGGTTGTATGGCCGGCAGTGGGATGGGGAGCCTAGTGTTTATTGACGGAATAATGGATAAAAACATGTACTTGGACGTTTTGCGCAATAATTTAAAACAGAGTGCTGAAAAATTAGGAATATTGGATCGATTTAGTTTTTATCAGGATAACGATCCCAAACATACAGCACACGATGTAAAGTTGTATTTATTATATAACTGTTCGAAAGTTTTGCAGACACCACCTCAATCACCAGACATTAACCCAATCGAGAATCTATGGGAGGAGCTGGACAGGAGAGTTCGTAAACATAGTTCGAAGTAAAACACAACTCAAGCGCGTACTTCATGAAGAATGAGGAAAAATCGAACCGACTTTTACCCAAAATCTGGTAAATTCGATGCCAAGAAGGTTACTGGCCTTATTGAAGCAGAAAGGTTACCTTTATATATATATATATATATATATATATATATATATATATATAAAATATATATATATAAAAATGGCACCAAAAAAAAGGAGTGAAATTTGGCTGTATTTTACCGACATTGACGGTAGTAAGGCAAAGTGCGATCTTTGCAAAACTGAGTTTTCGCACCCAGGGGGAGGTACTTCAAACTTAAAGCGCCACATTAATAGAAAATATCCTATGGTTATGTATAAGCAACCTCTTCGAAATATACCCATATCGCGGCCTGCAGCTGCTCAGCCGCCAACTTCTCAACAGGCAAAAGAAATACCGTCGTCAAATCCAGGCACGATGCAGTCGTTACCAGCTGTACGGGACGAGCTGCTTTCGTCAAATCCTGTACCATCGAGTTCAACATGGCTTGGTTTACAACAACCAACTCTAATACATTAAATAAAACGGCCGGCTTCAATAACAAGGCAGAAGAGGCTTAACAATGAATTATTATAATTCATTGTTAATGATTTTCAGCCTTTTTCCACAACGCTACGATGGCTGCCTAAAAAACGTATCTAACTTCATTAATGATGGAGCAAGTGTTGCCCTAACCACTGATACGTGGACTTCCATAAATACGGAGAGCTGTATGGCAATTACTGCAAATATTATTGATAAAGATTGGCAAATGGGCTGGGTCCAGCTGAGTTGCGTTGATGTGTCATCGTCGAGACACACAGCCGAATTTTTAAAAGAAAAGCTAGTTGAATGTTGTGTAGAGTTGAAAATCGATAAAAAAATCAGTGCGGTGATAACCGATAATGCTACCAATATATCGGCAGCAATCAGATTGTCCAAATATGAACACATTCGGTGCATCGCCCATTCACTTACGCTTACAGAGGAAGGTCGAGTGTATAGTAGAATATTTCCATCCATCAACTAATGCGAGTGAAAAACTAAAACAGCTGCAACAGCAAATCAGTGGAACGGAAATCCCGCTTAAATTATTCAACGATGTGATCACTCGATGAAATTCTCTTGATAATCTTGGATTATCTAACTAGTCAAACTATTACCATATTCCAAATGTTTCGTTATAGGCTACATTAGCGGTACTCCATCTAGAACACCTAGAAACGCTGACTAATTCAGAAATGGAAGCATTAACGGAAATTTGCAAAATTTTGAAGCCATTTGATGGCCTAACATCAGAGTTAAGTGCCGAAACCAGCGTAACAATTTCAAAAGTACTGGTAACAGTAGAAGGTATCAAACATTATCTGGCTAGTCTATTAGTTTCCTCTAGTAAAGCCACTTCAATGGCTCGGATTGTGACAGCGAAAGTTAAAGAACGGTTTCAGAATGCGGAACAAAATTTTATTCTTCAACTTTCGACATATCTCGATCCAAGGTTCAAAGGTAAAATTTTTACCGAATCGACTTTGAAGCATGTTAAAGATCGATTAATAAAACTAGTCACGGATCTAATCCAACGGGAGAGTATTGCTGTGGAAGTACCAGAGGAAGAGGAAGATATCGCCGAAGGAACACCACAAACGTTTTGGACTTTTTCAATGCACAGAATCCAATCAAAGCAACAAACTCACCTACTGCTTTAGCAATTATAGAAGTCCGGCAATATGTTTAGGAGGCTATGATTCGCAGGAAAGATGATCCACTTAAATGGTGGCCAAGTTGGAACCTAATTTATCCGCATTTGGCTGTTATAGCAAAGAGGATTTTAACAATTCCGGCATCTTCGGTTTCCTTAGAGAGGATTTTTTTCAAAAACAGGTTTGATTCTAACCGAAAGAAGGAACCGGATTAAACTAAAAAATTTGAAAATAATTGTTTTCCTAAATGCCAATTTTAGGTTTTGTGAATAATTAATATATAATATTAATATATTTTTTTATGCAATTTATATTTGAATTATAAGTATATTTTTAATTTGACTGTTTATTGTAGTATGGGCTGTATACATGTATGTGTTACATTTTGATGTACAATTTAATTTTGAAATGAAAAAATCTGAATTTAATAAAACATAAAACTTATTTTTTCATCCAACCTTAAAAATCAAAAGCTAATGGACATTCTTATTGCATATTATAATAATTCGTGATTGAAATGAAACGTTTACGCTCTTAGAATACACGATAAGAGTAAGTATGTATGTATGTAACATTGTGTGTATGGAATTTTTCGTAACTTCAAAATAACGCCATAACTGCCAATTTAACTTATATTTTTGTAAGTAAGATTTTTATTCATACTGAAATCCATTTTTTGAATTGCACTTGCAGTATCAACATTATTAAATAGAACCTTGATCACAATGACTGTTGTTTTTTTTTAAATATAAAAATACAAAAATAGGCTTATCAGTCCAACATATATACAAAGAAAACTACTTTAGTCAAGTTTTCATCTCTTTATTTCGCCCAACGTTTCGACAAACATTTTTTTGTCATCATCAGGGGCTATAATGCAGAAAAAATAACATTAACAAACAAATTTATTATATTTATACAAAAACAAGATGTTTTTACAATAAGCAAAAAACTACTTACAAGGTTATAATAACCCAGAAATTAAAACAAATTAAAATTGGAAAATACAATATTAAGAGCAAATTAAAAAACTATTATAAAGCAAACCATGTGCATTTCTTTTTTTTTATAAATTTGTTAAAGCTGTCAAAAATGGACGCACTGAAGTTCGAAGACTTTACAAACAGTAGTGAAGAAGTAAACAATTTTTTTATTTATTTGCTGGTTTTCATCAGAAGTTATGACAAACGTCTACGATTATGTGGAATGGGAGAAAATACCATTTCATGGTGTATGTGGTTGTATGTACTATCACGTTTTCTCTTTCTATTTATTACAGCTTCATCCACTATTGCACAAAAAATTGGGGAAATGTCATCAACGTCACGCCTTTTATTGTAAGTGTTTTGAGTATAGATATGCAATGCTTCGGATGTCAATCGTTTACCGTAGTGATTTTGTGTACCCAGTATTCTGGTATTTTGAAAGTCCGGGTAATGGCCAAGTTGGTGGTAATGTTTGACGACCGCAGTCTTATTTTCCGATAGCAAGACAGGTTTTTTTAAATCATTTTTATGATTATTAATTCTCTTGCTTAAAAATTGACTAGTTTGTCCAACATATGTTAGTCTGCACGTATCATCAGGTTCACCATTCCCAAGGCATGGGCTTTGATATATGACATTTGTTCGCTTATTCAAAGGAATTTTTTCTTTTAATTTTGTGAAGATGTTGCGTAGGCACACACTACTCCTATGTGCAATATGAACTTTGTCAGTGTATGTTTGTGTAATCTTACTAATTTTTTCTGAAAGCCCATGAATGTATGTTAAACTTTTATAAGTTTTATTATGTGTATGTGAATGAGTTGTGTCAGTGTTATGAATATTTGTAGGCCGAAACGTTTTTGGTAAAAATGAATTAACCGCACGTTTAATAAACCAAACAGGGTAGTTGTTCATTCTCAAAATATGGAAAATTTTTTGCATATTCTTCCTATGGTAACAAACCGAACTCAACATAATTACACGATGTGTCAAATTGTATGCAGTGCCATGTTTATGACTAATTGGATGATTAAAATAATAATTTAACAAACGGCCAGATGAAATTGTTTTCTGGTACCAATCTGTAGTGACCACACCATCAACCCCACGCTTAACCAAGACATCCAAAAAAGGCAGCTCATTATTGTCCTCATATTCGACCGTGAATTTTAACTTGTAATGAAAAGAATTTAACGCATTCAATGTTGTTTCAATCAAATTTACCGGTAAAACCGAAAAAATATCATCAACATACTTGACCAATAATTTAGGTCCATACAGGTGGAGTTTTGGTAGAGTCGAACTATTTGACGGTATGGTATGCCGATCAATATAACTTGCACGCGGAAATACTTTAAAGTTTTCACACAATTCGGCTGTAGAATTCGATTTTATTAAATTTTTAAATAAATTCTTCTTATATTCAGTGGGAAAATGACGGCTTTTATAAGATGATCCCTAATGGGATTGTTCTTCCAAAAAATGCAGGAGTCTGCGGGGATGCGAATCATAAGCTTAGAGAGCTTAACTTTTTTGCATTCACATTTATTTTGTTTTTTTAAAGACATGGAGGCGGGAGAAAATTGTTGCTTGAATACTCATCTAAGTACGTCCAACGGATTAATTCCGGAACACAGCTCATTGTTTCGTTGTTCTCTTGTGAAATCAAAAAGGCAGATTGTAGACCAAGAATCAGCAATACTATTAAATAATCTGACAAGAATGATCACAAAAGTTTAACTGAATTTAAACAAATTTGTTAAAAGTTAAAATAGTCAAATAAAATGTTTAACAATTTTTGAATAATTTCATCACGTTTTCATGATTCAAAATACGTAAATCCCACAGACAACCAGAACTAAAAATAAAATATTATGTTCGCTAAATAGATCTTGCAATTTATTAGAGAGATTACTATATGTTGTATTATCATCCAATTAAGCGACCTAGTTTTACTGATAATTACACCGATCAATATTTGGCACAATCCATCTACTACAAACAGACAGTTGTTCTTATCCCTTGGCTTGATAGCTGAATTATAAATTGAAAATATAATAATACTGAGTAAACCATTAACTTCAGGTTTGGTTCTTTCTTTTGAATCCTCGCTGTCTAAAAGCAAACAATAACATAATGTTTACAATTTAATCTACTTGATGCATAACGTCACTTTTGTTCTTACCTGAAAAATAACAATCAGGATCAGCGGTAATTATTTACATTCAAGATTTTATAAATATTTTGCGATTTACTCATATCAATATCAAAAAACTTCTTTGATGGTTGTAGAAAATTGCTTGTTCAGTTATTAAATTTTTTATTATAAATTAAAAAGACTTATTATTTTATTAAAAATCAATATGTATTGAATGATAATAGCTTATTTTTATTTGATTTGGTAGATATTTTGATAATCCATGTCATGTGAAATTGTCTTAAGCTATGTTCGTCCTTGTCCTACCTCCTACGATCCTACGTACGTCGTTTATTAAAAAGATGTATTGAATGATAATAGCTTATTTTGATTTGATTTGGTAGATATTTTGATAATCCATGTCATGTGAAATTGTCTTAAGTTATGTTCGTCCTTGTCCTACCTCCTACGATCCTACGTACGTCGTTTCAGTTTGGTAGGTTAGTTTGACTTTGACTTGACAAAAAAAAAATATTTGTGGTGGTATATGGTGTTGGTGATCTAGTTTTAACATATTTGTTTTGTTAGAAATATTAAAAAACTCAAAGAATGTAAAATTAGTTTGTTTTTTAATAGAAAGTGCAAAAAATTAAAAATAGTGCCCGCAAACACAAAGCAGAACATACGTGGTTAAGTGAAACAAATAAAAATGTATATAAAAGAGTGAGTGTTCTAACATCTAAGGTATACTATTCTCAATTATTGTTATCAAAGACCGTACATAGACTAGAGTACGAAAATATTTTACAAAAGATTGAAAACATGACGGAGAAAGTATTTAGTGAAAGACGACGAAATATTAAGAAAAAACTACATAAACTAATTGTTCAACGGAGATCAGCACAACAAATAACAGTTCAAAATAACGAACAAATACAGATAAATCATGAATTCTTCGATAGAGTACATAATATGACGGACATCACTTTTAATAACCAGGAACAAATATTACTGGAGAAAGGACTTAAATTTAATGTTGATCCGCCCAACAATTCAACACAAACAACACGACAACTACTCGATATTGAAAACGCAATAAGACGAACAAACGAACAACATCAGGATGACATACGTATACTTATTGCAATTGATATACGCAAAAACAAGTCAACCAGAAACCAAAACATCCACAAAACCGAACGACAAACAGTGAAAGACATCAATGTTAAGTTATTAGAGAATGACGCTATAATAACAAAAGCTGGTAAAGGGAATACACGCGTCATAATGAAAACAAATGACTATAACTCGAAGATTGATGACTATATCGAAAACAATAACTTAGTTGAACTCCAAGAAGACCCAACAAACAAATATCACAAGACGATCAATAAATTGATTAACAACTGTTCTATGTTGTTTAACCCAGGACAAAAAAGACGACTTAAAACCATAAAACCAACGGCACCTAAAATTAGAGCACTACCAAAAATTCACAAACCAGAAATGACCATGAGACCAATCGTAGACGTCACAACCGCACCAGCGTACAAAGTTGTTAAAGAAATTAATTATTTTCTCGGCAAAAATATACAATTACAGAACGACCATTCAATCAATAACATTGAACTAATCAACAAAATAGAATCAATAGATATACCACCTACAGCGAAACTGGCGTCATTCGACATAACCAACATGTATACAAACATACCAACTCAACCAAGGAACTGTTACAGAAAAACGGAATCAGGAAAGAAAAAATTGACGAAATTATCACTCTAATCAAAGCAGTTACGGAACAAAACTATTTTCAACACAACAACAAATTCTATTCACAGAGTGATGGACTTCCAATGGGGAATCCTATATCAGGAACCTTAGCTAACATATATATGAATCACTTTGAAAATCAGCATACATTAACAGAATCGAACAACAAAAACCAAATAATCAGGTACTGGCACAGATACGTGGACGATATTCTAATACTATTTAACGGCACAATAAGGCAACTCAGCAATCTTCACAAGAACATAAACAACAAACAACCGAACATAAAATTTACTCTAGAATCAGAGACGAACAAAGCCATTAATTTTTTAGACTTGACAATAACAAATGTTAACAACAAGCATACATTCAAAGTATACAGAAAAGCCACGCAAACGGATCACGCCATTGACAAATCATCTAACCACCCACACCAACATAAGATGGCAACGTTCAACTTTTTAATAAATAGACTAAACACGATCCCGATGAACAATCAGGACTATATTGAAGAACTAAAAATCATTAAACACATAGCAATAAAAAACGGTTATAACACGGACTTAATTGGCAAAATGAACAATAGGAACATTTGGAAGAAACAACAGAATATGAAGACCACGTTAAGCAAGCAAAATGAAGAAACAGAGAAATACATCACCATAGGGTACAATAATAACATCAGCAAGAATCTAACGAAGGTTTTTAAAAAACACGGATACACAATGGCATTTAAAACAAACAACAAATTAGGGAATCGACTCAAACAACGTAACATAAATACACCAATAGACACCGGAATCTATAAGAATACATGTAATGACTGCCCGAAATTCTACATCGGACAAACTGGTAGAAGATTTCAAGTTAGGTTTACAGAGCATATAAAAGAAATCGGAAAACCAAAAATCGACTCGAAATATGCACAACACTTGACTATAGAAAAACATAATTACACTAACATCGACACAAACTCACAGGTATTACACAGAATAAGAAAAGGGTTACTAATGAACAGATTAGAAGAACTGGAAATATACAAGGAACGATATAATCCATTTTTACTAAACGAGAAAATTGGCCGCAACAAAATTTACGACCTCATTGTAAATCCGTAATTAATATCATTTTGCACATACACACCCACAAAAACCAGATGGTCAACAAATTCTTCTGTTTTTATCATAAAGCACACACCAGATGGTATATACTAAAAAGAAGGGCGGTCTCACCCCTTTAAGAAGAAAAACAAAATAAGGAGGAAAGATCATTCAAAAGACACGTAGGCACACAAAAACTAAAATTATGCTAAAAAGCTGTTTTTATACTCTATATAAAAGCAGCTTTTTAGCATAATTTTAGTTAATGTTTGTTAGAAATTTGATAAAGGAGTAACATCCGAAACGATCGTAATTTCATTTACAAATAAAATAAATATCACGTTAAAGAAAGTGACAAAACCGAAATATTGTGTTTTATTATATACAATTTTTTTTTTTTTTTGATCTAGTTTTAAGCATTGACCAGCAAGTTTTTAAGAAACTTAAGTAAGAATGCGACAATAGGATAATGCATGTTACTGACCAGCGAAACTTTAAGAACTTTTCGTTCAGTTTCGTTAAATGTGAATTGTCATTTAACATTCCGTAACAAGAGCGAAAATTACCGCTCTAACTGAAGGAAGAAACGTCAAAACAGCGTATATTCAGTTTTGTGATATTTGTAAGTATATTTGTTATAATAAGTAATTAAAATAATGTAGTTCAATGTGTAATTTATTAATTAAAATAATGTAGTGCAATGTGTATTGTGATAAAACTTATTGTATATTATTAAAAATAATAAAATAAAAATATTTTTTTCCACATTACAGCAAATATCATAACCTCAAATAATTTTGTTATATTTTCTTAGGCATACATTGATACATTTTAATATGGACTACGGCTTGTTAATAAATGCAGTTGAGTGCCAAAATTGTCTATACGACAAAAAAGACAAGAACTACAAAAACTCTGTAGTAAAAGAGGCCGCATGGAGTCAAATTGCGGAAGTCACCGATATGTCCAATAAGTTTATTGCCATTGATCTGTAGAGTTTATATAAGCTAATCGAGTAATCATTTATTACAGAAGAAGACTGCAAGAAAAGGTGAAACTTGCTTAGAGACAAATTTAACAAGGAGCAGAAGAAAATGGAACAAAAATCGGGGTATTCTCCACTTCCTTATGAGGAGGAATGGCCATACACTGAAAGTATGATGTTCCTTAAAAAGTTCATTCAACCTAGAAAGTACGTATTTGTATGTATATAATATATATTGACTTTATAATTATATAATTTATCTTTTAGAACAAAATCAAACCATTTCGAAGAAACTTTCGAAAATGAATTGCAGAGCGATTACACTACTTAAAGTGAGACGCAGCCGGTTAAAAGGGGCAAAGTTGACCCTTTTACCGATACATGTAATGTTTTTAAAGAGACTATACAAGAGTTTAGGGAGCGGCAAAACTTAATGCAGCAACCAACCCAATCAGACCCAGATGATCTCTTTTTACAATCCGTTAAAGGATTGCTAAAAGATTTGCCGGAACACGTGAAAGGTCAGGCTCGGGTTGATATCCTTTCATACGTGACCAATTTAAGGAGTCAACATTTAGGCAATTAGCCTGATCCTGGTGGTACTGAATTATGCTGAATTATATTGTGATACAAATTGAATTTTTGTGATTATTATTATTTTATCTTTTTACTTATTTAGCATATTATACCGTTAATTATTAAAATGTGATTTTTTTTATGTTTGTAAATAATTTGAAATAAAAACTATTTTTCTTTTTAATTATTATGTTTTATTAAAGTAAAATGATGAAATTACGCCATCCAGCTTAAACTTCCCTCGTTATTCACATATTTGCAAAGAGTGCCCCTGATTTTAAGAGCATTGCTGCCCTTTAAAATTTGTAAGTTTAGTGATGGTTGTATGGGTTTTAGATTATGGCTAACCTCTTGCCTTCATAACCCCGACTGCAAGTTGTGATTGACTTCCTCCCAGTCTACAAATTTTGCCGGTGAGTACACGTTTTTGGCCTCTTTCGTCAACCTTAAAAAATTGTGTAACGCAACACAAGCTAACACAATTTTTTCTGCGTTATCTGGCAACATATTTAACGTCGTTAGCAGAATACGCCATCGACATACCAAAATTCCAAATGAATTTTCTATACAACGTCTCGCACGGGACATACGCTTGTTATAGATTTCTTTTTCCTTTAACAGACCCACACCCGGATATGGTTTCAAAATGTTTGGGCTCAAAGGAAATGCTGCATCAGCTACGAAAATATGTGGGATTGTATCGAATGTATTTGGAATAGGTTTTGGCCCTGGAAGTGAGAGCTCACCTTTTGCAAGCCGTTTACCGAAGCTTGTTTTACTGAAAATTCGTATGAAAAATAAAGGATATTTAAATAAATACAAATTTTGTCGATCTATGAACATTAATAATACCTCCATCATGCTGCGATCCATAAGCTCCCACATCTATATATGTAAACACATATCGAGCATCGCATGCAGCCATCAACACAATGCTGTAAAAGCCCTTATAATTAAAAAATTGACTTCCAGTGTCCGGAGGGCATTTTATGGCAACGTGCTTTCCATCGATGGCACCTACGCAATTTGGAAAATTCCATAAATTTTGAAAATCCTTTGATATAGCTTTAATATCAGATACATTAGGTTCGGTGACGTACAACCCACCTAGGCTTCTCCATAAAGCGTCACAGGTTTCATAAATAATACTCCTTACTGTCTCTTTCCCTATTTTCCAGCTCCAAGCCAAGCTCTGGAAAGAACAACCTTGAGAAAGGTATCTGTTAATGTATATTTAATATTAAAACATTGTTAAAGTTTTCTATCTATTATCTACTTACAGTAAAGTTAGAGCAAGGCGAAATTCGCAGCTCAAAAGATTTCGGCTATTTTCAGTCATTTGTAAGCCGACTAGTTCCAACAGCATGGAAAAAACCTCCCGCGTCATACGAGTATGGACGAAAAATTGTTGCTGGTCGCAATTTTTTATTTTAGTAAACGTTACCTAAAATAAATTATTTACATAAACTTTTATGTAGCTTTAATATCCTTTAAAGATTTTAATCCTTTAAATAGGATAAATAGTTCCTCCAACTCCTCAATCGTCTGAATATTTGATTTAGACGACATTTTAATTGAATATAAATGAATTTTACAAACACTTCAATTTACTTCAAATAAAATGTTTAACTTTTCTTTGTTTTTTTTTTTATTGTTTACTTACTGACTCGCTGGGCGATATGTCAAAATTTCCGTAACAATACACTTTCGTTAAATTCCGTAAGTTTTTGTTGCGGATGCTTAAAGACTCGCTGGTCAATGCTTTAATTGAAAATGAAATAGGGTTTTGGTTTGCGAGAGCGGGTGATGTATAATGTATATTATTTATATTATTATTCTAATGGTCTTTTTTAATTATGTTTTGTTTAATAGCTTTATTATAGACCACTATTAAAAAATTGTTCCTCCTTTTTTTTATCCTCTACTTTATTTTGCCAATATTTCGGTCTTGTTGACCATTTTCAAGGCTCATCTATTTTAATTTACAAATGTATATTTTTATAAATAATATACAGGGTGTCCGGGTTTGGGATGCCGATCCGTCATGGGGTGATTCCTTGGTTCATTCTGAGAAACAAATCGTATGTGGAGGGGGGATCCATTTTTCATATCCTTTGAGATACAGGGTGTTTAAAAAATTTGGTTCAGAAAAAAGGTACACCCAAATATTAAACTGTAACTTCCAAAATATTTATCGGAGAGTAACCAACTTAGTCTTATTTGGTTGGTAATCGTATAGGCTATTATTTGTGTTGTATATATACATACATAAAAATTAGCATAATAAATTAAATTATAATCGTGTGAATTTGTAGTCGGGGTGGGGTGTACACATTTATGTATAAAGACTAACTTTGTATAAAGTGATCATGAATGAAATGTTGGACGATACTTTAATGGAATTTTTATTATCTTCTTCGTCATCATCGTCGTCTTCATCAACAACATCATCTTCAACATCATCATCTTCATTTTCAACATCAACACTTTGATGAATTTCATGTTTTCGGATGAAGAAGAAGTTGGTCACATCGTAAATTTAACGCACTATTTATTGGTAAACTAAAGTTATATCCGTTTCCACATCACCCAAAGAGGTAGGATAATTGATGCGTTTTTATTACAGAGGTTACCCCAATAGGCATAATCCTCAAAAAACAACAATGATAAAAAATAACGATAACCAAAACGAGTAACACAAATATGTAAGAATTCAAAAATGATAAATTAAAAATCATGAAATAAAATTTGTAAACAATTATTTACAATGTTTCTCAATAATTTGAGAAAACTCGAAGATCATTTGCACCTGTGTTGGCAATGACAGCTCGGTTATTCGGTTTTCCTGTTTTTCTATAAATTGCAACACCAAACTTTTCTTTGCCTCTGCATTTTTTTTCTATCTGTGCGAAGTTTCGTTCTTTTTCATTTTTCGCCTCTGTACACAGCTAATTTTTCGTTATTATTCGAAATCGTAGAATTTAGCTCCCGTCATAACGATCGCGCTTCCTCTTCCTACTTGGTGTCTGTGATGTTGTTTTTGTCGATTTTGACGGTCCAACATCAGCCTGAATATCATCGACATTGCATAAATCGCCTTCTAAAATTTCCTGTGCAGTTTCGTCAGACAAATTTTGAATTTCCTTGTTGATCGCCACTGGTTTTGGATTATAGCTGCTATCTGTTGGTCTATAAAAATAATAATTTTAAAAATATATACACATATAGGATATTCTAAAATAAAAAAATACAATTGTATTTATACTTACTCATGATCGTCGTTATCCTTTAGAAATTCCATCTCCCTAATTAACCAAGCTGCCTCTCTTGCCATCGGTTTGCTCGCACTACCACTTTTTAATTTATCATTTCCCAAAATCGTTTTATATTTGGAACGCCACCTTCCCATACACTCATTGGCTGTTAACCCCAACTCATCAGCAATCTCGCCCAAAGTACACTTCGCAACATATTATTTTTATAGTGATGGTGTTTTAACTGATAAATCATCTTTCTTCCCGGTTGTTTAACTTCCTCAATAATTCTTGCGTCGATTGTATTAACATTCGTTATTTCTACGTTAGCTAATAACATTAGTTATTAACATTTTTTATTTGTTTGGTAATATCTGGGGAACAGCAGTCAGTCCCTCATAACATATCTACTGAAAAAAAAGTAGAAATATCATTCCCCACTCCCCGTCAAGTTATTGCTAAAATTGGCAAATCTGGCGATGAAACAATTTTAATAATTTGAAGTATATTTTGCAAATGAAATTTTGTGCTTAATTCATGAAATGTAAATAGAAAAAGGAAAATTAAATTGAATAATAATTTTGATTAAATTAGAGTATTAGTTTCGTAATTCGACTTGGCTTTCGGATACTGACGAATAAATCTGTTCTTTATGAATAATACAAATTGCACAGAAATAGTTTGCTTGAAATGATTTAACAAATCCTAAAGCGATTATTGTACCTAAATTGTCATGACTGAATACTTCTAATGCATCTTTGATAATGTAGTTTCTCTTCTCAAATTTTACATTTATTCCGATAGTTTCTAAATCATTTGAGACTATTTGCTCGAAGACATTATTAAAATTGGTATTTTCATTTTCAAATCGTCGCCAAAAAAAAGCGACCAAGTTTTTTTTTAACTTAGAACTGAACGGGTACGGAACATTGCGTAAGGGAAAATAAACTGCACCAGTTTTAGGAATGCCTTTTTTACTGCCAATCTTACTGTTTTCTATTGGTAGAAGGAAATTCGCAGTTTTTAAAAATTAGTTCACAGCAAAATTGTTCAATAATATTACTACCGCATATATGCGTATTTTTGAAGTACATTTCCCGGAAACTACCGTTTCTAAACAAAAAAGCTAAAATGGATTTTATAGGTTAAATTTATTAAGCTTTAATTCATTAAAAGAAATTATTTTTTTGGTTTAACACTTAAATGAATAATAAATATTTTTCAAACAATTAATTCAGGTCGATCGAAATCTATACGCGGAAACAAATCAATCGCGGATCAACTGCATATAAATAAAAATGGGAAACAATAATTTTATATCATAGTTAAATTGAAATTCCTTTTTACAATTCGTCAAAAAAAAAAAATTGTTTTAGAAACGAAAAAATTATTGCGTTTGTATGGTGAATCAAAAAATCTAAATGGCATATGTTTATATCAATAGAAGTTTTCCAGGATACTTTGATTTACAGCAATTGTTTCGTATTTTTTTATATGCAGTTTTCAATGCGCGATTAATTCATTTCCACGTATTCTATAATCGATATGATTATAAAAAGAAACAAAGGTCTTACAAATGTTCACTGGTTTTGAAACTAAAAAAATTTTAATGATTTTATTTAAATTTGTTTGTTGTTTATTTGAAGTAGGAGCTTTACACATCTCAAAGTACGAAGTATTGTCTGATAGGAGCAACTCTACTTTCTCTTGTAGTATGATTTTGGTATGAGAACCGTGACGTTTCCCTTATCTTAGCACATATCCGTCGGGATTGTCATCTAAAAATTCTTTTGCTTTGTGGGCTTTTCATATTTATATGATTTTAATTTGTTCCGAAGATTGTAAGAGAATTCAATCCAGTTTCGAACTGATGAGCTTATGATTATGAAAAAATCAATCTTCTCATCAGGCCGCAGCGACTGGAGTGATTATACCACAATTTACATTCTATATATACAGAATGTGCTGTGCGTTAAGTACTAGCGAATCATACTAATACAGATGAACTCTCTTACAATTTTTCTTCTTCACAATATTCACACAGCTCTATTTCTGTGTACGCTAATTGTTACTTTATTAATTTTTTGTTGAATGTTAATTAATGTAGATTGTTAATTGTTCATATTTGTTGTATTTCGTCGTTACTGAATTTAAATTTTGTGAAAATGTTCACCAGTCTATTCCTAATGCCCAACTGAGTCGTCTCGTCTAATTTTGAAATACCACTCTCCAAATCATCTACAATCCCAGTAAACAAAACTTATTATCGAGTTTTAAAATTATGATTATGTCCCTTTGGATTTCTAAATCAGTTAGATGAATGATTCATTCATTTATCTTCAATTTCTGATCTGTCCATTTCTCTGGTCACTGGTTGATCGTTTCTCCTTTGCTAACTACAGTTTGTGATGTTCCTGATGGAGCTACATATATTTGAAGGCTCCTATGGAGATATTAGCTTGGAAAATTTTCTTTTGTGATTTTGTTTTGTTTCTTCAAAGGTTCTGTTAAACAAAATTTTTGAATTTTGAAAAAAATCTTCGTAAATGTACACCGGAAAAAGACTTAATTTTGTTGACTAATTCTGATATTTTCTTGTTGATCTGATAACTATATAAAATTCTTCGTATTTATTGCTCTTGCTAATACCAGATCTTTCCGCAAACAATTTTTTAGCCTCTGCAGATTTATATCTTCAAAATTTCTTCTATTAGCTGATTTATGTTCAATCTTTTCGTTCTATTCGAAAGGAATAGAAAGCAGAATAAAGGTGCAAATACATCCATATATAAAAATGAGACGGGCACACGCTTGTTTAGCGAAAACTTGATATAAAAAATATTTGGCTCTACCTATTTATATGGAGCGCTATCGGGAGCCACATTTTATATGACGGCTCTCGATAGCAGCTATTCGGAGCGAATAAAAAAACGCCTTTCCTATGGTAATAAACTTTCTTATTAAAAATTTAAAAAATAATTAAACCTTAAACTTATTTAAAGGTTTGCTGGTAACAAGTCTTGCCTCTAGTCTTCGGAGAAGACTAGAGGAAATATTAAGATCCAGCCGTTAGAAAAATATATATGGTAACAAGTCTACCTATCGGGAAGTCTCGAATTTGTTTGATGTAGCAAAGTCAGCGGCTCATACGCATTTGAGAAATATTCTTAATTTTTTATTTTATACATATCTTCTAAAATTATCATATTTCCAAGTACCGAGCAAGAAAAGGGTCAGAAATCGGAAGAATTTCAACTCGTAATGGGAATGCAAAATTATGAATATACTTATATAACAAAATCCAAAAATATTTGTATGGTAATGTATAATTTTTTATTTATGAAATTTCAGCTCGCTGGATTTCCAAATGTATTGTTGCATCGACGGATGCTACATATACATATATAAGGAAGCCAGCACACAAGGTTCGATCAACATATGTCAACCGCCATGGTTTGATATCCATTACTCTTCAAGGAATTTGCGATGCCAATAAAAAATTTTCGGATGTTTTTATTGCCTACCCTAGCAGAATTCATGGTTCTCGGATATTCACGCTAGCTTTCATCTCGAAAAAACTACCAGGAATTTGTGGCTAAAACTACCCCATACTTGAAGATGCGGTTTACCCATTAAAGGAATATTTGCTAACGCCGTATATAGTATAGATTACGGCGATTTAAATGCAAAAAAAGAAATTTTAATACAAGGCACTGTGTCAAACTAGGGTGAAAATTGAAGATACCTTTGGGCTATTAAAACAAAGGTTCCGACAATTGATCAGGCTCGGTTTTTTACAGTTAAAAGAATGTGCAAGTTTGTATTAGCGTGCTGCGTCCTGCACAACTTGTGCATTGATAACGACGATTCGTGCATGAAGGCGAAATAACTGAACACGAGGAAGTAAGAATAACTGCAGCATCAACCGATGACAATAAGGAAATTTTGTCGGAGGCAGTTGAGAAGCATTTAGGTGAGCTCAAACGTGTTTGTATCATGGATGCGTTTTGAAAATGTAAGAATAAATAAATGATAAAAATTTGGTTTAATTCGTTTCATTTTAATTTTTTAATTTTACTTCAAACATGGAAATTTTTAAATAAATATTTACATAAAATATTATAAAACTAGTTTTAATTCAATGGTTTATATTTTCCTTCAACTTCCGTTTTACATATAATTTTTTCTTAATCCATCTCTCAATAATTCTCTTTTTTCCAAATGACACCTTTGCTTATCTTCTTCTTTCAATCGTTCGCGTACCATTTTATCCCGTCTGCGTTTCTCCTTTTCCTTTCTTCTTTTTCCTGCTGCTTTTCTTCCTTGTCCTTCTTCTGACGTTCCAACTTTTCTTTTATATATAAAGAGAGCATTTCATTTCTTTGTTTGGCTAATGTAAGGAACTCTTAGCTAAACAACTGTTGCGATGTCCCCTTGGCTTTTTGTTGTCCTTCTTCGAAGAGGTTGACTATCGCCAGATAAAAGTAGTTCTGAATCGGGAGTTGAAGATGACCTCGGCGATTGTACTTTTGTTCCCGAAGTTTGTGAAGGTGTGGGGCTGCTCGTGACATATAAGTTGAAGACGTTGGTGTGGTGTCTGATTGGGATGTATGTGTTATTTGTATTGGTGTAGGAGACATATGTATTGAAGGCGATGGTCGTGGAATATATGTAGAAGTCGTTCGTGTGATGGCTGGTCGTGATTTGTCTATAGCATGTTTTGGTGTTGGCGATATGATAGGCGGTGAAGGTGTTGGTGATTTAAATGTTGGCGATATAAGTGGTGGCGATATAATGTGTTCTGATGGTTGATTGTGTTGTAAATGTAGAATACGTTGTGGCGGTACCTGTTAGGGTGGTGGGTGGTCGTCGCGTCGATTTATTCTTCATTGACTTTCCCCCTTCTAAACCGGCAGATAATAAGTAATCCGATGACAGTGAGTCATTCATTGCGGAAATTAATTCGGTCTTAGACTCAAATTCAGTCTCGACGTAACCCCTGCTCGTTTCATTACACATTTATAGCGGATTTCCACTTGCATTGCAGTAAATGTGTAATTATATTTGTTGCTCAGTTTATCATCAATAGCATCAATTTTCTTAAGCGGAATTTTTTCATTTGGCCAACTTCCGGAAAATAATTTGCATATAAATTCAACAAAAACCTTGTCTGTCCATCAGCCCATGTCAAGGGGTGCTGTTCGACAACTGTATCATCCTCTTCCTCATTGTGGATTTGTTGGGCGAGTCCCACCACATCTATAATATTAAATACTTAAAAAGAATTTATTTATTTTTTTCCATACCATATCCATAGCCAGTAAAATCTTGCGATGTTTGTGGTTGTGAACAGCCAACAGGCTGTTCGGGAACTGTGAATATCTCTAAAATAATATAATTATTTTCTTTAAAACATTTTAGAAAATTTTCATAATTACCATCCTCATTGTTATTTACTTTTCTTAAATTAAAGTAACTCGCCACCTCTTCATTGTCCATAATTAATGTTAATTATTTTTAATTTTCCAAATTATACCATACTTTATTTTTTACATTTTCGAGGTAACCAGACCGTACAAAGCCGTTTTCATCAAAACAAACAATAAAATCACTTAAATTAATATTTCCAATAATCATTAATATTTTTCCAACTACAAATAAATCAATTTTTTTTTTTTAAAATTTTCATATTCTTTGGCAAAAAAAAAATCGATTTATTTTTGGAAATCGAAAGAATTTTTATACCTACTTATGACATATATTTCAACGAATATTTTCTCCTATTGTAAAGACCTATTTTAAAATTAAAATTAAAAAAAAATATTCGAAAACAAAGTGTTTATCGTGTGTTAAAACAAGTAAAGTGGTTAGTTATTATAATATATCAAACGTATCAGTTCGCTTGCACAATAACCTCAAACTCAACAAAGGGCTGTTATAAACTTGGAACAGATCATGATTTAAAATTACAATATTATTTGTATTGTTGGGGTAAACAAATAAAAACTAATTTTATATAAAATAGGAATAAGAATACTATACAGTGTAAAATCCGATTCAATTTTATTCACAATTTTTGAATTATGGTGAAATGCCGCCGAAACGAAAAAAACAATACTGTAAATTTTCTGAGGAGCTAGTGAAGAATTTCCATTCTTAAAATTTTCAAAAAGTAAGAGTATCTTAATATGCCAAAAGTGCATAAGTGAATTTTATATTTCCTCCGGTGGGCGAGCCGATATTACCAGACACCTTGCTGCTGAGAAGCAGAAGAATGCGGATCAGGCTGCTGCATCTTCGTCTGCGATAGCCACATATTTTCGCCGGACAGTTTTCGGTCAATGGATTGTACGTCCAAAATTATTAAATGTTTATATGAAAAAAAATTTGCTTGCGGCAGGACTAAATCTGAAGCTTCACTTACCTTACAAAAATTAAAACATGATTTGGATGATGCCAATTTTATTTGGTTTTTACTAATGGTTCGAACCACAAAGATATTAAACTATTCCCAGTTCTTATTCGATATTTTAATATCAGTAACGGAATTCAAGTTAAATTACTTGAACTTGCGTCACTCCCAGGAGCAACTTCCAAATTAATTATGGAATTGCTTGTAAAGGTCCTCGAAGAATATCAACTTTCAAATAAGCTAATAATAATTGGATGTTTTAAACCATAATTAAGTGAAATTGTGATTCTATGATCAGTGTAACAATTTTCGATTTGTAAGTGTTATTAAATGAACAAATACAAAACGATTTATAATAACTATAAAAACTGAAAATATTTTTCTTGTTGTTCAAATTATACGTATATTGATGTGGTGACGTTTCCTTTATTTATGTGTTTTACTTTTACTTAAAAATAATTAACTTTTACAATTATACATAAAATACTTTATAAACTGCGCATAATTTTGTTATTTTGTATAATATTTGTGAAATTGAGGAATAGTTATAATATATTAGTGTAACTTGAAAATGAGTCTCGATAACATTTTAAAAATAACAAATCCAACAAACTCCGACATCATGTCAGCCATTCCAAAGTTGTGTGATTTGAATACATAAAATCATAATGATTTTAAATCATTCTGAAACCAAACAAATCTTGGAAGACTCCGTGTCACAAATTAAAAACGAAAACAGCAAAATTAATGCCCGTGTAAAAAGTTGGAAGAATCCTTTGAAAATATCAATACATCAATGACTTCAATGCTTGCCGAAATCAACTTATTAAAACAACAACAATTGCAAAAAGATGTTTTAATCACAGGAATAAAGAGCCAACCAGCGAACATTTAAGAAATTTAACAGAATTTAACGAAAGTCTTTTCTTACGGAAAATTTGACAGGTTATCCAGCGAAACTGTAACATAACTTGTTAATTGCTTTGATGGTGACGATAGCTCGTATGAATTTGTGTAGAATTTTGAACTGGCGATGGATTTGGAGGAACTTCGAAAATTATTTCAATTATTAAAAAGGCTTAAATTCTTAAAGGACATAAACATAAATAATAAAAGAAATAGATTTTGTGGCGTAAGAAAAAAAACGAAAATAAATAAATTTGAAAATAAATACTTTGATGTTACAATTGATAGTCTTTAATAAGTCGGTTTTCAATTTACCTACATGAACATAAATAAATAATTTTGAATTTAAGCTTAAAATGTACAATGAGCTCCCACAAGAAGATCTGCACAAAGGGCAATTTGGATTTTTGATATTTCCTTCAGTTTCGCGCGATAATTTTCGCTCTGTTAAGTTGACACTTCAATTTAACGAAACTGAACGAACATTTCTTAAAGGTTCGCTGGGCAGTAACATGTAAACTCCATATACCGCACTGTTACGTTAAATTTCTTAAATGTTGGCTGGTTCTCTCGTTAATCTCTTCATTTTAAAGTTTTGTTCTCTTTCATTTTTCTAGCCAATGCCATCTGCATAAGATTAATGGAACTGTCGACATAAATTGAGTGACGTCATAAAATAATGAATCATATAAGAAGCTTCAAGCGTATACAACAATGAAATTCAATCAGCGCACGAATAATGTCTATGGCCGAAAATAAAACTAACATTAGGTGTCCACCGAGGGAAACAAATTTTTTTATAAACGTAATGAAATTCTTTATTTGAAATTGAATATTTATTTCCTTCACTGAATATGCTCTTTAAACAAAAAATACAAAAAAAAAAAAACAAACAAACAAATTTACTACTCTCTTACTTTTACGAACATATTTGTTTCCTTGTTTTTGTTTTTTTTGGTATATTTATGTACATACAAGATATACAGAAAGTAAGGTATAATATTGCCAATGCCGTCTAGAATATACAAGCCATACTGCTGTCTACATCACTCAATTTATGTCGACAGTTCCATTAATCTTCTGCAGATGGCATTAATGCTAGAAAAATGAAAGAGAACAAAACTTGAAAACGAAGAGATTAAAACATGTGAAAATATAAAAAATAAATTAGTATTAATCCAAGCGCAGGAAAGGGAGGTTGTACGTCGTGTTTTTTTGTTCATAATTTAAAATTATTAATAAAAAAAAGTTCATATACATTTTTCCAGCTCATATTACATTGTTAGTTAATATTTATTTATATTTATATCATTATTTCATTAATAGTTTTATTAGTTTTAAATTATGCAGACAATTAGCAGAGATACAAATATATACAACCTTCCTTTCGTACGCATGAGATAATATAAATCATTTTTTTATTTTTGAAATGTTTTATTCTCTGTTTCTCTCAACTGCTTCATTTTTCGAATGTTAATTGCCATCTAGGTTATGTCGATGAAATAAAAAATAATAATTTTTGCTTTTAGCAGTATGGCTTGTATATTCTAGACGGCATTGATATTGTGCATGCTGTTGCTATCCTTTTTCGCAATTTGACGTCACGTGAAGACAAAAATGCTGATATTTATATGGAGTTTCGTGATATTTTTATTAATTTTTTAAATAAGTGGAAAATAAATGATTCTTTTTTTTATTCTTGCCATTAATTGTTTTTCGACTTTATGTTAAAATTAAACATTTCAATTTTTATTTTAGTTATATACTGCAATACTTTTGGAATTAAATCGCGAAAAGAGGCATGTTTTAATATTCGTGTCTAGAGCAGACTGTTTGAGCAAATTGCATAACAAATTTCGGAATTCATGAGTAGAATTTTTTTGTTAAATACAGAGAACGTTTAGATTTTAATTATTTAATTAAAAAATTTGGGAGTGTTCGATTTTAAATATACTAAATTTGAATAATTCCTATTGCAACAAAACTATCAATTGTACTTCTGATAAGAACACATATAGAACACTAAACAGTGAATGGGTGTTTTGATTTAGTTGTAGCGAAAACCAAGACAATAAATGAAATAAGCCAGAGATTTAATTTTAATTTATAGTTTTATTTAATTTCCTTTTTTTTCAAATTTATATTTTCTATTAACTGGGCGTTTTAATAAGCGAATTTTAAAAAACATTTTACACCTAAAAAATAATAATTTGTGAACTGAATTTTTATTTAATATATTTTGTGTGTGAGCAATTTTGGTGTTTTCAGTATTTCGGTGTTTTGAGTACTTCGGTCTTTTTGAGTAATTCGGTATTTCGGTCTTTTGAACCCGATTGATACTTTTTACAAATTGATACTGATACTGATAGAGCATATTTTGATTTTCAAATAAGAATAAAACATACATTTTATTTAAATTGATGTGTCATGTTAAAATTAGTTTCATTTGTTTTTCTTATACATAGATATATATTTAAAATATTAAGCTATCTATAATAAATATGAGGGGCGGCTTATTTGAGTACTCGATATTACACCAATTATTTACTCATTACCGTACGAAGAATTTAGTTTAAATTAAAGGTTTATGATGATGATTTTTTTTATTTACGTTATATACATATAATAAATTTCATATTTTTTTGCTAAACAATTTTCTTTATATCTTGTTTGTTTAACAAAAAAATATAAAATTTATTATATACAGAGGGTCACAAAATTGAAGGCACAAGCAGTATTACTTATAGAAATGTTACGTTTACGCAAATTTAAGAAAAAAAACTTATTAGTTTCTCATGAAACTTTCCATACAGTATAAAAATAAATGCGAACAGTAAATAAAAACAGTGCGTGAAAATAAATGTTTAAATCATATTAAAAATCATTATTTTAATAGAATGTTAAAATAAAACTGATTTTTAGTTCGTTAATGTGTTGTGGCTTCAATTTTGTGAGTATCTGTATAACGTAAATAAAAAAAATAACGAAAAAAAATAGTGAATATTCGAACCAAACAGCAGCAGCATTAACAAAATATGTACTTTGTAATTTATAATCTTACTAAAACAGTTATAAAATTGATGAGATTCCATTTTTCTAGTCAGATATGCGTGCGATCCAATGTGCAAATTCATACATATCCAATTTTGAATTAAAATTTTCTATTTGAAATATAGTTCTCAATTTTGGTTTTATATTTTTTTTAGATTTAAAGAATAATTTAAAACAATACATCCGTTTCCACATCACCCAAAGAGGTAGGATAATTGATGCGTTTTTTTTACAGAGGTTTCCCCAATAGGCATAATCCTCTAAAAACAACAACGATAAAAAATAACGATAACCAAAACGGGTAACACAAATATGTAAGAATTCAAAAATTGTAAATTAAAAATCATAAAATAAAATGTGTAAACAATTATTTACAATGTTTCTCAATAAATTGAGAAAACTCGAAGATCATTTGCACCTGTGTTGGCAATGACAGCTCGGTTATTCGGCTTTCGCCTTTTTCTATAAATTGCAACACCAAACTTTTCTTTGCCTCTGCATTTTTTTTTTGCTTTCTGTGCCAAGTTTCGTTCTTTTTCATTTTTCCGTTCTGCCATGTATACAGCTAATTTTTCGTTATTATTCGAAATCGTAGAATTTAGCTCCCATACCACCGACATAAAATTTTTGTCATCACGGTCGCGCTTCCTCTTCCTCCTTGGCGGCTGTGATGTTGTTGTTGTCGATTTTAACGGTCCAACATCAGCCTGAATATCATCGACATTGCATATATCGCCTTCTAAAATTTCCGGTGCAGTTTCGTCAAACAAATTTTGAATTTCCGTGTTGATCGCCACTGGTTTTGGATTATAGCTGCTATCTGTTGGTCTATAAAAATAATAATTTTAAAAATATGTACACATATAGGATATTCTAAAATAAAAAAATACAATTGTATTTATACTTTCTCGTGATCGTCGTTATATTTTAGAAATTCCATCTCCCTAATTAACCAAGCTGCCTCTCTTGCCTTCGGTTTGCTCGCACTACCACTTTTTAATTTTTCATTTCCCAAAATCCTTTTATATTTGGAAAGCAAATTTCGCCACCTTCCCATACAATCATTGGCTGTTAACCCCAACTCATCAGCAATCTCGCTTCAAAGTACACTTCGCAACATATTATTTTTATAGTGATGGTGTTTTAACTGATAAATCATCTCTTTTCCCGGTTGTTTAACTTCCTCAATAATTCTTGTGTCGATTGTATTAACATTAGTTATTTCTACATTAGTTAATAATATTAGTTATTAACATTTTTTATTTGTTTGGTTTGGTAATATCTGGGGAACAGCAATCCAAGATCATGATGGCAACCAAATAATACTTTCAGACATTTGCATCAAACGACAATATATTCTAAAAGGAAAAAGAAAAAGCATTAACTAAAATTACAAGAGTAGTACAAAATACATAACTTTAATAATTTTGTACAATTTTCGTAACAAGTTTTCTGCATTAGAAAATGAATAAAAATTAAAATAATTCGGCCAATACCAATTCCATTTCCATGGAATCTATTTGTCCATTTTTATACTGGCATATATTTTCGAAAGACGAATAAACACACGTCATATTATGTTAAATACTTACCGGTATTTTATTATTTTTTATTTATGACAAAATGTTTTTTGTATATTTAACAGAAAATAACTAATATGTACGAGTAAGTATATAAACACAAACATTATTTTGACTTTTCATAATTGTCATTTTTATTGTAACATTTTTCCACATTGGAGCCAAATAATAAATAGCAAAATTGACAATGAGCTAAATAATAAGCAACATTTATTATGTCAATTTTATTTCTTTAGTTTGGTACTGCCTCTGAACATTTGTCAGCGATTTAAAAATATTTTATTCGGAAGGGGAAATTTGTTTACGAAATAGACTACATCGATTGGTTTAAATTTTTGCCTGCTGGTTTCGTGATAGTAATATTTATGTTAAAATAAAAGAAGATTCGAAACCAGTAATAATACGAACCATGCATGATGTCACAAATCTGGTAAAATAATATAACAGTCATATTTTATTACTTAATTATTTGTTTACTTTGTTTATGTTTTAATTTTTTTTTTTTATCTTAATACTATCACAGGAATAAATATTTTGATTCAATTGTTATTTTAAATTTATAATCAAATAACTTTACAAACCTATTGATGGATGGCGATGTGTTGTGTAAAGGCATGAACAAACATTATTTGAAATGGTCGAACTTTGTGGAACAGACTGAAAAACTAATGAGTTTGAATATTCTCTATGTACATATTAATAGGTTAATGAATAAGTTGCACGAACTCGAATTTCTGTTGTCCTCATTCAATCAAACAGTTGATGTAGTTGTTCTTACTGAAACATTTCTGAGCACTTCTGGTACTCAATACATGAATTTAAAAGATTATAAGTCGTTTCATAGGGTTCGTAAAACTAAAACTGGTGGTGTTATTTCCATTTTCGTCAAAGGAAATTTGGATTTCACTTTCGCTAGTGAGGAATCATGTGATGAAATTCAATGTTTAAAAATTGTTTCTCGCAAACTAAATCTATATTTAGCAGGTTTATATATTTACATCATTTCTTGATAAAATTTCTACCTCAATTAAAAATCAAATAAGTATCGGTGACTATTACATTATACTAATTCTCCAATTCTCACTTAAAAATCTATTTTATTTTTAAATAATTATTCAGTAATAAATGAAATTAATGATTTATTTGCCACTCGTATAACACCAAGCTCAAAAATAATAATTGACCAAGCCTGGTCAAACATTACTAACGCCTTCTACATGTATTATGGTGATTCACATATAAGTGATCATGATCACCGATACCTACATATATTTGAAATTTGTTGTACCTAAATAATCATTTGTCACAACTTTATACAAAATGAATATTGATTATTCTGTTATAGCTGACTCAATGGAGCATTTGTTGAGTCACAAAATCCGTCATTTGAATTTTTTTATAAAACATTAATTGATACAATTGAAGCAAATACTTTTAGTTCTTCAAGAACTATAAAAAGTTTCTCACTATAAAAAACTATGGTTTAGTGACAAACTATTCAAACAAATGAAAGTACGTGACAAATTTTATAAGCTCGCGAAAAAATTTTCGAGTAATACTTTTTTTTTCAGACACTTTGTTAATGCTTATAATCAGCACAATATTGCTTAAATGAAAATCAATTTAGACCAGGTGCGCACATCTGGTTTTTGCTTACTGAATGCAGCCAAATATTTAATATTTTTGGTAGTGAATTGTGAGCTGAGTTAGTTTGTCATTTATATCTCGAAGAATATTCATTTTTTTTTTGTACTATTTTAATTGTATTAAAGGCATATTATGGCTATAATAATTTAAACTAAAGTAAAATTAAATAAACATTGTCTCGTGTTCTTTCAATCTGGTATTTGATTTTCTTTGGATACGACCAAATACCTAACACGAGGAATTCATCTATAATTCGCCGCAAGAACACATTTTTAAGTCTTTAAATAAACAGTTTAAAACAGAAATTACTAATTCAAAAAAAAATTACTATAGTAAGAAATTTAACTCTAATCTCTCTAACCCTAAAAATATGTATCAGTTGGTCAATGAAATATTAACAAACAATTCAATTCCTAGCAAGACTAAGATTTACGAATTAAAAATAAATGGTTACACCGTTTCGGACCTCCAGTTAATAGTAAATGAATTAAATAAATATTTTGAAAATGTAGGTGCTGATTTAGGTAATCCTGCAATTAATTCCAGGTATTTATATAATCCAGACATGCAATATTCTAAACTTAGTTACTTCACCTTGGTGGAGCAAAACGAGATTACTGAAATAATTACAAACTTGAAATCGTCTTCTGCGAAAGGTGTTGATAATGTTCCACCCAAATTAGTTAAAAAATTGACTATTTCCTTATGTCCTCTACTTACCGAAACTTTGAATTTTTGGATAAACGATTGCATATTCCCCAATTTCCTAAATGTTTCTAGGATCACACAAATTTTTAAATCAGGTGACCCTTCTTGTTTAAGAAACTATAGATGTATCTCTGTTTTATCGGTATTCAGCAAAATATTTGAGCGTCTAATTTATAACCGCCTCATAGAGCATTTGAAGTCTAACAAAATTATTCATAAAAACCAATACGGCTTTAGGAAATCAACAACTAATCTCTCAGCTATACTAAATTTAATGAAAAATATCTACGTTTCTATGGAAGAGAAGAATATAACGTCTTGCTTGTTCCTAGATATCATGAAGGCTTTTGATTGTGTTGATCACAAATTGCTCCTAATGAAACTTAAACATTACGGAATAAATGGTAGCGCCATTAAGTTACTTCAAAATTATTTAGCCGATAGAAAACAAAAAGTAAAGATTGGCAGATATAAGTCCGATGAAATCATAGTAAGCGTGGTGTTTCACAGGGCTGTATCCTTGATCCTGTATTGTTTTTAGTTTACATTAATGACATCCTAAATTTAAAAAAGGGAATACCTTCAATTATTTAATGTATAGCTCAAAATCGTATGATCAACAAAAAATTGATATGGAACATGACCTTTCTTTGATACACAATTGGTTATATGATAATAAATTTAAGCTCAATGTTTTAAAATCACATTTTATGTCGTTTTACTTAAAATGTAAGCCGACGATTCCAATAAATGGAATTGCCTTTAATAATACCAAATATTGATTTCTCAATTATTATGACAAGTTATATTTCAGGTATTCGCCTTTAAAGCGCCGCTAGAGGCGCCACCGTCGTTAGAGCCAAAGGTGGTGAAAAATTATTTATATGTCAAACAGCATAGAAAAATGGTGTAAGGTAACTTTTATTCTTAAATTATTATTAATTCGCTATAAAGTATATTATGCTTACATTATTTCTACTAAATCAGTTACAAATTAATTACAGAAGTGCCTTGAAAGTAATTGTTTACATTACATAATATGACGGATGAAGAAACATTTGACATTTCAATTTCTTTAATAATTGATTATTGCGGTGGCCATATGAGACGATGTTTTGTCGAAGGCGAAAAAGTCTACAAGGCAAACAATGTCATTTTATGTGGAATTTAAGGTGTACACAATGGGATATACAACATTGTTAGTGTATGTTTGCAGTCGTCAAACCCCAAAAATCAGCCATGGGAAGTTAATGTATTCATACATTTAAATAAGCAATGGGTAAACAATTCCACATGCAAATGTCCAGCAGGTCAAGGGCAAAAATGCAAACATATTTTAGCAACCTTTTTATACATAAATCAGTAAGTGACATTATAATTATTACGGGCTCCTACACGATTGTGTGTGTATGTTATATATTTTGTGGTGCTTGACAGACATTTAGATAATGAACGAAAGTCGTAATTTGTTAGGTTTTTAGCCTCTAGGCTATTGTCTACAATATGCCAATTCCAAATTTACCATAGCACATTATATGGTCGTGTAAATGGGATTATCCCCTTTCAAACTGTAACTTATACCGCTTTTATGTTTCTCACCTCACCGAAAAACTTCATACAAAACGAGTCACATTTGCATAGTATTTCTTGGCGAGGTGAAAACCATAATAGGGGTATTAATCTAATTATATTTGGTTTGCAGGAGTTCTACGTTGACTAGATTATCACAACTGATCTCCAACAAAATTGGGGGAAAGTTGCGAAGGCTACGGCTGATAAAATGTATGTGCCCAGAGTTTTAATTGAAAATAATTGCTATGGATCGGCCGCGTATAAATCAATTAAAGTTAAAACAACAACAGCTGTAGATAAAGAAAATGTTGCTATGTTTGTTAATGGTATGTACATACATATGTATATCATAAATCGAATTAAATCAAAAACAAACAAAGTTTTAAACGTAAATGTTTTTTTAAAATTATGGTCTCCATCGTCTGCAGTAGCCAAACACACTTTTGTTAGGACAACAAACGTCTTAGCAGAACCAGAACCAATAGTTTTAACTAATGTTAGTCAAGGTTCAGAAGCTCAGTTAATAAGAAGCATTCTCCAAAACAACGCCTTATTGACGAATTTAGAACTGAACGAGTTTATTCTATCAGATGAATTGTCGAATTATTATAATACTCATGTTAAACTGAGTTTAGAAGATTCAATAAACATCGTTCAGGCGTCTCTTCATCAGCGATCGAAACGAAATATAACTTGATTCCTTTCAATTTTAAATCATTTTCGATAGCAAAGCCTCTGTCTACCATTACAGGATCATTACTTCCTAATAATTCAATTAAATTCTCCTCATTGAAGATATGTTTGTCGGATGCCTTTCCCGTGTATCCTTGACTGATATATGTTATAAGTCCTGCTGGGGTTACAGCAACCAGAAACTTGACTGTATTCCTTTCTTTATAATGGGAATAAGTTGTAACCTTACATTTAAGGCAATTTGTCTGGCTGATCTCGATTTCTGTACAATCGAGTACAGCTCTCACATCCGAAAATTTTTTAAAACAGGTGGGAATGTTCATCAATATTTCTTCTTTAGACGGCCAGTAAATCAAGGATTTTAATCCTGCTCTTGTTACGGGTAACATTTGTCTGAAATATTTAATACATGTTGGTATTGACACTCCGAATAATACTGATAAAACTGAAAAATCTAAGTTTTGCTTTAATTTTTCAGCACTAGCAGAATCTTTAATTTTATGGAAAACTGGCTCTGAAAGATATTGCTGTACATCTCAGGTTGTAACGCAATCCCCCAAGGGATTACGTTAACAGACATGAGAATAGTGGTCTGATGCGGTATAGTAGCTGGCTAGAGCTCACGGTGCGGCGTGGGGGTTTTCAGACATATTTCTCATGCTTGAATAACCGCATGAAGAACAAAATTAGATGGGCATAGGAAAATTAAAATTAAATTGCCACGGCCTCAGCGGCTAAAAAAAAAATAATAAGTATGTAACGCAATCCCCAAGGGATTACGTTAACAGACATGAGAATAGCGGTCTGATGCGGTATAGTAGCTGGCTAGAGCTCGCGGTGCGGCGTGGGGATTCTCAGACATATTTCTCATGCTTGAATAACCGCATGACAATAAAATTGTAGGGACAAATGGAAATTAAAAATTAAGTTGCCACGGCCTCAGCGGCAAAAAAAATGATAAGCTGGGAGTGATCGTTTCGGAGTGACAGTCTCAATCCCAGGCGACTACCGCCGTGACTGCCACACGGGCCTCCCCTCATCGGCCCGCCTACTGGGATGCTGTTTCCCAGTCGCGACGGCTCCCGATGCCATTTATGAAGGAGGGACGCCCGCATGACAATCCCAGCGACAATCCCCCGGAACGAGACCGTCACCCCGACGCGATCAACTCATGTGGCGTGCCGCCCTCCAGCACAGCCTGTCCTGGAGGAACGAACGGCACGCACGGAAAAGGGTGGAAAAAGGCCGACCAATCGCATGAATCTCCAACCTCCGCTCATATGGGAACCGCGAAAACCATTGAACGCTTACAAAGGCAATTTTATTGGCCACAGATGGCTGCTCAAGTCAAACAGTTCATATCCACTTGTGTTAAATGCAAAATGAACAAGCCTGTGAACTTTTCAACTCGACCGGCTATGGGGGCACAGATTGAATCCACTAGGCCTTTTCAAAAATTGTATGTGGATTTTCTGGGACCATACCCACGTTCAAAGCGCGGAAATGCGTATATATTGATGGTGTTGGATCATTTTTCAAAGTTCATTTTCGTGAAACCATTGCGGGAGGCTTCCTCTACGCTTCTTTGCAATTATCTGGAGGATGAAGTGTTTTTAACTTACTCTGTCCCTGAAATTGTTACGTCTGACAACGGTAAGCAATTTACTTCTAACCTTTTTCAGGATTTGCTTAGAAAATATGGAGTTACTCATATCCGCACTCCGTTGTACTCTCCACAGAGCAATGCATCCGAGAGAGTAAATCGGACGTTATTGTCAGCTATCCGTTCGTATATCGTTGATCATGAACATACTGGGTGGGATAATTATCTGACAGAGGTAACAGCTGCTTTGCGGAACACTATTCACGAGTCTACTCGGTTCTCCCCGCATTACCTCGTCTTCGGCCAACACATGACGCTACACGGTTCTGATTATAAAGTTCGTAAATTGTTGTTTGATCTTGATACTAGTGAGGTGCAGATGATGACTAAGCCAGACCGGTTGAACCTAATTAGAGATCAAGTGAGGCATTATTTAAAAGTCGCTCATGATAATGTGGCCAGTAGATATAATTTGCGTAGTCGAAATCGGAACTTCCGTCTCGGACAAGCTGTATTCGTCAGATCCTTTGCACAAAGCAACGCCTCTACTAGATTCTCCGCTAAACTAGGAACTAAATTTGTACCCGCCGTGATCGAGTCAAAAGTAGGGAACGTAGCGTATACTGTCAAAGACCTGAAAGGGAAGTTGATGGGTTCATTTCATGTGAAAGATATCCGAGCGTGATGTTTCATTTGTATCTCTCTATCTTTGTTTAAAATTGCCTGGCTTTAGAGACTTATCTCGGGGGTGAGTCGTCCCCACGTTTGTTACGTGCAGCTCCGCTTGCGTAACCCTGTTTGGTTTGCTTTCGGTCCGGCGCTTGTCTGTGTTTGGAATCATTTTTTTTTTAATTTTGCTTTCCCCTCTTTGACGATGCCGTTTGTTTGACTCGTTTGAGTTTTGTAATGTATTGGTTGAGCGTGCAATGTTGTTGGCCATCGCACGAGAGCAACATATACGAGTTGGTCGATTTTAATTGGTTTTGTTGGTGGTTCGAGCGATTGCATTGGTGCACGGAAATGGTCTGATGTGTTTAATGTTACTGGTAGAGAGAGTGGTTGTATTTTGCTTTTGAATTCGGATGGTGGGTGTGACTACTAGAACGGTGAAAGCTGAATATTCGCGACCGGGTGATGTTTTGATGGAGAAAGAAAAAGATCAGTGAAGTTTGGTGCGTTAATTAATTCAGTCAGTTGTACTTAAAAAAAAAAAAAAATTAAAAAAATTAAATTGTAATACTGATAATATATTTAAAAAAAAAAAATCTTAATTTCTTTTGGTGAAGCCATTTTTTTTCTTTGGTGATATTTTTTTTTGTTATTATTAATATATAAACAATAATTAGTTTTAGAGAAAATTGTGTATATGAACAATCAATAAATAAAAAAATTAAAATAAAAAAAATTTTTGATCAATGTCAATTTCAAAATTAATCGGAATAAAAAAAAAATAATAATAAATAAACTTTGTAACATGGTACAGTGTTGTGATCATTACCTAAAAAATTGTAAATAAACATAAAAATAAATAGATAAATATGGTCATATTGTATAATGTTGTGAGCTCTAAATAAAGTATTGTAAATGAATAAAAATATAAATTTTGTAGCTTTGCATAATGTTGTGATCACCAAATAAAATATTGTAAATGAATGAAAACATATTGTTATATTGTACAGTGTGGTGATCATTAACTTGAACTATTGTTAATGAATAAAAACAAAAAAAAAATATATAAAAAATATTGTAATGTTGTACAGTGTGGTGACCATTCAATAAAATATGATAAATGAAAAGACGATTTTTGTTGTTTTTATTGTTGGAAAAAAAAAAATAAAAAAAAAATAAAACGTGGACATACTAGCATTGTTTGGAAAATTTGGTGGGCCGACCTTTTAGAAAAAAAATAATAACTGTCATATTGGTTTGCTGAAAGTGTTGTGACCTTGTGAAAAAAAAAAATAATTTATATATACATACATAAACTAAACTCAGTTTAATGCTATTTAAGTTTCGGCAATTATTCGAAAACAAAATTCTACGTGAATTTTGCTCTCTCTATTGGCAGACATAGTTGGTGTACCTAAAAGACACCCAAAAAAAAAAAAAAATAAAACACCGACCTTGAGTGATTTAGTTCTGTGGTAGAGTGAAATCCGTTGTTAATAAACCAATTGAAAAAAAAAACAAAAAAAAAAAAAGGAAATTTCGCGTTCTTGTGGATAAACTCAAAGTGAGAAAGCAACGGTGTGCTGTTACGGTGATTGCGGATTGTGCAGTGGTTTTGCTTTGGCGGCTGCCCCGTCAACCAAGCAGACCGGGCAGAGGTGTGTGAGTGGAATACAGCGTCGAGTAGCGGGTATATAGGCTGTTCCAGATCAGGCGAGGTCGGATGAGATTCTCGTTGGTCGACCCTCAGGTATCGTCTCATATAAAAATAAAAAAAAAACGCAAATAGAATTTTTTTTGTAATAACTAGAATATAGAGATTTTATCTTCTTTTGTTGTTTATGCAATTTTGTTTTTTTTTTTTGTTTTCTTTAACTTAGTATTTTTTTATTTGGAATTAAGAAAAAAATAAGAAAAAAAAAAAACATTTTTTTTGGGTACCTCTTGTTTATGTGAGCTAGGTTTTGCTGATCACGTCAGATGCGTTTTTTTTATTAATTTACTGTATTTGTCCTATGACAAATAACTTTACTTTTCAGCTTCACCGTTCTAGTGGTCACCTTATCCTTAAATTGTTTACATGTGTTCTCGTTCTTATTTTTTTTTCTCGTCAAACTAGTTCTGTTAAGAATGAGTGAGTAGAACTAGGGGAGAGGTCGCGATGGATTGGTGAGTGATGGTTCTCTTGTAAATATCGATACCTAGTGTCCAGGTCATAAAAATGTATTTTCGGTAAACAAAGCGGTTGTGTCCTTCCCTTCTTTTCATGGTTTAAGTTTTTTTTTCCTTGCGGTTATTCAAGCATTTCGCCAAGTCTGGAAAACCCCACGCCGACCCTGAGCTCTAGCCAGCTACATATACCGCACCAGACCCCTGGCGTTATGTCTGTCAACGAAATCCTAACGATTTCGTTACAAGTAGGGAGTGATCGATTTGGAGTGACCGTCTCAATCCCAGGCGATCACCGTCGCGACTGCCACACGGGCCTCCCCTCATCGGCCCGCCTACTGGGATGCTGTTTCCCAATCGCGACGGCCACCGATGCCATTATGAGGAAAGGACGCCCGCAAGACAATCCCAGCGACAATCCCCCGGAACGGAAACCGTCACCCCGACGCGATCAACTCATATGGCGTGCCGCCCTCCAGCACAGCCTGTCCTAGAGGAACGAACGGAACGCACCGAACAGGGTGAAAAAGACCGACCCTTCACACGACCACACCTCACATCACTCGATCAATTAGTTTGGATTAACCGCACATGGTGCGTCGTAGCACACAACAACAAGAAAATTCAAAGAAAATTTTTGTTACGGTAAAACAAAAAAAATGAAAATTATGCAAGATAGATTACGTTAAAACTGATTCTACGTTAATATTAAGTTTCACTTTCACTATTCACTGTTTTAAGAAAATTAAGAAAATAACACAAAAAAATATCTGAAAGAAATTAAACGTTATGGGGTCGAACCACACCCAAAAACGGACAATCGAGCTGAAGCAAAGAGAAAAAAAAACAGCGGAAATTCCAAACGCAATTACTCAAAACGACGGAAAAAAAAACCTGACAATAATTTGCTCTGAGTGGGGTTCTCACCAAATCGGTGCACCACCACGAAACGCCGAAAACAAACGGTAAAAACAGCAATATACATATAATATAGTGAAAATAGAGGGGAGAAACAAACTGTTACAGACTTTGGAAAACTACAATTTACAGTTACCCAGTTTGTCTGTCCCTTGATTTTGCTTTACCTTGTTTTTTTTTTGCTTTTAAGGCCGGTCCGACCAACTGCAACCAGCGCCGACGCAGGATCCCCCTCACACGAATGGTTGCCCTGCCCCCACTGGCGGGAATACTTTTTTCTGGTTTTAAAGTTGTGGGTTATATTTTTTTTTTTTTTTTTTTTGAACCAATAATTAAATTAAGGATAAATCAAGTATGCTGTATTTATTCACGATAAATATACTTTCCTTGTGGATTAGCGGTTAGGCTTATTTAGAATACAGTTTTAAATCTTGTCTTTTTTTCTTTTTTTACCGAATAATTATTGCACAGATTTAACGTATTACACTAAGCATCACTTGAACGAATCCCATAAATTCGAAACAATACGAATTTTCACTGGGAATTCACACCGAAAGAGAAAAATTACGAAACACACCACTCAATTTTTATAGTGAATTAATAACAGTTAATGTTTGTTCTTATAATTTGGTTTATTATTACAAAAAAATGTTTTTATATTTACATTAATTTGATAAATTTATTAAACAGACTTCAAAAAAGACAAAAAAAACCTTTTTATTTATTTTCTACAAATTACCATGTAATTTATTTAATTTCTTATTATAAGTTTTAATGTTTTACGTAAATAATTTATATCTGAATATATATACTTAGTGGTGGAGAACAAAAAAAAAAACAAAAAAAAAAAAAAAATGGTCCCACCGCTCTATATCACACTTCAAACTTGACTCCTCCAAGATCAAAAAACCGACTTTTTTTTTATCAAAACTAGATTGCTAATAAAATTAAAATCAACCACTAGACTTTTTTCGCACAATTCAAAACGAGACTTTTCTTAACAAAATTCAAAACTTGACTCTACATAAATCAAAAAAAAAACTGGTATTCATCGACCGAGTTTAAAACTAGACTGTATATTTAATTTTATATAAAAAAAATGGGACTGTTCGTCCCAAAAACAAGAACTAGACTAACTTATTTATTTTATTTCAGTGTTGCCAACTAATATTTTTAGTGGGTGCCAGATCGAAGTCAAAATAGTGCTAGATTGACAGTAGATAGTGCTAAAAAAAAATTTCCCCTAATTTTAAATATTTTTTCATTAATTCTGATTTCACACCGCAGATAGTGTAATAGCACAATAGTATGCGGTGTGAAACCGAAGCTGTAGTAAAAAATAACGATAAAGCAAAATCAATTTTTTTAGCAAATCGTTTTGAAATTGGGAAATTTGAACCAAATAGTGTAAACTCATTTTTCTACAACTGAAATCCATGTATCGTATTGTTATTTAATTTATTTATTTTATTTTATTTTTTCGTAAAATACAAAATAACAAAATATGTTTATTATAAAATAATTATTAATTATAAGTAATATAATAAGATATCAATCAAATTGAATCATATGTTTGATAATTAGACTTGTAATTGTATTAAATCAATCGTAACATTTTAACAAAATTCAGTCGGTTTTATTATTGTTTTATAAATTCAATTTATAGTTGAATTTATTTAATTTAAAAATTTCGTAAAATATAAAATAACAAAATTAATTTGTTTGTAATAAAATAATTATTAATTTAAATAATAACATAAAAATATAAATCGTATGTTTAATTAGACTTGTAATATAAATTTATAATTTATAAACATTATATTACGAAATTACTATTAAATCACAGTCGGTTTTATTATTGCTTTAAAAATTCAATTTATATGAAAATTTATTTAATTAAAATTTTTCGTAAAAAACAAAATAACAAAATGTGTTAATAATAAAATAATTATTAATTATAAATAATAACATAAAATGTATTTATATGTATATTGAATCTATCATTAATTAGACTTGTAAGATAAATTTATAATTTATATGCATTATAGTACGAAACTACGAAATTTAATATAATCACATTTAACAAAATTCAGTCTGTTTTATTATTGCGTTATAAATTCAATTTATAAGTAAAAACATAAAATTATTGGCAAATAACAAATAGGAGTATTAAATAAGAAAATATGTGTAATAGTTACAAACAAATTCTTCTACAAGAAAAAATATTCGCAAACTCAAAACGAGTCTTTATTTGAGTTTATACACAAAATTATTATTAAAATAAAGCTTATTTGGTATACTGTAGTAGACTAAAAATCCTAGTCTAATTGATGTAATAGTTCGTGAATAGGTAAATCTTCCTCGTCCTTATTATAGGCCGCCATAGTTCCAACTTTATGGATAACATCGGCAGGTAAACTGTAGGTATTACAACAATTTCCATATCTTTGAAGTCCGAATCTTATAGTGAGTATAGAATTTAACGTGTCAAATTGCATTCTGTTTCGAGTTTTGTTTTTCACCAAATTCATTTGACTGAAGACGCGTTCAATATCTGCATTCGAATGAGGAATTGACAATAATTTTAGTGCAAACTTTGAAATGTCTCCGAAAGGGTTTTGCCCTGCTCAATCGCGATATTTATCTACTTCAACCCACAAATCAATTGTTGTTGTGGAGGACCACTTAATGGTATTCATGTTGTTATACTGAAAATCAACATCAGTTATGAGGCCTGGATCGGATTCAAAATATTGCAAAATTGGGATTATTGGCTCCTTATGTCTGCTTAAAACTTTCTCAATACTAATTACATTCATTTGTTTCAATCTTAAAATGTTGTCAGGTAATCTATTTTTAAATTCGATTATTAAGTTTTTTATAAAAACTATGCAATTTATTCTAATTTCTTGTTGTTCCTGTGCAGTTAGAGATTTTACTTCGTTTTCAAAATGATATCCTAGTTTTGATGACCAATCTATATAATCAGTAATATTCATAGTAATCACATCATATGTGTGGTTATACACTATCTTACGAGCCAACGATTTCAACAAATTTACCAAGTCGTTTAATAATTTCGATGGATCGGCAGTTTTTATTTGAAAACCTAAATTAACGCCAGCAATTTCCTTTAAAATAGGTGCCAAGAATATAAAATAAACTTTGTATGAATGGTTAGCAAACATTTGACTTAAGATCTCTGCAGTTTTGTAATCTTGCTTTTCTATATTGAACATCGTACTTAATTCGAGCCATGCTGACAAAATGATTTTAATAGCTTTTTCGATAGACAGCCAACGAGTATCAGAAATTCTAGGAATGGCTAACGGAGTTAAATTTTCGTTTATCAAATTATACAGTTCTTTGTACTTATGCAATCTAAGGCTTGAGTGGGCAAACCAATTATGTGTTTCTCGTGGCAAAAATTCTAATTCCGTTGGCAGACATTTGCTCGCATGTTGCACAGCTAATACGATTGAATGGCAAGCACATCTGATTAATATCAGAGATGGTACGTCTCGTTTTAAAATGGCGTGGACACCGTTATTTATACCCGTCATAACTGAAGCATTATCTGTCCCAATTCCCAAAAGCTGTTTGAAATTTAAATTAAATTTTTGCAACACGTATTTAATTGCATTTACAATTGACTGTGCATCGCAAGAAGTAAGCTCACATAACTCCAAGTAGGTCGATATTATTTTTCCATGAATTCTGGAAAAATAAATGATTGCCATTCCTAGATATTTCGTTATACTTATGTCATTCGATTCATCAATTAGAATACTAAAAGGGGCATCTCCTACGTCGTTTTTTAGATCAGATCGAAAATGTGGACCTAATACATTTTGAATTATATTAGTGCATTTTGTCCTGCGTAGTTTCATTTCTGATTTTAGAGTGCATTTCGCATTTATTAGATCACACAAATGACTTATCGGTAAGATACTCTGATGGCAAGCGACATACATACATAAATAAGATTCTAATTCATTATTATTACCTTGATTTTGTTTTTGGTAGATGATGGTACGTTGACGACGGTCACTAAACGGTTTTGCAGCTTCGATATGTGATCTGCTTTTGGCATGACGATCCAAAATAAACTTTCTTGCAAAAAAAGTAATTTTGCAATATTTACACGATAATTTGTGCTTGTCATTATCGATCCGGACAATCCAGTTTCGGTACTTTTCGTCTTTGAACCAATCGTCGCGTATTTTTTGCGTATATAATTTGTTGTTTTTTGATACTTGTCTTGGCAAATTTTTCAATCTTGACCTACAAAATAAAGTAAAACTAATATATATTTTCTTAACCGACAAATCGAATTTATAATTAATCTTACTCGTTGCTATCAGACAATTCCGAGTATACGTCAACTTCTGAATCCATTACTCTTTCTCTTGTAACACAAAATAAAATGATGGTAAGTCAACAGATAAACATCTGTCTACCGATAAAACAGAACAGTGGCAATTTAAATGTTCACTTTATTTTGATTTAAATAATAGATTTGCATTTACAAAATTATTAAATAACACTACACAAGAGTACAAGACACACGTTGATATTTCTATTTTTCTATTGTTTCATGTTTGTTAAAAGTAAAACAAATAAACAATCGAAAATCGAATCGTAAATTCGTAACTGTAAATTCTAGCCGAGTATTCTCCTTTCCTTTTCATTCTTTTGCTTTTGCGATATAAAAGTAAAATTTAGTAGTAGAAATCCTAATATTGTAGCAAAAACGAATGGTGTAGATTATTTGTACATTGTACGACTTTTTAGTAATGGAGTTTTTGAAAGTGCTAGGTTTTTTAAAAGTGCTAGAATTAGTGCTAAAAACAACTAAATAGTGCCAAATTGCACTTGGGTGCAAATACTATTTTTATGGTGCTAAAAAATATTTTATAGTGCTAAATCTAGCACTGAAAGTGCTAAATTGGCAACCCTGTTTTATTTCTCATCGAAAAAAAAATCAGTCAATTTTTTCCCCCTCTATTTTCTACATGTTCACCACCTCGCATTGCTGTTCGTCTTATTCGTTGTATCCGCGCACATATTTCATCATTTTTTTTTTATTATTGTAAAATCTTTATTGGTATTTATGTTTTTTTTTTGTACACAAATACAACGAACAAGACGAACAACGACGACGAACATATGTACACACTTATCTGTACGGCCGCATCGGACTCATGTCGAATACACCGATCGGTTCAATCCCCACTCAGAGCAAATATCACGCGTCAATTTAAGCCAATGATACCAGAAAGAAAAATAGAATATTCCAGATTGAACATTTTAATAACGCAAACATTCCATCTCATACTACACAATACATGTACACACACCAACTCGCAAGAGATATGTATGCTTGTACATGACAATGTAGAAAACAAGTAAATGCAAAAAAAATTTAAAATATGTTTACATAACAATCGGACGGAATATTAAATTTAAATTTGGAAATCATAAAATCGAGCATAAATATAACACCATGGTGGTCATGGTATTTTATAACCATAAAAAAAATGTTGATCATTTGAGCGTTTGGGATCTTCGCAAAAATTTTCTCCCTGTTTCAAGTGGAGACGTATGCCAGTCGTAACAAGGTTTCAAATCTATTTTTTTGATGCTATTCTCTATCAACTGAATAGTATGTGCGTCCGTTTAATGACGTCATGATATTCAATTGAGAACTCGTTGTAATTAAATCATCAACTGTGACTTGAGAATTTCGAGCAATATCTCTGTCTATAATGCAATCCAAAATCATGGTTCTTTTACTTTAGGTTCTTCAACATCGTCTTTCTTGACGATTGCTGTTTTGTCAGCCGCTGTTATTTGCAGAACGTTAACTACATTTTGATCGTTCAGTAATCGCAAGCTTCTTGGTTTTGCTGGTGGCTTCGAAAATTTTAATTTATGAAGGTTTTTAGAAGGCACGGCCGTTTTCTTTAAATAGTGTTTATTTATCTCGCCTAAAAAAAATGATGTTAAGTAACATTTTTATTACAAAAATACAAATTGTTGCTAATAAATTCTTACTTTTGTAATCAGTATTCTCAAAATGGCTTGAACAAACGAAATAATTGTTTGCGATGGGCAGAGGTATCCGGTTGCATAAAGCCATTGTTTTTTTAATCCAGCATCCTTCGGAAATTGATGTAGTGGAATTTTGTTTATCTTGTCGCAATAAGTATGGCGTTCAAAATGTAGGTGCTGATTTAGGTAATCCTGCAATTAATTCCGGGTATTTAAATCAACATGCAATATTCTAAACTTAGTTACTTCATCTTGGTGGAGCAAAACGAAATTACTGAAATAATTACAAATTTGAAATCGTCTTCTGCGAAAGGTGTTGATAATGTTCCACCCAAATTAGTTAAAAAATTTACTATTTGCTTATGTCCTATACTTACCGAAACTTTGAATTTTTGGATAAACGACTGCATATTCCCCAATTTCCTAAAAGTTGCTAGGGTCACACAAATTTTTAAATCAGATGACCCTTCTTGTTTAAGAAACTATAGACGTATCTCTGTTTTACCGGTATTCAGCAAAATATTTGAGCATGTAATTTATAACCGCCTCATAGAGCATTTGGAGTCTAACAAAATTATTCATAAAAACCAATACGGCTTTAGGAAATCAACAACTACTCTCTCAGCTATATTAAATTTAATGAAAAATATCTACGTTTCTATGAAAGAGAAGAATGTAACGTCTTGCTTGTTCCTAGATATCATGAAGGCTCTTGATTGTGTTGATCACAAATTGCTCCTAATGAAACTTAAACGTTACGGAATAAATGGTAGCGCCATTAAGATACTTCAAAATTATTTAGCCAATAGAAAACAAATAGTAAAGATTGGCAGATATAAGTCCGATGAAATCATAGTAAAGCGTGGTGCACCACAGGGCTCTAACCTTGATCCTTTATTGTTTTTAGTTTACATTAATGACATCCTAAATTTAAAACTTAAGGGAACCCTTCAATTATTTAATGTATAGCTCAAAATCGTATGGTCAACAAAAAATTGAGATGGAACATGACCTTTCTTTGATACACAAATGGTTATATGATAATAAATTTAAGCTCAATGTTCTAAAATCACATTTTATGTCGTTTTACTTAAAATGTAAGCCGACGATTCCAATAAATGGAATTGCCTTTAATAATACCAAATATTGATTTCTCAATTATTATGGACAAGTCATATTTCAGATATTCGCCTTTAAAGCGCCGCCACCGTCGTTAGAGCCAAAGGAGGTGAAAAATTATTTATATGTCAAACAGCATAGAAAAATAGTGTAAGGTAAGTTTTATTCTTAAATTATTATTAATTCGCTATAATTTATTTTCCAAAAATATGTTCTATTATCAGTGATAATACATATAAAGTATATGCTTACATTATTTCTACTAAATCAGTTACAAATTAATTACAGAAGTGGCTTGAAAGTAATTGTTTACATTACATAATATGACGGATGAAGAAACATTTGACATTTCAATTTCTTTAATAATTGATTATTGCGGTGGCCATATGAGACGATGTTTTGTCGAAGGCGAAAAAGTCTACAAGGCAAACAATGTCATTTTATGTGGAATTTAAGGTGTACACAATGGGATATACAACATTGTTAGTGTATGTTTGCAGTCGTCAAACCCCAAAAATCAGCCATAAGAAGTTAATGTATTCATACATTTAAATAAGCAATGGGTAAACAATTCCACATGCAAATGTCCAGCAGGTCAAGGGCAAAAATGCAAACATATTGTAGCAACCCTTTATACATAAATCAGTAAGTGACATTATAATTATTACGGGCTCCTACACGATTGTGTGTGTATGTTATATATTTTGTGGTGCTTCACAGACATTTAGATAGGTAATTAACGAAAGTCGTAACTTGTTAGGTTTTTAGCCTCTAGGCTATAATTGTCTACAATATGCCAATTTCACATTTACCATAGCACATTACATGGTCGTGTAAATGGGGTTATCCCTTTTCAAACTGTAACTTATACCACTATTATGTTTCTCACCTCACCGAAAAACTTCATACAAATCGAGTCACATTTGCATAGTATTTCTCCGCGAGGTGAAAACCATAATAGGGGTATTAATCTAAATATATTTGGTTTGCAGGAATTCTACGTTGACTAGATTATCACCAACTGATCTCCAACAAAATTAGGATAAAGTTGCGAAGGCTACGGCTGATAAAATGTATATACCCAGAGTTTTAATTGAAAATAATTGCTGTGGATCGGCCGCGTATAAATCAATTAAAGTTAAAACAACAACAGCTGTAGATAAAGAAAATTTTGCTATGTTTGTTAATGGTATGTACATATATCACACAAATCGAATTAAATCAAAAACAAACGAAAGTTTTAAACGTAAAAGTTTTTTTAAAATTATGGTCTCCATCGTCTGCAGTAGCCAAACATACTTTTGGTAGGACAACAAACGTCTTAGCAGAACCAGAACCAATAGTTTTAACTAGTGTTAGTCAAGGTTCAGAAACGCAGTTAATAAGAAGCATTCTCCAAAACAACGCCTTATTGATGGCTTTAGAACTGAACGAGTTTATTCTATCAGATGAATTGTCGAATTATTATAATACTCATGTTAAACTGAGTTTAGAAGATTCAATAAACTTCGTTCAGGCATCTCTTCGTCAAACTCGATCGAAACGAGTTACGGGAACAAGTTGCTACGGACTATTTACGTACACAAAAAACAAAAATCCAGACTGGAATCGGAAACTTCACATTCACACAAAATTAAAGCTGGACAACAAGAATTTTAAATACGGCAGAGAAACCGAAAAGCTAGCATTAAAAGCATATTGCATCTCTACAGGGGAAATGGTGAAGAATTTCGGATTTGTGATAAATCCAAAGGCCGTCTGGATGGGTTGTAGTCCTGACGGCTACATTCACTCTAAAAAAAAAATAAATTGAAATTAAATGCCCAACGACTGGGGAACACCTTAATTTAGAAGAATTAATTCCAACTATAAAATATATTGTAAAACACAATAATAATTGGGAACTAAAGCAAAATCACCACTATAATGGTCAGGTCCAATTTAATATGTTGATATTAGGCTGCACGTCAGCTGATTTTGTGATATATTCTAAGAGAAGTGATGCAAATTTAGTAATAAACGTGCCGTTTAATCTGGAATTTGTATTGAAAATGGTTAGAGCATTAAAGACCGTTTATTTTGAAAGAATGTTACCTTTTTATTTTGAGCACAACGTGTTTAATGTTTAATCAATATATTTTTTTATTTTTTATTATTGAAACTTGTGATAAACAGCGATAACTTTAAATAAATTGTGATTAATTTTAGAATGTGATATGAATTTATGTTTAAGTATTAATTAGAACTGGGATTGAGTTAAGCAAATCCATCGGTGCAATATTGAATTTTTGTATTTTTTTCAGACATCGAAAATCATTCATTTTTGAGTGTGCATTAAAACACATGAATTTTAAAACTCAACATAATAAAAAACAAAAAAAACTCTCTCTACAAACATTTTGCTCAATTTCTGAATGTGAATAGTCATCAAATTTCAGTTTTCTTTATTCTTCTCACGTAACACACATTCAGTCTGAATGTGTTTGTGAAGAGAATCCGGTTTGTTCTTTATTATGTTGAGTTTCAGAATTCATGTGTTTTAATGCACACTCAAAAATGAATTGAAAAAACTCAAATGAATTTTTTTAGTTTGCTCAAATGAAACTTTTTTGGTATTAGAGTTATAAACGAACACACGAATTTTTTAAAACTTCAATATGAAGAATAAAAAAAAAATCGTTCATCGCATTTGGGTATTTTCTTTGAATGTGTCATTTGGTGAAGCTACATTTTTAATTTATGCTTCCTTTATTCTTCTAAAAATATTTTCGCACATACATATGTACATATTAAAAAAGGGAATCGGGTTTCTTAGTTAGCCTTATCTGAAAACCACCGCCCAATTTTACCGAAAGAAGGGGTAAACAATGAAAAACGTATTATAGGGGTAAAAACATTTTCCAAAAAAGAAATCTTTTGTTTTTGTTCCATTATGTAAATTGTAATTTGTAGTACATACATATAAAATGTAGCGACATTCAAGCCGATCATAATTTTATTTTAGTAGGGATTATGGAGATTGTTTAAGTTTGCTTCGTTAATCTTTATCTTACACTTTAAATAGCTTAGCGTTTCAATAACTATGTAGTAATAAATTGAAATTTACGGGCGAATTTTGTCTTTCATTCCTTGTCCATGATATTATTCGGAGGCCGAAAATGTTAACGACATTTAAATTACTTAGGACGAAGATATCAACACTTCAACAATTAATTAAAGCTTCGATCATTGATAAGTCTCTTATTGTGGGTGAAGCATGGTATTATAGCCTATAAAACTCTTCTAGCAATAATAGTGATGATTTTCGTAGAAAACGATTCCAACAAAGTTATTACAATTAGTGACGACGAAGGTGAATATAACGTAGAACGGATTTTCAATGATATGTAATAAAATTCTACAAATTTAATAGAAAAACGGGTTTTGTTTATTTTCAAAAACATTTAATTTTAATAATTTTTATTTTATTTAGTCTATAAGTAAATCAAAAAACAAAAAAAATAATAATAATAATAATAAATATATAAATATGTAAATTTATAAAAATATTAATTTTAATATCACATTTCGGTTCACTTTAAATATTGGGTGAATTTAAAATAATAATACTTATCAACTATTTGCTTTAATACGAGTATCTTAAATTTCAATATTCTATATCAAATTTACCATATTTACATTAATCATCAAATAAATCTTTGTTTAATTTGATAAGGAGTATACATATATCTCTTCTAAGATATCTCCAGAAAGCCTACTTCTATGTGGTGTTAAGATTAAAGATAGCACACTAAATCACCTTTCCACGGAAACTTGCGTTGCAGGAATGGTAAGGGCCATATGGTCAGCTGGTACAGTTCAGGACACTCGTATTTATTTCTCTCCCAATATTGTAAAACATTTTCCGTTTCCGACAAATTCGTCGAATTTAAATAATTGAAATGGTTGTCAAAAACATTGCGGTTTTGAAATTGTCTAACGAAAACTGTAGTTCTCTAAATTTCATATCTCTCTTTAAATCGGCAGACATCTGTTTTTCACACAAGTTTAAAGATAATGAGCATTGCAGCCATTCTTTAAAGAAGTCACCATATATCTATATAGTCAACTGTGAATATTAAAATTTTATTGTTACTTCATGATTCGTAAGATAGTAAGAAATGTTCCATACATTTAAATTGGTCCTCAGAAAACCCTATGTTGGGATCACTTTAATAACCCAGTTGCTTTTAAAAATGTTTGTTTTCCCAAATATTCTTAATTATTAGGAACGTTGAACCCCATCTTGTGGCTACGTCGAGAACGGGTAATTTTTCACTGTTTAGCCTAAACAAAGGTTTCTATATTTTATAGTCTTTAATTTTTTTATATTATTTCGGATGGAATTTATTTTTTCAGTTATATCGGGTTGGTTGATTACTGAGTTTGCCACTGATTTTATATAATCAATAAATTGCTGTGAGGTGGGTTTAATGTAATCAACGATATTATGGGAATTTAGTTTAAAGCCTAACGCTCTCTCTAAAGGATTTATAATTTCTTGAAATTCTTGGTAATCTATAATTGCCAGTTACTAATTTAACACAAGAACGAATAACTATGTTAGTATCAATTCCTATTTTTACTGATGAGTTTTTTTTTTTGCCATTGGTGGATTATGCTCTTTATCCGAGATACAATCTATTAAATTTAATTGATGGACAATATCCGGATGAAAGCTTATAATGTGTCTTGGTAGATTATGTGAATTTTTTCCGCTTAATACTTTCCCGCATAAATTGATAAGGCATGTGATCTTGTTAGTTTCGGCACAGTTTTTAAAATGGCGTCTTATTATAACTCCTAAGTAAATAACAAATTTGGAAAATTTATTGAATGCATTTATGTAAATAGCATAGACTAACATAACTAAGTCATTATTTCTACAATTATTTTCTAAAAAGAAGATTTAGAAAAATAAAGCAAATATCATTTAGTGTTGCAAAAAATCCCGAAGTGTTACAAGTTGTATGCATCATAATTACAGCTGTGTAACTTCTATTTTGAGATATTATATCAAATTTTAAATTTGAATTTAATGATTAATTTGAACTGTGTAAATGCGGGGAATGTTAAACGATTAACAGTCAGGCGAAAATATATTTGACTGGTCGGTTAATAAATGATTTTAACTACTACTACTTTTCCAAAAAGCAATTCAAAATTTGATTTATCTTGAGACAATTTAGGTGGTCTAATGTTAAATAGCAGAAAAAACATCCGGCGCATCATTATTATAAATAAGAAATTCCTGTCAAAATGGCACTTATATATTATGAATAATTTTGAACTTGTTTAATCGGTATGCTGTGTTTAATATTGCTCGTGCTGTAGCTAAGCTTGGTTATTCGTAGTTTATACGAAAGAAAAATTATAAAACTGGTAAATTTATTTGAATGACATTTTCTAAAGATGAGCGCAAGGAAGAAGCCGCAGAGAGTTATGCTACCATCTTTAGAGCTGCTACGATTTTACAGTCATAATATCGCCTATGTCTAATAGAACCGTTTTCTTTGATTTGGTTCAATCTGATCAAATCAGCGCTGTTACTTTGCTTTGTTCACCAGGTTTTGCGTGACCATTCACAAAAGTCTAAATATGGAATCTTCAACAAGAATGCCGTTTATGAGTAATGGTGTATTTTAAAGTGTACGGTGCAGGTTTAGATGATTAACTTGACAGAACTGTGCGTTGGTTAAGCTCACCAAGAAATGGCTATACTGAAATATAGTGGTTTGTATTTCTCGTTGTCAACAAATAAATTATAAATTTCAATTTTTAATTAAATAATTAATGTAAGGTTCCTCCTCCGAACCCAAAATAGAATAACTTATAGAATTTTTAAACCAAAAATGTAAAATTTAAATACTGAGCGAACAGCAGCCGGCTATATCTGCATTGGTTTCTCAGGCCCATAAAAGAGGCTTGAAATGATTCAATAGAAACTTACTTGTTTTCACATAATTCTTTTGCGTGCCCGTTGTTTTTTTATTTTACATTTTTTATAATACTCTTGCTCATGCAGAACAAAAAAATAATAATTCATTTCATTTTTAATAAAAATCATTGAAAATCATTCATATTTGTGTGTGCATTAAAAACACATGAATTTTAAAACTCTACGTCATAAAGGACAAAAAGAATTCTTGTTTGACACATTTAGACTAAATGCTTGTGAATTCATCGAAAGAAGAAAGAAAACTGAAATTTGATGAATATCCACATTCTCAACACAAATTTCATTCTTTATTATGTTGAGTGTGTTTAACTCATGTGTTTTAATACACAATTGCACACTCAAAACTGAATGATGTTCAATGTCTGCTCTTCTACCGAAAGAGTTTCGTTGTGCAAGCTAAAAAAATTCATTTGAGTTTTATCAATGTGAATTGAAACATAAAACAGAAAAGAGAATTTGGATATTCAAGAAAAAACGAAAACTTCTCTAACGCGAAACAAAAAACTCTTGATATTCGTATTTTACTTTTTATGTGTGTGTTGAATTTACTCATTCTCAAATAATGGTACAAATGAACAATTCACTCATGAGTTTTTCGATGTCTGATTTTTTTTTTCTTTTATAATAAAACAAAAACATTACAGTAACTAAAATTATTGTCGTTTAATATAGGATTACTTAGGTTAGCTAAACTACAAATAATAATAAATACATCATCTATTGCTAGAAATAGACAGTGATCGATTCTATTTTGTAAAATTTTATAAATTTTAATGCGCTGGGTTGCTCTTTCCACATGCACCCGCGCTGCAGCTATCGAGGTGTTAAATCGTCTCGTCCTTATCGAATTGTCGTTTCGAATCCATAAATATTGGGCGGTATAACTTGATTCCTTTCAATTTTAAATCATTTTCGATAGCAAAGCCTTTGTCTACCATTACATCATCATTACTTCCTAATAATTCAATAAAATTCTCCTCATTGAAGATATATTTGTCGGATGCCTTTCCCGTGTATCCTTGGCTGATATATGTTATAAGTCCTGCTGGGCTTACAGCAACCAGAAACTTGACTGTATTCCTTTCTTTATAATGGGAATAAGTTGTAACCTTACATTTAAGGCAATTTGTCTGGCTGATCTCGATTTCTGTACAATCGAGTACAGCTCTCACATCCGAATTTTTTTTAAAACAGGTGGGAATGTTCATCAATATTTCTTCTTTAGACGGCCAGTAAATCAAGGATTTTAATCCTGCTCTTATTACGGGTAACATTTATCTGAAATATTTAATACATGTTGGTATTGACACTCCGAATAATACTGATAAAACTGAAAAATCTATGTTTTGCTTTAATTTTATCAGCACTAGCAGAATCTTTAATTTTTTGGAAAACTGGCTCTGAAAGATATTGCTGTACATCTCAGGTTGTAACGCAATCCCCCAAGGGATTACGTTAACAGACATGAGAATAGTGGTCTGATGCGGTATAGTAGCTGGCTAGAGCTCACGGTGCGGCGTGGGGGTTTTCAGACATATTTCTCATGCTTGAATAACCGCATGAAGAACAAAATTAGATGGGCATAGGAAAATTAAAATTAAATTGCCACGGCCTCAGCGGCTAAATAAAATAATAAGTAGGGAGTGATCGATCTGGAGTGACCGTCTCAATCCCAGGCGATCACCGCCGCGACAGCCACACGGGCCTCCCCTCATCGGCCCGCCTACTGGGATGCTGTTTCCCAGTCGCGACGGCCACCGATGCCATTATGAGACTTTGGAAAACTACAATTTACAGTTACCCAGTTTGTCTGTCCCTTGATTTTGCTTTACCTTGTTTTTTTTTCTTTTAAGGCCGGTCCGACCAACTGCAACCAGCGCCGACGCAGGATCCCCCTCACACGAATGGTTGCCCTGCCCCCACTGGCGGGAATACTTTTTTCTGGTTTTAAAGTTGTGGGTTATATATTTTTTTTTTTTTTTTTTTTTTTTTTTGAACCAATAATTAAATTAGGATAAATCAAGTATGCTGTATTAATTCACGATAAATATACTTTTCTTGTGGATTAGCGGTTAGGCTTATTTAGAATACAGTTTTAAATCTTGTCTTTTTTTTTCTTTATTTACCGAATAATTGCACAGATTTAACGTATTACACTAAGCATCACTTGAACGAATCCCATAAATTCGAAACAATACGAATTTTCACTGGGAATTCACACCGAAAGAGAAAAATTACGAAACACACCACTCAATTTTTATAGTGAACTAATAACAGTTAATGTTTGTTCTTATACATAATTTGGTTTATTATTACAAAAAAATGATTTTATATTTACATTAATTTGATAAATTTATTAAACAGACTTCAAAAAAGACAAAAAAAACCTTTTTATTTATTTTCTACAAATTACCATGAATTTATTTAATTTCTTATTTTTAGTTTTAATGTTTTACGTAAATAATTTATATCTGAATATATATACATAGTGGTGGAGAACAAAAAAAAAAATGGTCCCACCGCTCTAAATCACACTTCAAACTTGACTCCTCCAAGATCAAAAAAACCGAGTTTTTTTTTTATCAAAACTAGATTGCTAATAAATTTAAAATCAACCACTAGACTTTTTTCGCACAATTCAAAACGAGACTTTTCTTAACAAAATTCAAAACTTGACTCTACCTAAATCAAAAAATAAAAAAACTGGTCTTCATCGACCGATTTCAAAACTAGACTGTATATTTAATTTTATATAAAAAAATGGGACTGTTCGTCCCAAAAACAAGAACTAGACTAACTTATTTATTTTATTTCTCATCGAAAAAAAAATCAGTCAATTTTTTCCCCCTCTATTTTCTTCATGTTCACCACCTCGCATCGCTGTTCGTCTTATTCGTTGTATCCGCGCACCTTTTCAATCAATTGAATGAGAATGACAAAGCCATCAGAATTTCGAATTTTTAATCTATTCTGAAAAATAAGTTACATAATACATTCATTACCAATTCTAACTTAACTCATTAAATTTTAAATTTTGAATTTTAAATTTTAAATGCAATTCCAATTTGAATTCTAATTAAATTTTGTTTGTTAATTGCCTAATAAAACACACATATTAACTTTTATCTTTATCTTAGCTTATTTGAAATGTAATTTTTATATAAAAATGTTTTCCTGTATAAAAAAGTGTATTCTTTTTTCTCTTTGGAAAATAAAGATTAAAAAAAAAAAATGCTAGTGGCGTTTTGCGCTGCTAACGCAAACAAGAACTTTGGGGGCTGCTGTCGAAATGCGTTTTTTCTAGAATCAAAGGTAGTACATTCAAAAAAATTACTTATTTCAGGTAAATTGCAGAACGATAACATCATTGGAGCTGGCTGTGCGAGCCACATTGTAAACAATTTGTGACTATAGAATTTGCTGCTGATTTAATGAGTTGCGACATAGAAGGTGCAGTCAACAAAATGTATGGTCATTTATATATTTATACGCTCAAAATTATTAAAGACGTTTTTTATGACGAAACATCTGAAATTTGGCTTAAATTTATACACAACCTGGCCGCAATATTCCATTTCACCGTAAAATCTATCGAAGGTGATAAAAACACATTTATGCAAGTCGGGCAAGCACTGATTAATCTGAGGCTTAAACTAAATGAAAAGTACATGTCGAACTATGTATGTATATACCAATTCTAGTAAGATAAAAATTCAAATCTGAAATGCAGCAATTTTATTTATATTGTTGTAAATACTTGGATCTTTACACTTCACAGTTCATTAGCATAAATTGTTTTTCATGGATGACTTTAAAGGAAGAAGTTACTTGGGAAAATGTGGAGCAGCCATTTGATTATTCGACGAAACAGTTTTATGTAAAAAGTACGTAACTCTTGAAAAAATTTAAAATTGGAATGACAACGAAATTACCATTCATAAGCGATTGGTCGAAATGTTTCAACACTTTAAAATTAAAAGTAGTAATGTGCTAAATCGATCTTTTTTGTTCTGTTTTGTTTATTTTCTCCTATAATTTTTAACAAAAAAGATCGATTTGGCCCATCACTAATTAAATGCTTTCACCGAACTTATATTCATTCTCCTTAGTTAATAATTTATGAACAGCTGAAAAACTCCAAATGTGTGAAAAATTTAACGAAGACATTTCGAAACACAATGATTTGTTAAAAAGAATTCATAGCTCGGAAAAATACTTGCTGGAAAATTATGTCGGCACTTGATAATTGGTGTGCAGCAATTGATGGTAAAAGGTGGTCTTGTAAAATACGAATATATTTTTCCGCTTTGACCGTAATATCAACGAACCCATACCATTAAAGATGCCGGAATTGAGTTCCATTGTCTAGCGACCCAGGATTTATGAGCGTTTGCCCATTTACGTCAATTTTTTTCTGTTTAATGGTTAACAATAGTTTTTGTTTAGACTAAAACTGTTACATTTTCGGTCAGATCTAAATAAACAGCGCCGCTTTACAGCTATTTATTATATTATCTATATATTTTACCTTATAGAATTCGCACCCTATCTTTTTTAAGGTCCTGTTAGATCGAGAAAGCTCACTCCTGTAGCATCTGACCATAGTTGGGCCAATTCTCCACAGTTGCTTCGACGATTTGACTTTGCTATTTTGCGCAAAATCCGAATGTTGGCTGCTGTGTGAATTTTTCCAATTTTAGGTTTAAATTACGTCGTCAGCTCTTTCCTTGTGATGATTTATTATATTTTTCATTGTATAAAGTGAAAATTTTAGGTATTTTGCAATTTGGTATCCACTTTTACTCGAAATTGATATAGTTATTATTACTTTGCGTAAATCGTTCGATAAGGGACTACCGCGAACCATTTCGGTCGTAATAATGATTACACTAACTTAAACAAATAAACATACAACCAAAACAAATGCCAATATCATGGCTTGCTTCGTAAATCGCAACTATTCGAAAGAAACTGCCCAACAGAGAGTAGTTATAAACTGAGCCAATTGTTGTGAATCGCTTGTAATTTTTTTATACGGTTGAATTATTTTAATTAATCTTTTACCATTATTGAATTTTAAATGTATTAAACGCCAACTAATGAAGAACGGTTATAGAAAAGAAATTTTTGAAATATATTTGTTTGTTTTCGTTTAATGCGATCATTTTTGAAGACTAAATTTTGATATTTGGCTTGCGCTAATTATTTTGAATCAGGTATCGTAGAAGATACAGCTGATATTAAAAAAGAATTTAATTTTGAATTAAAAAAAAATTAAAAAATGTTATTTTTATATTAATGGATTGTCCTGTATTTGTCTTACAATAATCTTAGTTTATTTAAATAAGAAACGAACGAATCTGATTCAATCCAATTCAGAATCCAATACTTCGAAAACTCCAATTCAACTCCAATAGTATCATTCTCGCTGTTTTCTTTTAATGCTAGCAACGTTCATTTTCATTTATTTGTATTTTAATGAAACATCCTGGGATAACTTTCATGTGGAAAACAAAAAAATTCCCTACGTCTCAAGCATCGTCTGCTAGATTACATAATGAAATTCTGAAAGAAAAAACTGGGTAATTACAAACAAAAAAAATGGTTAAATTAACGATGCACTATGATTGTTTTTCAACCGACCTAGCGCTTATTTATTGATACTAAATTGGCTAGGATATTTTTTAAATTTTAACTTAGCACTGGTAAACTCAAACGAAATGCTACACTCATTGGCAGGTTATCGTAACCTTAGCTACCCATTTAACTTAACTAAGGTTTTAAGTAAACATTCCTAAATTATTTAAACACTATTAGGTTATACCAACCAACAATCTTAATGTTCACATAACTAAGCACAATGTTAATTTTAATCAAATTTTCAACAAACTGCTCAGTTAAGATAACTTTCTCGGACCATTAAACCAACTAAGCACCAAGGTTAGTTTTAACTAATTTTGGACTAACCGGTCAGTTAAGATAACATTTGCTGGCCATTCAAACAACTAAGCACCAAGGTTAGTATATCCAATTTTGGAACTAACCCCTCAGTTACGATAACTTTTGCTGTCCATTAAAATAACCATGCGCAAATGTTAAATTTAACGAAATTTTGAGCTTGTTGCTCAGTTATTATAACTTTTGCTCACTGTTAAAATAAATAAGCGTAAAGGGTAATTTAAACCAAATTTTGAACTAATCGCCCAGTTAAGGTAACTTTTGCTGACCACGAAAACAACTAAGCACAAAGATTAGTTTTACCTTTTATCCAAATTTTAAAGTAATTGCTCAGTTCAGATAACTTTTACTTACCATTGAATTAACTAAAAATATATATAAATATATATATATATATATATATATATATATATATATATATATATATATATATATATATATATATATATATATATATATATATATATATATATATATATATATATATATATATATATATATATATATATATATATATATATATAAGAAAGGAGATACGAGAAATTATGAAGTTGTATTTAATTTCAAATGAAAGATATCAGTGTTATTTAATTCATTTTTTATTATTGTAAATTATTAGAACAGTATTCTAGCATTTAGCGTGTAATTTAATAAATTAAGTTTATAAAAGGTAGCTATATCAGTATAGAAGTATGTATATAAATGAATCATAAAAATTATATAAATCAAATTTCTAGTGTAATATTATTTGGATTCAAGATATTTCTGTTAATTATTTAATTTATTAAGTAATATTTTTACGAATAGTTAAGGCAAATCAAATGATAAAAGTTAATTTTAAAATTCATTGTCAATTATAAAAATGATCTAATTATTTTTTATGACCTGTTTCGGTATATAAACATTTAACGAAAAGTAATAAAAAATTTGTTAACGTGTAATTAATTTGAAAATACATTTCGGTAAGAGTAGCAAAGTAAAATATAAAATATGGTATATCAATATTATTTTTGATGACCAATTTGATTGAAATGATTAAATTCATTATCAATTATTTTATAAAAATTATTGACATATAAAGGTAAATATATTATATGCTATTGTATATATTATAATTAATATTAATATTAATTTATTTTAGTAATTGGGTACTCCAATTCAAAAATGATGAATATTTTGAAGCAAATATCAATTGCTTCTAAAACAACTACATTTTCATCAAATTTAAATTTATGATCGTCGAGAATGAAAAAAACTCACTAAAACTAGTGTCATCCACCTATGACACCGAGAAGTGGTTGAACCCTTTCCTTACGTGTTGCATGATCTATTCTAGTAGCGTTTTTTTGTTTTTGTTAAATCATTGGCATCTTCTGCTTTAATAATAAAATAAGCTTGTGCATCAGCAATGGTTGATTTTTTCAATGCATTTTTATGCATTTTTTGTAGAACCGGTGGTGCCAATGCAGGTAACAGGTACATTAGTTGCAGGTTATATGTATCTAGAATAGAAAAAAAATACCCATTAATATTGAGATAAAATCGACAATGTTCAATAATTATTACCTTCAGTTAACTGCTGTCTTGACTTTGGTAGCGTCTCGAATAATAACTTGACGAAGCTCTTTAATATTTCATTTTTACAAATCTTCTATTTTTAAAAAGTTTTCGCACTTCTCGTATATTGTCCTGTGTCCTGGAAATCGCATTTGAAAATCACAAGATATCTGAAAACAAAGTATACATAGTTAGTTACTGGAGGAGTAAAGAGCGCGTGACAAGTGACTTTAGTTCCGTTTCTCAGTTCTGCTACAGCCTCCGAAAGCAAAAGGTATTTCTGGAAAATCAACGGCCAGTCCCTCATGTCATTCAGATGATCTAGGAAATCCCGAAGGGGTAGTAGGGTTAGGAGTACATCTATATTTTCGAGACACCGCTCCACGAAATCCTCCACAAGTTCCTTACCCTGCCAGTGTGCAATCCTTAGGTTCCCGTCCAGCACTAATCTCCTTGAAAACTGGTTTGCATCCACCCATATTCTAAAAGTATTGTTAAGTAGCGCATGTCAACTAATAAAAATTTGCGAAGTAAAGCATTATACTAAAAATTAGAAATTTATAATGTGATTTAAAAAACAATAATATTTCAGCTATTAAAAAGGAGCTATTTTATGAAAACACTCCGTCATTGATTAACACTTAGATTTATTATTGCGTATTTATATGTATATTCGCTGTCGTACCACGTTCACGCTTATTTTAAAATTAATAAGTCGCATTTAGATATACGTATAATTGAAATTCTAACAGGTAAGAGAATTAATACAGTTATAGATCAGTGAAATACAATAAATTATAATAAACCTAAGCAGTTTTGTAACTTTGCATTTATTAACATATTTAAAATATAAATCATTCTTCAATTATTTAAAAAACATATTTAATGTTTTGACGATGATTACATTAATAATTGCAATAACATAAATATATGTATATATATATAATAAAATGATTTTGTTGGTTTTTAGCTTAATTTATTTTTATTTTTTTATTAATATTTTAATAAAAAAAACCGACGTTTCGACGGCACATCCCTTCATACCGTATAGTATAAATAGTACCTTGAAAATGACGGGATGTGCCGTCGAAATGTCGTTTTTTTTTTATTAAAATATTAATAAAAAAATAAAAATAAATTAAGCTAAACACCAACAAAATCATTTTATTATAAACATAAAGCTTAAAAAAGTGAATTAAATAAAAGTATATATATTTAATCGGTTTTGAGAAACAAGAAAGAAAGAAAGTGGGTGACATAACTGCCATACTAAACATGTTTTACATAATTCAAGAAAATACATTTCGACAAAATCAATGTTATAATTTTGAAATTAATGTAGTTTGCAGCAAAATTGAGAACTATTTCTCTTAGAACGTGTTTCTCAATTTAAAATTAAATTTTTAATTTTATTTTAATTGTTAAAATTTTAGTTGACGATTCTCATCAATAACTCAATTTTGTCAGAAATGAAGTTAGGTAAACTATGTTAGCACGGGAGTATATGTAGGTAATTGCAAGTAAACGTTTAATCTCTATATATCTATTTCTTTATTTATTGTATATAACAATGGCGTTCAAGCAAACCGACACAACTAAAAATATAAAAATGTTTCCTTGCAATTACCGATATGTCACCCATTATTGCGCCCATTAAAAAAGCAGATTGAATCTTCCAAAATTTGATTTACCACTTGGTAATAAAATTATGCAAAATTTATTTAATTTTTTTTTAGGCGGGAAAAAGGGTGACATACATATATGTAATTACAAACTTACAAGTGTATTTTTTTGTATGTATATATATGGTATATATATATATATATATATATATATATATATATATATATATATATATATATATATATATTATATATATATATATATATATATATATATATATATATATACATATATATATATATATATAAATATATATATATATATATATATATATATATATATATATATATATATATATATATATATATATATATATATATATATATATATATATTTATATATATATATATATATATATATATATATATATATATATATACATATATATATATATATGTATGGATATATTACTTCAGCATAAAAGAAGATTATGTTTAAAATTTTAATATAGCATAAGTTATGTATTATTATAAAAAATTTAAAATCTTACCTGTTTATTTAATTCACTAAAATAACATTTTAACTAATGTTTATTAATTTCACTTCAATCAGAATTTCAACCACTTGACCACAATCCCGATTTAAATAATTTAATCACCAATTAATTAACTAAATCTATAATCAACATTTCACTTAAAATGCTTTAATCAAATGATGAAGTAATGACCAAAATGTTCATCTTTTATAAAAATTACTAAAGGAATTTATTATAATTAAGGGATACCGTTGGTTAATCTAAACTATGCAAAAGTATAAACTGCATATACACACATGTTAAAGGCACTTAGATAGATAAAAGTATAACCTACCAATGGTTAAACTAAACTATGTAATAGTATAGGCAACATATCTGCACATATTAGTATATAACCAAAACTATTGGCTAATCTAAAATTCTAAACAATGTAAAACTATAAACTGCATATATGCAGGTGTTACTCCCACTTTTGATTTCAAATCAATTTTTTAACGCGGAAAACAAGTTTAGGTATACCTAAAACTACTGGTTAATCTAAACTATGTAATAGTAAAAGCTAGGTATGCGTGTTAAATTCCCTTTGAGGCATATTAGTATGTAACTTACCATTGTTTAATCTAAACAGTGTAAAAGTATAATCTGCGTATGTGCATATGTTACTTCCATTCTGATGCCAAGTCAATTTTTAACGTTTTTTCGGTCCAAAGGTTATATTCACTGATTACATGAAAACCTGCACTTAGGCAAGTCAATTTTTAACGTATTTTTAGGATTAAAGAGAGTTTATTACAATTGAGAGATTCTCAAGTCAAAACTATGTTATATCTTTTATCGATCCCGATGAGATTGCATATTAGTATTATGCACATAAGTATATATGTCATACCTGAATTAGTTTTTGCATGCTATAAGCGTTCAATCGTGTAAATAAAAGGTGCAAAAATACTGTAAAAGAACTGGTTTAGGTGTACCTGGGTGGATTATCTAAACTATGTAAAAGCACAAACTGCATATCTGCACGTATTACGCCCACATTTACGCCAAGTCAATTTTTGGACGTTTTTCGGTCCTAAAATAATTTCCTGAATACTTGAAAAAGCATTTCATGGAAATATTCCAGTAGATGTTCCGTCAAGTTCTTTTTGGGTCGAAAATCCGTTCAAACTTGAACAAATATTAAGGTAGTTTTTAAATCTTCACATAGGTAGATTTTAGTTTTTTCTATAGTCTAACAACAATCTACGTGGTTGTTCTAAATAAGCTAGTTCCTGAATACAATTCCAGAGTTAATTACAGAGTTAATTTGATTTTTTGTCGATTATCTAACGCCCCATATCGGTCAAATTGTAATTGATTTTCAGGTGTAAGTATTACTTCAGTACTTCGTACTGAAATAACGTTAGAAACTGAGTTTTGAAACCTGCATGGTTCAAATTAATCAATGAGCATAGGTGCCTAATTTACCTTACTGTCGTCTAAATTAACTACCGCAACGCCATTCCATTGGAGTATTACCCTCGCACCTACGTTAATTTGATTTATAATTTAGTAAATTCCGAAGAAATAAATTAACCTAGCTAGTTTTGTATTTTGAAACCTGCATGGTTTAAATTAACCAATGCCCATAAGTGCGTACTTTACCTTACTGTCATCTAAATCAACTACCGCAACGTCATTCAATTGTAGTATTAACCTCGCACATAGGTCAATTTGATGTATAATATAATAAATGCCGAAGAAATAATTTAACCTAGCTAGTTTTGTATTTTGAAACAGGCGTGGTTCAAATCCACACGAGCGATTTTTTGCCAAATCAACCAAAACCTAGGTTATTATTACTAAAACCAATTAAACTAGCTAAAGTCGCTCAATTTTTTTTTCAGTGAATGTATTCTATTTCATAAAAACTTGCTTATATAGTCTAATTTCGCTGGATGCAAAATTCTGTGCATCTGTTTTCAGCATGAAGCATTTTACGTATTGTAGCTTCAAGTAAAAAAAAATGATTTAAGCTTTTAAACTTGAAAGACATTGTATAAAGAGAAGACAAATTCTGGAAAATATCTGAAAAAATATGAATTCCATCAAAATCAAAACAACTTAAAAAAAAAACTTTATTTGCTTACCAATCCCTTTCATACAACAGATTTTCTTATGTAAAGAGAGGAAAATATTAAAAATCTAAAAGTGGAACAAAGAATTTTCCATAAAAAAAATTTACTTTAGGTGACAGAAACAAATATTAAATTTCCCTTAGCTATAATTTTCCTGTATGTGTGAGTATTTATGTTAATGTTATGCTCAAAGGGGTATGATAACAACTTGTCAAAGGCAAGGCACAAGAAAAAGGGTGATTAATAATTTATATAATTTATATTTTTAAATCTTTTATGTTGTAAACTCATAAAAAATTACATAATAATAACATACTCGACAAACTCATTCGTCACACCTACATACAGTATATAAATCTGATATGTGCATACTTTTGTATCAAGAAAATATTTTGTGTTTTCTTCGCTTGAAAAATGATCTTTGCTTTACTTTAAATTGAAAATACGTATGGTTCGTTTGTGATACATGATGTGTATCACTAAGAAACGTTAACGCTCCTGTTAAAATTATTTAATAAACCAAGAAAATTGAATTTTTGCAATTAATTATAATTTTATAATCTGATATGTAATTTAGAAAGAATTTTAAGTTGCTCAAAGAATATTTTTCGGTTTGCGGTTTCTTTTACATAATTTATTTATTTATTTCAACCAACAGCATGTATATGGAAAAATGGCTTACATCAATTAGATTATTTATAAAAAATGTTATTTTAAATAAAAAGTTAAAAGTTCTAACAATTAACACAAAACATTTAAAAACAACATTTACAATAAAAGCCTAGCGATTCATTTTTAAATTCATCTCGGGAAATATTAAAATCAAAACAATCCGCTACAGGGTTGAGATCTCGTTAAATGAGCGCTATAAGACCGTGGCAGCCGTAGTTGTTACTTGCAGTCGGAATATGAAGGAATTCTCGGGGGCGTTAATTGCGTTGAGGAGCATAAATATAAAAACGTGGCACTTGCGCATGTACGCCTAGCATTTAACGATTGGAGATCCACGAAACGACATCGGTCTACATATGGCGATAGTCTGAAATTATTGTCACGCTCAAAAGGCGGTAATTTTTTGAGAACAAATAACACAAACTGTTTTTGAACACTTTCAATTCTGTTTGAATGAGACTCGTAAAGCGCGAGCCATACGACAGCCGCGTACTCAAGCTGTGAACGAACAAATGAAGTGTACAGTGACTTGAAAGTTCGAAACTTCGAATTTCGTTTAATAAAGCCCAACATCGAACAGGCTTTGTTAACAACCGTATCGACGTGATAATTAAAAATTAACTCCGAGCTAAAGATAACTCCCAAATCAGTAACCACATTAATTCTTTTCAATCTCAGGTCATTAAAAAGTAGTCAAAAACTACTGGAGACTTAGACCTGGAATAGGTGATTACGTTACTTATCAACATTCAGAAACATAATTTTAGCAACACAGCAACCGCAAAGTGTGTTAAGGTCCCACTGAAATTGATCGCGATCCAGTTCACATGAGATGTTTACATATATTTTCATGTCGTCAGCAAATAAAATACAGTCTGCGAATTTGAAATAATCCACAACATTGTTACTGAACAATAAAAATAATAGTGGACCCAAGTGACTACCTTGAGGCGCCCGAACAGAGTTAATTAAATTATTTTGAAAGACTGCTAAATTAGTGACCGTTAAACTCAACTTATTTTCATTTTCGATATTGACAATAATTTATAATCCAACAGCGTCAGTGGCAGAACCATCTGAGCTGAATAATTCGGAATCCGCTGTGTCTTTGTCAACTTCAGTACCCTCCAGCTGTTCGGTAAATTCAGTTTGCGAATTTATTTTTTGGTAGAGAACTTTCTTTGACCACAGAGATTTGAATACCGTGTGCCAGACAAAGCTTTGCAACGATATCACTAATCAAAAGGTGGAACTCTTGACGTGCTCAATATATTCTATCTGTCGGTACCGAACTTTAAACATTGGATTGAACATTAATATTCATATAATGTCGATTTTAAGTGAAGTCAGATTTCACAGAACCTTTCACCTTTGGCAAATCAGCTAATACTAACTTATGAACTTTTGCTGCATAGCTAAACACAATTTTACTAATTGTTTTAGCACATTTTGTATCGTCATTGTGGTCTTTGGATTTGATTAATTGTAAAACCATATTTAGCTGTCATACGTGAAACTACTGGAGCGGGCTTTACATTCGTAATTTTCAACCTCTTGTAACAGTTGATCCCTTTTCAATAGATGTATGTTATGTTATGGAGCTTTTTAAAATGTAACGCAATCCAGTAGTAAATGGAATGCAATCTAGTAGTAATGCAATCCAGTACCTATATATCTTATTTCATTTGAACATCCTGGAAAATAATTCCAAGTTGTACAAGACAGTTTCTGCACAATTTAACCTTTCCAGACCAAAAAATGTTATGGAAGTCTGAATTTCTGCAGTATGCTACGGCAAATTTCCCTTTGGCTATAAGTTTAGGTTAAAACCTCCAGAATATACAAATTATTATACATATTGTAGTCAAACAAAATATTTGAGAATATTGAATTCAAGGCGTATTGCATGACTGAAATTTGGCTCATCCATTCCCACTGCATTTGAATAAAATCCGAACTTCCACTAATTTAATATTACAGCTTTAGCGTTCGAACCCGTTAGTTACGTTTTTGAGAATGAAAGAGGTTCGAAGCCTAAGTTGCTCTAAGATACATTTTTCATTTAAGTTGTCCATAACATTTAGCTAGCTAAAACTAGGTAAAAATTAAAAAGTTCGCTTATGATTTCGCTGATCTCTTTTCTAAGCGAAAAATTTAAAAATCTCAAAACAATACATAATCTAAAAATATCTGTGATTTCGTGGAGAGTTGTGGAGGCCGCCTTAAAAATGTATTTAGCTCGAGCAGAACTCGCATTAATAGTAAAATAGATAAAGAACCAAAAAACAAAACAGATTTCTTTTAATGTTTAAATTTGGCACAAAACCTAAAAACCATTTTAGTGCAATTTGCTCAATCGTATTTTTGTTTTTAATACAAAGCACCAAAAATTATTTATGGCTTTGGTCTAACTAATATAGGTATTTCGTAAGTAAGTCGTTCTGACTAGAAATCTCCCCTGAAAATTTGAAATGAACTCTGTTTAAAGATTTCAAAACGACAACACTGATGCACATACGTTGCAGGCAGCAAATTTTGTTTGATAGGGTTGAACTAAATATTTTTATCGAATTTATCAGTAAAAACTCCGTAAATTTTCGATAAATTAAAATTTGGTTTTTGACCGATTGTATTCCACAATAACGAAGATTTCAACAAATTTAAGATAATATGTGCGAATATTACACATGAAGTACAGATATTATATAGTATTTACGTACGTACTTACTCAAAAAACCACAAACGAATTACATAAAAAAAAACTTTTCACAGTAAGTGAACAACAACATTTTATATTCGGACATGAAAAGTTATTGCTAATTACTAGTTTTATTTACTTTGTGTTAATCACACAATGTTTGTACGCTCAAATTTCAAGTGACAAATTGATATTAAAATAATATTTTTTTGGAGAATGGAAGTTTTATAAATTTAGCCGCCGCACTGATCCGGCCCACACAGAATCCCGTATTCAATTTCAAACAGAATAATTTCATTATTGATTTTTAAATTTACACAAAATGAACACAATCAATTCAATGAAAAACAAAATAGTTTTAATTAATGTTTTTAATAAAAATTCCAAACTTTTATTAATTCAAATGTTGTTCATAAAAGTGTAGACTACAGGACATTCTTTTCAAATGTGAAATGTATTCGAAAATTGTCGAAATATTTAATTTGAATTTAATCAACAAGAAAATTATGTAACATAATTTTCTCCGTAACACTTTTCAAGATACACTTCACTTATACATATACATATTAAGTACAAATAGAAAAACGTTTGTTGTGTTATGAATATTTACGCGCCGCCGTTAACAGTATTTATCGTATCATTTTTTGTTCATCATTTTATCGTTTCTTTTCTCGTTCACTATGTATGCATACGCGCTCTTTATGTAAAACCCTTGACAATTTTTTTTTTTTGCGTAACACATCTCGGAGAAAAATATTCTGTTCCAGCGAAACAACAAGTACCATGAAAATTATGATAATAATTTTCCATCAAAATATCATCACAAATCCAAAACGCACAAACCCATCGAGATTTTTACAAAAGCAAACGATAAACCTATCTATACATCCATAATGTAAGAGTATATAAACTAAACAAAAATATAAGATGGTGAGAAGGTCGTTTAACAGGAGGATGGGGTAGTTTTACTGTAAAGCATAACGAAAAGAATAGAATTTTTAACAAGTGAAGCGTAAAATCATAACATTTTTCAGATAGCAACAACAAAAAAGTTGTACAAGATAATTTTATTACATTTCGTCCTTAAATTTTGTTTGGCTTAGTGAGTCCTTTCAATCGATGATCAAGATGATGATAGTGACAACCATGGTAGCAAAAAAGCAGTATAATAAAAAAAAATTTATAAATAAATTTGCCACATTGACTACTACTTCCTGTTCAATTTTCGTTTTTTTTAATTTATTTTATTTACTCTTTGTATTTATTTTGCTTTTTAAATTAAGGATACACCAAGTTATGTCCATATTTGAAATGAATGTGCTACTGTTTCTTTGTAAGGACTTATATCTATCTATCCATTTTATACAACAGGATATTAATGTTCAGACATATTTTTTTTACGATGTTCGTTTTCTGTTAGGATGTCGTGTTTTTGTTTATTATCCTTAGGACTTTTATGTCTCTTTTTTGAACGTATATTGTGTATCCTTCTCACTGATTTATATCGCATAATATTAATGGGAATGTAATCCATACTGTGTATGAGTATATAATAATAGTCGAGTAGGGAAAAAACTTAAAACTGGATTAAGAATATTCATTGGTGTTATTTGTGTCATTATATGTATTATGTTTATAAAGTCGTAGTGAGTTCGTAAATTTGCCGTTGTATCGGGAAAACTTTCTACACAGTAATCATACCATATTTTTTAAACTTAAACTTTTTCTGAATTTCATTAAATTAAACCAGATTCAAGTACTCCAAATAGCTCAGTAAAAATGAAGTCTAATTGATGGTGAATGTGAACTGAAATAGAAGGAAGATGGAACAAAATTATATTTTACAAATATCCCCGAAACTACGAATACGGTGAATGCTAATATATCAAAAATCATTTCAAACAAGATTTAAACCTTCAAAATTATCTTACATTAAGTTTAAGTTTTATTTTTAAGCGAAAACAATTAAACGAGAATGATATTTCAAATTTCAGAAGTGAAGAAGTAAATATTGTGCTTACGTCTTTTTTCTAAAGATCTCTTTGTTTTTTATGTTGTATGGTATCGAAAATCCCGAGAATCCGGATAATCGGTAGCTTGTAATTATTCGCTATTTTGATGTGTTGCAAAGTCTGATCTAATGCAAGAAATTGTCATATAGGATTATGCAAATATACAATTATAATGTTTATTTTGGCCCGAAATATTATTTTTTTGGAGAAGAAGTCGATTTACCAAAGAAGGTTTTAAAATGGTGATGAGACCAACTAAAGTGAGACAATTAGGCAATTATGTTGAAATCAATTCATGTAAAGGTTGCACATCATTTCATTTAAAGTTGCATAGTTAGGTGTTCCCACAATGACATATGTAAGTGCCCTGCATTAGGGCTTTGGATTGTTAAAAGTCTTACGTTTGCTAACATTGTATTTCAGCCAATTCTCGAAATTACTTAAAACCCAATTTAAATATTCAAATTTAAGAGTTTCTGTCTAATTCGAGAAACTTTGAATTTTTTCCCGCCCTATTTCGAGAAAATAATTTTCAGGAATTCTCGTTTCTCGATCGTACTAAAACCATGACAACAAAGCACAGCAATTTGTTTCATATTTTGTAAAATTATAAGGTATAAATCCTTGTCTATCAACTGTAGTTGATACGGCTTACAATTCGGTGTAAAATAAAACAGATTAGAATATATTTTATCAAGGCTTGTGGTAAAGGATGCCGTTTCAATAATTATTTGGAAAAGCAATTTTATTAGTAATAGCCAATAGCCAAAAATTTATTTATCCCCAAGCAAGAACTTTATTAATAAGTGTTTAATACTAAAGAAAGTCTGATAAAACAAAATAAACTTCGTGAAAGATGTTGGTGCAAATTTTTCTAAATCTATAGTTATTAGACTAGTTAGACAATGATACATATATTTATTGCATCTTTGAATTAATTTTCTCAAATTTGGGAATATGTAGTGATTTCTTTTACAAATGATAAAAGTTTATTCATAAATAAAAAATACAAGCTACGTCGAGGAGCATAAATATTAAAACATGAAAGCAGGTACTCACAATCATTTTCGCCAAGAGGCTAGAGTCTCGAAACCTAAAACATGAGATCAGTCAAGAAAGGGTGGTAACCTGTAGCCGTTGTACTCTAACGATGGCAATTTATTAAGAATGAATAATCAAAAATATTTTTGAGTGTTCTTAATTCTATTAGAATGAGAGACATATAATCGAGACCAAATGACGTTTGAATACTCGATTTGTGATCACATAAAATGCGGTGTACAGTGGTTTAAATGTTAACGTAAATTAAACTTTAGAACTGCGTTTAATAAAACTGTAACCAAACCCGAAGTTTTCGTTATAAGACACGTGATCAGAGGTCTGGTGCGATCTGGTAGCTAGCTACCAGGGGGTTTCCAGACTTGACCCCATGCTTGAATAACCGAATGAGGCAAAGAACCACAAAACAATAAAAGAAAAACTAAAAATTGTTTGCCACATCTTCAGGAGCTAAAGCGAATAATAAATTGGGTGAGATCGTTCGAGATGACAGTATCACCTCGCTCGATCACCACGCAGTCTGATAAGCAGATCCCCTTATCATCGATTCGTCTAACGGAGTCCCTCTCCGGTCGCGACGGTCAACGATGCCGATAAGAGATGGAAGGACGCCTTTCCAACAGACCACTCGGTGATCTCACGGGGCGGAAATCGTCACCTCTAAGAAACGATCATCACAGAAATCGTGCTGCTCCCTCCGACAGCCTGTCGAAGTAAGCAACAAACATGATGTGAGAAATATGGAAAACCGACCTTCGACCGGGACTCTACCCCATAGTGATGTTCGAACCGAATACTTTTAACCTAATACTCAAAAGGTTCGAAGTATCAATTGAGTACTTTCCAAAGATCAGGTTAAAAGTATCAACTCGTTCAATCAATGTTCAAAATAATGAATAAACACAACCAAACGATTGGTTTGCTATAGTTTGTTTTTCCTTGGTTTGCGAGAACGAATGATATGGATCGAGCACTGCTCACAGCGCAACGAATCTTATCGCAGCATCATATATCGCCATATCACCCTGTACTACGATATTGTAAATAACAACGATTACAATTACCAGCTTGAGATTTACCTATATAATTATTTTGTAGGAAAGAAGGAAAATCATTCAAATAAAACTGTTGTATGTATTTGTAAGTGATTCAGCCAGAATTTAAGTCCTTTATTTAATAATTAATTTGTAGCGTGTTTCGATTGCATCCGGGGTACTACATATATATATATATATATATATATATATATATATATATATATATATATATATATATATATATATATATATATATATATATATATATATATATATATCGGTCATTTGCATTTAAATCTCACATTTCAAAGTTATTCAATTTTCATGCTTTTTCACTACTTTTTCATGCTTATTATATAAAAAACGAATTAAAAGAAAATTTTTTAAATATGATTTTTGAGTAATATTTCTAATATGAGCATAATGATTTACAATTTTACTGAATCTACCAGTAAATTTAAAACAATTAACAAAATACCATATGTTATTTTTTCATACAAAAAATATTTGGAAACTACATATTATATAATTTATAAACAATAGTATATTGTATAATTAGGAGGAAAAGTACTGCATTCCCGGATGATAGTGGAAATTGGCGGACGAGGTGATAGCCGAGGGAGTCCGGGAATGCACTTTTCCTCCGAATTGTACATACTATTTTTTCTCCGATCGAACTTTAAAACGAATATAAACCCAAAATAATTTTTAGTATTATTCATTAATTATCATATTAAGAAATCAAAACAAAGTAAAAAATCGAAAATAACATAAAATTATTGCTTAGTTAGCCATGACATCATAAGACATAAATACATTTTGTTTTTTTTTTATTAAAAGTTGTCGTAGTTAATATTCCCGGCCTAGGCCAGAAAAAATATTCTCGTACTATTATTACTTGTTGCTTAGCAACAAATACAACATACTGGAATCATGAGCTTTTCGTTTCGAAAAAACAACGGAAAGATATATTTTTTCCTACGATCGGAGAAAAAATAGTATTTGAGAAACGCAATACTTACATTTATTTGTTGTGCAATATTTTTTTTCTCCGATCGTAGGAAAAAAAAAATCTTTCCGTTGTTTTTTCGAAACGAAAAGCTCATGATTCCAGAATGTTGTATTTGTTGCTAAGCAACAAGTAATAATAGTACGAGAATATTTTTCCTGGCCTAGGCCGAGAATATATTCCCGTATGGATTTTTAATTGTTTAGAAGAAATAAAAGTACACTTATAAGGTGAAAAAAAAAACAAATGTTTTAAAAAAAACTGTTTGAAAAAAATGTTTAAAAAAAAAAAAAATGTATTTATGTCTTATGATGTTGTGGCTAAATAAGCAATAATTTTATGTTATTTTCGATTTTTTACTTTGTTTTGATTTCTTAATATGATAATTAATGAATAATACTAAAAATTATTTTGGGTTTATATTCGTTTTAAAGTCCGATCGGAGAAAAAATAGTATGTACAATTCGGAGGAAAAGTGCATTCCCGGACTTCCGTGGTTGCCGGACTCGGCTATCGCCTCGTTCGCCAATTTCCACTATCGTCCAGGAATGCAGTACTTTCCTCCTAATTATACAATATACTATTCTTTTAAATCTGTGCGTGTGCAGTTTTGTTTTTCGTCTTTTTCCATTTTTTTAGATATCTTATGTGCTGTTAGTTTTTTTTTTGTCATGAACGTTACTTGTCGATACGATTCTTAAAAAGCAGGCTTGTATTTTTAAACAAATGAGTTTAGTTTTATTGCGTTCAAAGTGAACACGCGAATTTTCAAAATTTAAAAAATGTTAGAAACATTTAAATAAATTGTGTAATAATGGTAAGTAAAAAAATGATCATGAACTTTACATAGCTTTATTTTTAAATGTATTTATTTAAATATAATAAATAATATTGTTCATTGAAAAATCTATTTAAAATGGATTGTTACTCTAAATATAAAAGGATTTTAATAAAAAACTTATATTTAAGAGAGTTATTAGCAATATTAAGCCATTGACCAAATTGTCATGACCGTTACTTCTATGAATAAAAGTATTTTATAATTGATATCCCTTTGTCGGCCTAGGATAAGAAAACTAACTTAACTAGGGCTGAAATACAAAAAAAAATATCGTCAAAAAATAAAATTAGATACCGAAAAATATAAAAAATATCAGGAAAAAGAGAAAACAAGGTATTTGAATTAATAAATAATTTTTTGTTTTAATTTTAATATTGAAATATTTTTTTTTTGTAAAGAAATGCTAAGAGAAGAAAAATAAAAGAAATGCCATTAGAACAGCAAGAGCATCAACGAGAACAATGGAGAGATCAGAGAAAAGTGTATTGCGAAAAAAATCGTAATAAATTCATTGTAATTTAAACAGAATCAATTGAGAGTTTACAAGAAAATATTTCTCAAAATCGAGCAAATCCTACCGCATCCAGAATTTCAGTCCAAAATCAATCCATTGAGAGTTTAGATGAAAATATTTCTGTTATTCCATCAACATCAAAAACTTTCAAAACCAAAAAAAAAATATAAATATTCAAAAACGAAAAAAAGCTATTGCAGAAAAAAACTACCAAACTTAGCAACAAAACTAAGAAATTACAAGAAAGTCTAAAATGTATTGAATTAAAGTTAAAAACCGCAGAAAAAAGAAGGAAAAATACAAGAAAAAATGTAATAGAATGAAAACAATAATTGGTGTTGAAATTGATGGTAATAATAAAAATAAAAAGCGGACGGAACGGGAATTATGTGCTGTAATACAAAAAAGTGCTGCTAACTTAAAACAAAAATATACGGAGAAAAAACGATCAAATCAAGAAATAATTGTTCAAAAATTATTAAAACGTTATGGAATAAAAAAAATAGGTAAATCAAATAAACTGTTGCCGAATAAAAAAGTTCTTAAAAAAGGCTTAAAAGAAATAATTGAATCATTTTTTTGCAGACGCAAACAGTAGAGCTACTGCAGGGAAAAATGAAACTGTGACAAAAGGGAAAAATAAACAGCAACAAAGATTTTTAAATGACACAATGAAAAACTTGTACAAAAAATTTTGTTCTGAAAATCTCTCTGTAAAATTAAGCTATGAAACATTTACCAGGAACAGACCATTTTGGGTTAGACGTCCATGTATCACTGATAGAAACACTTGTGCCTGTCAAGAGCATTCCAACATTAATTATAAAATTGCAAAATTGTTTCAATTAAAAATAATTTCTGAAAAGGAATATCCAAAGCTATTAGAATATATAATGTATGACATCAATTCAGCTACATGTGCCTGGAGCTGCAAAGTCTGCAAAACAAAAAGAATCCCTGTTTTACCTACAAATCTAAACCAAAATGTTAAATGGTTCCAATGGGAAATAGTCAGAGAGCAAAAAGAAAACAAAACCAAATTTGTATCGAAAGTAATAAAAAAAGTAGAAAAAACCTAAGACATGCAAAGATTTAAAAAAACATTATTTTAATGTTAAAGCACAATACAGCTCATATTCTATTTGTAAAAACAAATTAAAATTAAATGAAACTAAAGTTCATATAGACTTCTCAGAAAATTATGCGTGTAAGGTTAGCGAGGAAGTCCAAATGTTTCATTTCGGTGCATCAAGAAGTCAAGTATCAATTCATACCGGTGTCTTTTACTTGAAAAAGTTAGAAAAACCGGTTTGTTTTGCTACGATTTCTTCTAATCGGGATCATACTCCTGGAGCCATTTGGGGTTATTTGGAACCAGTTTTAAATTATATAAAAGAAATTTCGTAGTATAAGCAAAAAAAAAATTTTTATTTATTTTCCAACAAAATATTTGAAAAACAATTTCAATGCGGCACTTGGTCATTTTTCAAAAATCGCACGGAAAAGATGCACTTGATGGTGTTGGAGCTGTTTTAAAACGCACTGCAGACTCCTTCGTTGCTCACGGAAGTGACATTCCAAATGCAGAAATATTTTACGAGTGTCTCAAGGACAAAACAAACATTAAATTGTTTAATATTTCTTCAGAAGAAATACAGAAAAATATTGCATCAATACCTGCAAATATCAAAACTGTGAAAGGAACAAGAGATATTCACCAAATTTATTCTAATGAAAAGGGGACAATATTGTATAGAAACCTCTCTTGTTTCTGTAATTTAAATATTTGGACAAATTAGGACCTACCAAAAACGGGCAGACCTAGGAAAACTAATCCAAGGATTGAACGCCAAATGGTCAGATTGTCACTTCGTTCAAGGACAAAAACCTCTTCAGAATTAGCGTCTGACCTAAATGACACCGGAATCGTGGCAATATCTGCCCAAACAGTGAGAAGGAGACTGGCAGATCACGGATTGAGGGGATGCAAGGCCAGGAAAAACCTTGGCTTTCGGAAAGGAACCGCAAAATTCGATTGGAATGGGCCAAAAATCATAAGAATTGGAAGCCTGAGGATTGGGCCAAGGTGCTTTGGTCCGACGAATCTAATATACAAGTAAGTTGTCGTAGGCAATAATGTTCAATACATAACCACAAATCTGTTGAAGTTTATTTGCATTAAAAATAATTTCATATTTTAAAATTAATGAAATTTGTTGAAACCCATCTAGCTATTTGGCACCTCTGGGACGATTTGCGTACGGAGGAGACGTGGAGAAGAATTTCACCCCGACTGCGTCATACCTACTATTAAATTTGGTGGTGGAAGTGTAATGATATAGGGCTCTATGGCAGCAACAGGTGTTGGAGAAATGTTCGTGTTTGAGGGTAAGATGAATTCTTCGGCATATACCGCAATGCTTTCGCAAGTGTTAATGCCTTCAGTGCGTAAGGTATTTGATAAAAAGGTCCAGCGAACATTTCTATTTCAACAGGACAACGCTCCTTGCCACACTTCAGCAGCTTCAAGGGAATACTTTCGGGACCAAGGAATATCCGTCCTGGAGTGGCCAGCGTAGTTCCCCGGATTTGAATCCGATTGAGAATTTATGGCCAATGCTTAAAAAAAATATTGCTCAACACAAACCTAAATCAAAAACAGAGCTAATTTCTAAACTTAAACAAGAATGGGACAAAATTCCTGCCGAACTTTGTAAAAAAATTATTCAAAATATGCCAAACAGAATAGAAGCAGTAATAAAAGCAAAGGGTGGTGTAACCAAATATTAAAAAACTTTTAAATACGAAATTAAATAACAATTAAACTAATTGGTTTGTTTTATTTCATCATATTAACTATAGAAAAAAGACAAATATGGGGTGCTCCATAATTTTGAGCAAGGCTGTATATATATGTGTGTGTTTAAACAGTAAAATTTCAATATGCTGTTCAAAAACATATCTAGATAAATACTTCGATGTACGGTATGACAGATAGTGCTGATAAAAAAAAAGAAAAATATTATTATATACTTTTCCTATTCTCGCAAACCAATATGAAATATAGAAGGCTACACAAATTGTTATCGCGTATTCGCGTAGCGTAATGCTGGAAACAGATGTGCAGAATTCTGCAAGCATGGAAATTAGAAAACACTAACCTTTTTGGAATGAAATACATGGATTCTGCTTGCCAACCAGAATTCTGCAAGTTGTCTCTATTTCTAATTTTGCTGCGAATTAGTAGGCTACATTACGTAAAAGAAAACTAATCTAGTACAATTTGAATACTTTGTTTTTTTCAATCAATTTTTTTAATTTGTTGACAGAAAATACATTTTGTGTGACAAGTGCCAAAATGGAGAATAAAAATGAATTAATTTGTGACAAAATATAGAATTATTCATTTAAAAAAATTGTACATTAGAATTAAATGTGCATCAAATAAATACCACAAAAAAAAATTCTGCTTTTCGAAAAAGACGCTCATGTAGTTCACCCAAATTTCTGCCGGCAGCGCTGCTAGCAGAAATTCTGCTTATGTGCTTGCAACATAAGGTGTTTGACGTTGAACCACTTATTTCAGTATTTTACTTTTGTTTTAACCAATTTCTGACTTCAAAACGAATTGACACTTTGTACCGAATTGATACTTTGTTCAAATTTATAATTTGGATCGAATTAATACTTGTTGGATCGTATATAAACTTTGGATTGACCTGATACTTTTGAACCACAGATGTACATATTACGACTTGAAATTTTAGATAAACTGCTCGATTAATATGAATTTAAATTAGTTGATGTAATGTAATTGAATCAAATGCCTTATTTATTGCATTAAAAATTTTTAATTATAATAAAATAAATAATAAAGTTTACTTTTTATGGAACCATTATTAATAAATAATAAGGTATGGACTTAATATAACAATTTACTTTTAATTAAGATATTATATACTAAAATTAGTATGATGTTATACCTAATTTCAGTTATTTTCAGGGGGCTTACGAAGTATTGGAAGCTAATACGAATCTTATACTTCGAATAGTGGAATACGTTCTAATAATTAAACCACCAAGCAGTAATATTTATTTGCTTATGCAATGATACCTTAGTTTGAAAAATATAGGCGTTTGTTATAAAATTATAAAAAAAATTCCTAATTTTAAAACACAAATTTCCAAAAAAAAGAAAACTATTTAAAATTCATTTAAGAAAACATACCAAAAAAACGCGGCTAAAATCGATCATAAATTCTTTGACTGTTTTTTATTGAAAGTTGAATTTGAATAATTTTGGAATTATACTACGCACAATATACTACGTAATTGTGATTTAAACAGTTATATTTTGAGATTTTTTAGACAGTTTTGATTAATAAGCTTTTATAATCGATTATTTAATTTTGTAAGAACAATTTGTAGATTTGTGCTTTCTGAAAATTTTTTGTACATATTTTTCCAAAAATGTTGTAATTTTTAGGAACAATGTTTTATTTTTTACTTTTGTTTACACAATTTTTAAATAAATTGTAAAATATTTTTAACGGTAGAAGAGTGTAGAGTAGGAATTTTGTTAAAATGGCTTCACGAAAGCAAAGCAATGTTTGCTTGATTTCACGGGTGTTGCCGAGACCACAGCTAAATATGATTTATATAAAACTGTGTTCTCATTTAAAGGTGGCGCTACGACAAATTTGAAACGCTACCTCGATAGAGTACACCCAACTGTGATTTTGAAAGTGGTAAGCACCGGTAACACCTCGACTATTATCGAAGGAAATACCATTACTACTAGTCTTTACATCAAATCCAGGGCCATCATTATCATCATCATTAATTGCTAGTACCAAAAGGAATCTTCAACAAGATACTCTAAGCCGATATAAAACACGGCCAGTATCTATAAATCAACAAAGGAAATTAAATAACCAGCTTCTTAAATACATTGTTAAAGATTTCCAACCGTTTTCAGTCGCCGAACATGAAGGCTTCTAAAACTGGACCAAAGCGCTGGAACCCACATACACTCATCCAGGTCCATACTAACCCAATCATTACTGCCACAGAACTACGACGCATGTTTACAAAATCTGTAGAATTATATTAACCAGGCCGCTAGTATTGTCATAACAACGGACACGGGGAAATACTTAATACCGAAAATTTCATAGCAATCACTGTAGTAACAAATCACAGATCAGTGGCCAATGGGCACTGATCTGCTTGATTGTATCGATGTATGATCGCGACATACGGCGGAGTTTCTGAAAAAATCTTTGGCAGAATGCTTCAAAAACTATGGCATTGACAAAAAAATCAGTACCATTGGGCGCTTTCAGGTCCGCCAACTGTTAACAACATGTTGTATTCTGAATGGAACCGATTTATTGAAAATTTCATGGCAATGTGATAGATCGATTGTCATTTTTTCTATCAGTAAATTTTCAAAGTCAACATGTTGTGAGACCTGAAAGAGCCCATTCTAACCGATAATGCTGCTAATATTTCGGCAGCTGTTCTGTTAACCAAGTTCGAGTATGTTCGGTGTTTTACCTATTCCTTAAACCTCATAGTACAAGGCGGAGTAAAGGGAGTAATAAAAAAGTAAAAACTATTGTTGAATATTTCCACCGAGGCAGTTTAGCATCGGATAAATTAAAACTGATTCAGAAATCGATGAATGAAACGTCCACTCAAACTCATTAGTGACGAAATGAAATTCATCATTTAATATGTTTGAATGGTTGGGCTTTGGTTAGGATATCTAAAATTTAAATTATAATTGAAACCTTTTTTATGTCTTAATTGTCAACTGCAACAGCCTATAGAAGCTGTCTTAGCTGTACTACATGCAGAGCAGCTGGAAATGTTGTGTTCCAACGAGATGACAGCCTTAAAGGAGGTTTGCAAAATATTGAAGCCATTCGACAGCCTTACAACAGAACTAAGCGCCGAAAATAATGTCACGGTATCAAAAATTCTTGTGGTAATGGACGTCATAAAACATTACCTGAATAACCTTAGGGGACTGAAAAGAATACTGCCGAAATTGTTGTAAGAGATTTAGGACTGCCAATAACCGCATCAGAATTTCTAAAAATTTATGCTGAACAAGCATACAACAAGCATCGTAACAAAAGAGATGTTTTTGAGGGAGTAAGTAATCATGAAAGAGAGAACAAAAGAGATGTTTTTGGGGGAGTAGGTAATCAGTAGGTAATCATGAAAACCCAGAAATACAACAACAAAATAGATGAATACATCAAAAACAATAAAATAGAGAAACTTCAAACAGATCCAACCAACGAATTTAATACAAAAATCAAACAAATTATCAACAGATCAAACAACATAATGAGTGATAAAACCATAAGATACAACAAAACGATCAAACCATCGGCAACGCATATAAGAGGACTAGACCATTAATCAAATTTAAAAACAGCACCTACATATAGAATATCGAAACATAAAAACAACCTTTTAAAACAATACATAAAATTAGATAATTATAATTCTTTTAAAAATAATATAAATTTAGTTAATAAAATAAAATCAATAGATATACCACGTAACTCAAAATTAGCCTCCTTCGACATTACCAACATCAATGCCGTCTAGAATATAAAAGCCATACTACTGTCTACGTCACTCAATTTATGTCGACAGTTCCATTAATCTTCTGCAGATGGCATTAATGCTAGGAAAATGAAAGAGAACAAAACTTGAAAACGAAGAGATTAAAATTTAAAACATGTGAAAAATAAAAATAATAAATTAGTATTAATCCAAACGCAAGAAAGGGAGGTTGTACGTCGTGTGTTTATTCATAATTTAAAATTATGAATAAAAAATAGTTCATATAAATTTTTCCAACTCATATTACACTTTTAGTTAATATTTATTTATATTTAAATCATTATTTTATTAATAATTTTATTAGTTTTAAATTATGCAGAAAATTAGCAGAGATAAAAATATGTACAACCTTCCTTTCGTACGCATGAGATAATACTAAATAATTTTTTTATTTTTGAAATGTTTTATTCTCTGTTTCTCTCAACTCTTTCATTTTTCGAATGTTAATTGCCATCTAGGTTATGTCGATAAAATAAAAAAAAAAAAATTTTGCTTTTGGCAGTATGGGTTGTATATTCTAGACGGCATTGCCAACATGTACAAGAACATTCCAATAAACGAGCAATAACCAAAAATTTATTAATAAAAAAACGGCATAAAAGCAAAAGAAACAGAAGAAATAGTTAATATTATAACGGAAATAACAAAACAAAATTATTTCACCCATAACAAAGAATTGTACAAACAGACAGAGGGATTACCAATGGGAAGCCCACTATCTGACACTTTAGCAGAAATATATTTAAACAACTTTGAGAACAGATACGTCAAAAACATCTATAATTCCAAGACGAACTATTGTTTGTTATTGGCTGATAATTGCTACTGAAGGTAGTATTGGTGACTAAATGATGACGGCAACGTCGCATATTACTTTACATTTATTTTCCTACAAACACATATTTACTTTTTATTTGTACACTCTTGAAAAAAATATTGTACATATTTGAATTCATTTATGAATTTAATAAAAAAATTATTAAGATAATTTAAATTTAAAAGGTGTCTTAATATTAAAAAACGAATTGTATCTTAATATTTTAATATTTAACATGTAGTAAAGCATTAAAATATGTACGCTTATTCGTATTTTTTAACACAATGAAATGTGCCATTTTTTGGTCTAGAGTGTAATAAAGATAGGTTGTATATCTTTTTCCTTATGTCAAAAAATATGTACGACAAACATATGACATCTTGTTTTCGTGGCCCTTGTTATATAAAAATATATTTTAACAGAGCGCTCAATATTAAAGACGTAAGTAATTTGTTTATAATCTCAATATTTCACGTCTACTAACCATTTTATTGCAGTCGGAGCTCGATAATTTAACGTGTCATGAGTACAAAAACGAATCGGAGAAGTACAATCTGAACAGCAAATGTGTATACATAAGAAGCTACTGACCGAGTTCGATATTTATCATCGTATTGTGCGGTTCAAAAATTATATTGTAGCTATCATGAATAAAAATTTAGTTCCGGCCAAAGTTATGGTCCCGTTTTTGGGCGTACGTACAACAAATCGACGAACAAAATTGTCACAAAGTTGTCACGTAAAAAGACGTAAAATACATCAGCGTAGAATATAATAGAACAACTCATAAAGCAATACAGAAAACACTTAATAAATTTGGATATCCAACAGCATACAAAAACAGCAATAAATTAGAACAAAAACTCAGAAATCTAAACAATACTCCAGTAATCGACACAGGTGTATACATACTGTCATGTGATGACTGCCCCAAATATTACATCGGCCAGACTGGTAGAAAATTTGAAACAAGGTACAAAGAACATATCAACGACATCAATAAAAAAGAAACAAAATCAAACTATGCCCTCCATTTAAAAACAGAAAACCACAAATACACAAACATTAATACAAATTTGACAATCCTGCATAGAGCTAAAAAAAGGACAGAAATTAGATAGACTCGAAGAACTTGAAATATACAAACAAAAAAACAATGGTAATTTACTCAACGACAAAATTAACACAAAAACAAATAGAATTTATGGTGAAAACAGACGTGCATAATTCTGCGTGCAGTGCAGCAAAATAAATTTAGAAAACATTGCTTCATATGGAATGAAACACATGTGTTCTGCATGTCATGCAGAACGATGCAAGTGGTCTCTATTTCTAATTTTGCTGCAAATTACTCACAGCTGACAACATAAGGAAAATAAAACTCAAAATGTTTACTTACTTCACGGTGTAATATTTATTGTTTTCTAAAATTTTTGATAATACAAATTGTAAATATTCAGTTAAGAATTCAAGATGGAGGAAGCCATTATAAATTTTGTGCAGCAAAATGAATTTATTTAAAATAAAACCCATTACAATTACAAAAATGTTTATTTAAGGGACAAAAAATTCTCTGAATTATCAAAAAAAAATAGGAATACCAAGTAAGTAATGTTTATATTTAGTTTACATAAACACCACATACAATAAATATGTAATTAAATTTTTGAATCTTGTGTGTGCATCGAAATGAAACAGCTTATAGAAATTGCCAAGTAATCTTTTATTCACGACGAACAAGCACCAAAAACTCCTGTGCGACTTTTTTTTGAAGCTGTATGTGAACAAGTGGAGAGTGCGTGCATATCACCAGCCGAATTTGGCAAATTACAAATTGAAATCCTAAAATTAGTGAATGCAAATTTGTATACAAATTAAAAATTAAATACATTTTTGAACACATTTTATTTAGTGTTTTACATTTTCTAAATACTCTTTTAAAGCGTCTCTAATTGAAAACGATTCTCTGCTGGCATTGTATCTAGTGACCATCCTGTATTATGTTAAAGGCTCGACTTCGTTTCGCCAATTCCCTTGTACAAATTCACTTTCCTCATTAACGTGATTCACAAAATTATTAGAGAAATAGTTGGTACCGTCATTTAGCCTTATAAAATTATGAAGCACCAATGTGGCTCTTACAATTTTTTCGGCATTCTCTGGAAACATGTTTAAAGAGTTTCTAAGGACGAGAAATTTAGCGGTTAGAATTCCAAATGTGTTTTCAATTTTAAACCTTGACGAAGATAATTTTTATTGAAACATTCTTTGTCTTTTGGAAGGAGACGTCCAGGATATGGCCGCGTCAAATTTGACCGCAATGTAAATGCTGAATCGCCGATAAAGAAGCACGGAAATTCTTCATTTGTTTGCGGCAATTTTCTAGTTTTTGGAATATTTATATATATTTCCTTCTAAAATCTGCTGTCCGAAACCACTCTGTTTTAAAATGCCACCGTCACTCTGGCTCCCATATGCACCAACATCAACCGCCGAAAATACGTAGTTTCTATCACATGCAGCTAGCAAAACAATACTGTGATAGTTTTTATAGTTGTAATATTGGGAGCCAGAGTGTGGTGGGTATTTTATACGTATGTGCTTGCCATCGATTGCACCAACGACATTTGACGGTTTGAAATTCCGGTTTTCTGTTTTGCATCGCACCATGCCTTTATTATAAAAGACGTGGACGTTGTTAAATATTTTTTGTTTATAAACAAACCAATACTATGATAAGAAATTAAGACTGCTTGATTAGTTTCTTGAATTTGTGTTTGGGTATAACGAAAAATAGTGAACAACATACGGCCGTTAAAAGCGATAACAGTTTCGGATAATATTTATTAGCCTCGGATTCGCCTCGGCTGTTAAAAAATTATCCTCAACTGTTATACCCTTAATATCGGCCTAATACCGTTAAATACTGTAACCAAATTACGTTGTGGTTTTCAGTGTGTTTGTCTTCTTCTTCTTTTGGTATCTTTTGGTATCAACGTCCAGTTTGTTAGGAAATTGATAAATTTCGCGAGGCATTCCATTTATTTTACATCTTTTATAAACATGCTGATGTTATAAATTCTTTTAATTTTCCTTGAAACAAAACGACCCTGACGATTTAGTTTTATAAATTAGATTTTATGATGCTCACTAACAAATGCGAGTCCATATGAATATTACAAATTGCAATAATTTATCAAGTGGCTTGTCCTTCTCAGTTTGCTGTCTTACACCTCACTCAGAGCCTCTTGTTCGGAGAGTGAGCGTAGAAATGTTTTCCTTGGTCGTGGGCAAGAAGTTATCGGTGACTTTTTAGTAAAACACGCCATTATAGTCGAAAATTTAAATTACTTACTACAAATAATAGGCCCGATTCTGCCTTCCAAAATTTTATGTTATGTTATTTTTGTTTTTTGAATACAAATTCATGTAGCAAGCGGAGAAATAAAATAACATAAAATCAATTTTATCGTTCCAGAATCGGGCCCAATACAAGCCCGTGTCCCTATATATACAAGATGAATCTCAACATATAAAAGTCGCAGTTGGAAAAATAAACTGGTAATACAGACCAGGTAAAACTTCGGATATCATTCTTTAAATTATTTATGTGTAGACGTTTGATTTTACAATTGTCAACAAAAGGGATAAAATTAAAAATTTTATTTAAAACTGTAACCACCCACAAAATTTCTATTTCGTTCTAGAATTTAACCAAAACAATAATATGTACAGTATATTAAATTGTTTCCGCTTTTCTATTAAATTCGGTCGAAAAATATGTATGCACTTAAATTAGAATCGAGGATCTATAAGTTTTATGACTTAAACACCTGTTGATAAGTTCTATTTTCGTTTGATATAAAATAGGGATTGACGGCTTAAGTTACAATGGTGATTGCTGAAAGCCGTCCTGAAAACAAAAATTATCATTGTTCTAAAATTATTCGTTTATTGTTTTACAGCCTTTCCTTCAATTTTTTTAATAATCGTTCGGTTTTATCAAATGCATTTTCTAATCATTCATGCTTGATGAAATAATTTAACTCAGATCTTCTATCAGATGTTTATGTTGTTAGTTGTTGTGTGTATTTTGAATCCTAGTACAAACAGTCGTTTTTCAAATATTTTAATAGTTGTTATAGTGTGTATTTTATGTCCGTGTTTTGTTAAATCAGTGCTAATTTTGTGAAATAGGTTAAAAGTGTCTTAAATTGTGGTTAATGTAATTTTAGATTATTAAATACAAACTATAATAGTTGTGATAATTATATTTTGAATACAAACTGTAAAGTTGTGAATTAAACCAGTGAATACAAACTGTAAAGTTGTGAATTTGTGAAATAAAAAAAAAAAAGTTCAGATGTTATTTCGATATTTATTCCTTATTTAATAATTAGAGTTGTGTTAAGTGGTTCAAAGTTGAATTTACATACGATTTTAAAAATTAATTAATTAAGATAATTAATAGAGATAATTATTATGTCTAAATTACCAAATCTGGTAGATTATACGACGGGTGAGCAGAGTAGCAATTGTAAGTGAATAAATAAAAAATTGATTATACAAAAAATTTTTTTTTTTACACCGAAAAAACGTTTTATTTTCACCCGTGAATCGAAAAATCATTGAACGCGTGTTGTTTGTATTGTTCCGAACTGTCGAGGAAAATCTGCTATGTCGGAATATAAATTTTTTAAGCTGCCAGAAGATCCCGAAAAGAAAATAAACCTGGTTAAAATCAATAGGGTTACACACAGGAAATTTAACAAAGAAACATAATTTTGTTTGCGAGAAACATTTTGTTCAACAGCATATTGGTTACTCTCGACTAACCAGAAATGCAGTACCGTGTTTGAATATTCCATCATTAGATGAAGAAACTCCGGCAAATACAATCAATATTGGTCGAATTGAGCTACCCTCCCAAAATCCTGTGGATGAGGAGACGGAATTTTTGAAACTTATTAATCAGGTGAACTGTTCACATTGCGATACGAACAATTATTTATTGAAATATGAATGTGACGGTTGCAGCAAAAAATCTATACAACTTAATGTATATAAAAAAAACTTGTAATTTTGCAAAAAAAATTTAATTTGTTAAAAGCTGCCAATTTAGAGTGTAAAAAAAATTTCAAATATTAAAAGTAAAATATATTAAACAAAAAAATACATCCATTGATCAAATATAAGTAAGCTGCTGCTGAAAGAAAACTTTTATTATAATAAGGCTGATAAGACATTCGCACAGTGTTTATATTATAAATCGGCAGCTACTTACAAGTATTTACGAAATACGTTGCAATTGAAGTTACCATCAGTCAGCTCAATTTATAAATGATCTCCGATTCGATTTATTAAATCAGGGATTAATGAAATTTTGATGGCGCAACATAGAGCATTTTTTGCTAATTTACCGGAAATATCAAAAATTTGTGTCTTATGCTTCGATGAAATAACTATCAAGCTGAATTTAACAAATAACACCCCCGATAGAAGCTAGCGACGAACTAGCTAATTCAGCTCTATTTTTTATGGTCCGGTCAATACTAGGAGACTGGAAATATGTCATTAATTATGTACTCATCAATAAATCATTTACAGCTCTGAAATTTAGCGCTTTAATTAAAACAATATTACAAATGTGCAAAGAAAAAATCGGCTTAAACGTTTCAATGCTCACTTGCGATCAAGGTGCAATAAATATGCAAGAGCATATAAACTCCTCGGCATTACTCTTGAAAATCCATGTTTCATATTCGATGATAAACAAATTTTTGCACAATTTGATCCACCTCACCTTATTAAATCTGCAAGAAACGCATTTGTCAATAACAAAATTTCACATAGCCAACATGGAGTAGCGGATATAAATGTGATCAGGAAAATTGTTGACCGAGACTCCAATAACAAGTGCAAAATATTACCAAAGATTGGCCGGAAACACATTTATCCAAATTGTTTCGAAAAAAATGAACGTGTTGCTCAATTATTGCGGTTGCTCAATTATTGAGTAACACCGTAAGCTGTGCAATAAGAACAGTAGAACAAACGTGTCCAGACAATTTAGGTTCATCAGTAGAAAATGCAGCATCAACATCGGCATTCCTCGAACGATTTAATAATATATTCGACTGTTTAAATAGCACAAACTTTAAATCAAGATCGCCTTACAAAAGCCGCTAAAACCAGGCAATGACATTTACAATTATTTGGTACAGTATAAAATTTTTGAAAATAAAAACTATTTCAAATTTATTAAAGGTCTCCAACTAACAATAAATTCACAGATAATGATAATTAACCAATTATCAGAAAATAACAGTGTAGAATACATTTTGACGGGTAAAACAAACCAAGATAGCCTGGAATTTTTTTTTTCGCGATTACGTGGTAAAGGTGGTTTTAATTATACCCGAAATTGTTATACGAAATTGGAATTCATTTTGCCAATATTATTTGCACCAAACTTTTATTCAACAGCGAGTATTTGAACTGTTTAGCAGATGATGATAACATGATTGAACGGCAATGGGACAATTTCCAAGAGATGTACAAAGAAAGTTTAATTCATGATTGTGCATCTGAAGACGACTCGATTCTTGACGAATTTTTAATTCTTCAAGACAGCAATACGGAAAATAACGTTCTTAAAAAAAATGCAGTAGCTTATTACGCAGGCTACTGTGCATTCAAAAAAATTAATTGGGAGGAATGTCGGATTAAGCTATTAAAAAAAACTAATAAATTCCTGCAGTAGCTGATACTTTCATATTTGAAAAAAATTTAAAAAATCAACACATTTTGGAGCATTAAAAGCACCGACAACAAAGTATGCCGAAGTAGCATACACGTGCCTTTTAATTTTTGAGCAAATCTTCTTCAAAAATGATTGCCATTTATTTATTTCAAAACAACTGAAACATGCATAGCTGTCTTTAAAGAATGATGGGTCATGTTACGATCATATCAAAATATTAATTAATTATTTTATTTTGGTATTAATAAGAAAAAATTCCAAATGGTCAATATCAAAACGACAACCAGCAAATGCAAAGACTATAAATAAATTAGCATCAAAGAAAGGTCCAAAAAGGCTAAACATTTTAAGAAATTGAAAAATATTTAATAAAATAATTTCTGAAATAAATAATAATATATTTAACACTCTTATAATCTTCATTTTGAGGTAATTCATTTGAGGCAAACAACCGATATTGTTTCATTTCATTTAAATTTTTAACTTAATGTCATTTTCCACTTGCACACGATCTGAAATTGAAACTTTTTCTCCTTCGTGAATTCTTTTGCATTTTATAGCGGCTATAGAACCATGATAAATTTTCTGTCTTTCAAAGTAACAACAACTTTTATTCATCAAAACACAAAAGGTGATTGACCGTTCTGTGATACAAAATAAAATATATTAATATAATTTTTTATCTACATTTATACTTGCACGTGCATTATCAACCTGACACGATCATTTATTTCTTACGTTTCGCCAAACAATCGGATTCGAATCAATCATATTATTATTTTTTGTCAATGCCACTACATACATAAATAGCCGTGACATCAGTCTAAAAAAGTCAAATCACTAATATAAAGAGGGGAATAATAGTATATTATTCAACAAGCATATAATGATAGCTGTTATTCACGAAGATGAAGTTTACCGACACGAGCCGATAGGCGAGTGTCGTAATCATCTGAGTGAATAACAGCCATTATATGTGAGTAGAATACGATACTTTGTCCACGACCGATAAAAAATTGTATTTCGTTATCAAATCCTTTAAATAAACCTTAAATAATTTCCGTCAACATTTTGACGTTTCAATTTAATAATAATGAAAATGGCAGGAGACTACTAGATAAAATTTCAAAAATTAAACTTTTCCTTGATAGTAGTGAATAATGGAAGAAGGGACTACTAGATAAACTAGCAGTGAATAATGAATATCGTTATAAATGAAGAAACAAACGTATAATGATTATATTATACGTTAGTCGTGGATAAAGATTTTTATTTTCCTATGAAACGTAAACAAAATCATATGTGATTTTAATATTCATTATTTGGTGTTGCCTTTATTTTCAATTTAAATGAAAATTTTTATTTATAAATATAAATAATTTATAATTAAATATATCGAATTGCAGCTTGTACACAATTTTAATTGAATTTAATAAAATTTTAATAAACAATTTTACATTTTAGAAAATTAATTTTTTTTCTCCAACATCGTCAGGCTTCGTGTTTTTTTTAAATTTCATTTCGTAGATTACTAGATTAGTTTTTTTTTATTATGAAAATGAAATGTTTAGAGGAACAGGAAGCACGACGATGTTTTGAGAAAAAAATATTTTTATAAAAATGCAAAATTACTTAATAAATGATTATTAATTTCAATCAAAATTCTTCACAATTTACATTTCGATATATGTATTTGATATCAAATTATTTATATTTGTAAATAAAAATGTTCATTTAAATTGAAAATAAGTTTCATAGAAAAATAAAAATCTTTATACCCTTAACACATACTACCACACATTTTTGGACCATGGCTTTTTATGTAGTGGCATTGTTTTTTGTGTTGCTTATAAATAGAGAAAACAAAAAAGGACAGAAAGAAACACATCGAAATTAACTTAAATAAGTATATCAGAACAAGTGATGTGTGAGTGTGAATGTTGGATGTTTATTCATACGTATTTCATTTCGCTTATTTAACTTTTCTTTGGCACGATTATAAAGCTACTTCTCGGTTCTCGTTAACATTTACAAACCGGGATGTCGATTAATTTTATCACGCTTTTTGCAGGAAAGGAGATAAATTCGAATAATATAAAAATGATATCATAATTAAAATGTCACTGGAATTTAATTTAAGTGACATTTTACACGTTGGTATAAAAAAAAAATTCATTCTATTTTTAAAAAAAATCAAATTTAGGATATGCCGTGTTAACAAAAGGGTTAAAAAACAAACACGCTGAATCGACTCATTATTTTGTTTTTTATTTTTTGTTTTGCTTATACAAAGCCAAAATACATAATGAATGTAGGTAAAAGTGATTGAAATTGTAAGGGGTGTGGTTACTAGTATGTATTTGTATATAGAAATTTCATTTATTTTAAAAACATTTCGTTCCATTTATTTAATATACGAATGATAGAAAGAGAGGCATATAGAAATTATATTCGTCTCATAAAATTACAAAAACAAAACTTAAAAAATTTGAAATTATTTTATTTGGGTATATTTGCCTTATACAAAATGTGCTTCTATAGTAGTTATTCTATGGTAATAAACATAGACAAATTACTTTAAAAGACCGAGCAAACGGCGCAGTGGTTAAAGCTGCGGCGGTTGGATCGGGAGGTACCGGGTTCGAATCCCTATAGGGGCGGGATGCAAAAGGGATTTTTCATCATCTGATTACGATCGGTGATGAAGATGAACACATCTATGACCCCCTGTTGAGAGTGCGGAATCCATGGGCCGACCCACCTTTCATGTCAACACTATAGATTGGCATGAAGCAATGCAATGTGCAGGTGGTTAAACGAAAACGGGTCTATAGCCGTACATCCTCGATTTGGCTAAAAAAAGCGTAAGGTAGGACGTAAAAAGCGAACTGCGAAAGAGTTGGGAGTGCCTCGAGCCCCAGAACAGATTGCAGAGATAAAAACAAACAAACAAATACTTTAAAAGATAAACAACTTTGGTAATAACCTGTTACCTATAAATTAAAGTAATATAATTTTTCGAACAGTTTGGAGGAAGATTGAACGAAAGGAATATATGTTTTATCTCTTTTCGTCATAAACTTTCCTACTGATCAATGAACATGAATGACGAAAAGAAATAAACATATTCTCTATACTCCTTTAATTAAGCAATTGGTTTTGATATCTGTAGTTTTTATTTTCCTATATCAAAATAACATAGACTCTCTCCCTTTACATTATGTTACAATAATATTCAAATGTGGGACAGATATATGTATGTACCACTTCGATATTTTTATTGTTTAAAAAAAATGTAAAACACACATATGTACATATTTTTCAAAACAAAATTTACAGAAACTTACGGTACCCAAGTATAACAAAACCTAACTCAAATAGAGCAATAAGTTTTTCCTAAGTTTTTTGATGAAAAAATTCGAAGCTAACTTCATGTGCTTTATATATATATAAAATATATAAGTAGAATAGTGTGTACTATATGTACATATACAAAATTAACAAAATGAATACACATTTTTTTATGTATATGTGTGTGTATAGCCATTTTTTTGGTTTTGACATATAGCTATGTATGCAGAAAATCTAATTTTTAAAATTGTTCTGTGCATTGGTGTATCTAGTTAAATAATATTTTGAGTTTTTTGTGTTTCGATTTTTATTAATATATAAATAAATTTAATATAAAATTGGACGCTCGACGCCTTTTAATTGGGATTTTGTGAAATTTTTCGTGATTTTTTGTGTGATTTTTTAATAAACAATATTAATATTTTATTTTGTGAATTGGACGCTAGACGCCATATTGTGTTTCGAATTTCTCTTCAATCTTTGAATTATTTTAATACTTAAGATTAGAACTTGTTACATATATGAATGAAATTTAATCAATAATATAGACATTCTAATTTACAAGATAAATAATTAAGTTTATGTGTACATATGAATGCATAATATTTGTAATAATTACAATTGAATTATTTTATTTTATCACTCAATTATAAGTTTAGGTTTTTGCTTGGTCAAATTATGTTAAATTTAAATTTGATTCCGAAACAAAAATTTACTGTGATTTGCTAGAAAGCAGTCGATTTAATATTTATTATTTATATTATCTTTTGAATATTAGATTTAAGAGATTTAACCAAAGTCAATTTGAAATTTACTGTGATTTGCTAGAAAGCAATCGATTTAATATTTATTATTTATATTATCTTTTGAATATTAGATTTAAGAGATTTAACCAAAGTCAATTTGAAATTTACTGTGATTGGCAATTCAATTAATTTTTACATTATCAATTAGATTTTATATATTTAACCGTATTCAATAATAATCATAATATTTTTGAGTTATTTCGGATAATAGCCTAATGATTTAATTTTTACGAAGAAGTGAAATTATTAAGAGTTTTTAATTCAGTTTCGATCCGATGAAGACTATGAAAAATTTATTGAATCAATCTCATCAGGCTAGAGCGACTGAAATGTCGCTAACTAACTCTGATTATTTTCCTTTATATAGAAAGTAGTAACCAGTCGCTATAGAGCCTAATGAGTTGATTGAATAAATTTATTATCATCGGATCGAAACTGAATTGAAAACTCTTAATAATTTCATTTCTTCGTAATAATTATAATAATAATAAATAATTAATATTTATATTATAATTTAAAAATTAGATTTAACAGATAAATCAAAATTTAATTTTAAGCTAAAAACCAATGCAATAATTATAATAATAATAAATAATTAATATTTATGTTATAATTTAAAAATTAGATAAATCTAAAACAGATAAATCAAAATTTAATTTTAAGCTAGAAACCAATTCAAATAATTATAATAATTAATATTTATATTATAATTTAAAAATTAGATAAATCTAAAACAGATAAATCAAAATTTAATTTTAAGCTAGAAATCAATGCAATAAATATAATAATAATAAATAATTAATATTTATATTATAATTTAAAAATTAGATAAATCTAAAACAGATAAATCAAAATTTAATTTTAAGCTAGAAACCAATTCAAATAATTTTAATAATAATAAATAATTAATATTTATATTATAATTTAAAAATTAGATTTAACAGATAAATCAAAATTTAATTTTAAGTTTACGTTTATATAAATATGTAATTTTATTGATATTGAATATAAAAACAAGTTTTATAATATATATAATAAATAAATTTCCGTATTGAATTTTTAATTTTGTTTCATTTTAAACGTTTAATTTACCCGACAAATTTTGCTGATGTTGACACATGCATACATACACAAAAATATTCCCGCCCATTTTATTTTTGACATTTACACACACACACATTCATACATTTTCATAATATTGAGTTAAGTCCAGTTAAGACTTTTCGCGACAAGTTTCATACGACTTTTTAGGATAAGTCCTAACTCAAACCTAGAAAAAGTCTTAACTAAGTTAAGACTTATTCTAGGTTTTTTGACAAAAAAGTCTTAAGTAAAAATACTTGGGGTATTATTGGTTTCCTTTTTTGCTTCTTAATATTTTTTTGAAAATTTTTTTAATAATATATTCGAAGAAATGACCAAATTTAGTTTCGAAAAACTAAATTCAAGATTTGTGTCATTTATGCCAGATCGAAACGACCTTTGCTAAGAGCATTTTCATAAATTAGTTTATTTTCTTTTATTGGTTTTGCTTCGCAAAAATTGCAAATGGCTAGTTGTTTCTAAAGGGGTACGTAAAAATACACCAGCAGCTTCAAGAAAATTAAAAATTTTGAATAATTAAATATTAATTTTGGATTAAATTTTTGTTTTATTAATTATTTAAAATTAATTAAATTATAACATTAAAACTAAATAAATTAAATTATAAATTACATTACACTGATTTGTTTATGTAAAGCCCAGGCGATTCATTGTCATCAAACATTTATCTCGAATATCACGAATGAAGAACAAATAGTTAGCGTATTTTGTTGAGAAATTTACAACAACAATTGCACTAGGCAGAGAAATTAAGTAATTCAAAAAATAATTCAAATTATGTAATTAAAGATTGAACGAATAAAATACTTAAATATTTGACAGGAAAAACAGGAGAATTAGCATCATAAAAGATACAAACTAAATCGAAAAAATCGATTTTTTTATTTTATGAATCATAATTGCAAAGCACATAATTTAAAGGTAAATGTAATTCCTTTATTTTTCATTGTTTTTTAGGTTTAGCTGTTTCTGTAAATTTTGTTTTGAAAAATATGTATGTGTGTTTTACATTTTTTTTAAACAATAAAAATATCGAAGTACATATATCTGTTCCACATTTGAATATGGTTGTAACATAATGTAAAGGGAGAGAGTCTATGTTATTTTGGGAATGGGTACGAAGGGCCGAATTTCAAAGGGCCGAATGTCGAAAGGCCGAATGACGAAGGGCCGAATGTCGAAGGGCCGAATGTGTCGAAGGGCCGAATGTGTCGAAGGGCCGAAAGTGTCAAGGGGCCGAATATCGAAGGGTCGAAGGGCCGATTTTTTTTTTTTTTTTGTTGTTTTTAGAAATATAATTTTTAAAATTTGTTGTTTTAAGGAATATTTGGTAATTTTTTGTTTTGTCAAATATAAATTAATTTCTTATGAATTTATGTATTTTATTATATTTAATCTTTGGATATTCTATCGACAAAAATATTGCATTAATTGATGTTGTTTATATTTTGCGTTCCTTTTGGAATTATCAAGTGAAAAAATATTTGTACATAATAGGTATTTCACCAAAACCAAGTCTTATTATATCAATATGAATGGGAAATATATGTATGTAGGTATACACATATGTATTACTTTTGTAGTATAACCGCTCGTATATATGTAATACCAAAATGCGAATGTTATTTTTTTCAAATATGCATACCAAATGTAAATAGATTTTAAATAAGAAAAAAGAGTTTTTTCATAAAATGTCATAAAAATTCAATTTACTCCTGTTCTTTAAACTGATGATAATATTCATTCTTTTCGAACGATGTTATTTTCTAGACCATTATATAGTTTATTGCTATTGTTTTAGAAAAAAAAAGTAAGTGGTGGAATTTGTCTTTTGGAACAAAGAATCCAAATTATCGGTCGGCTTTCTTTCAATCTCACTATACGAAAATGTATTATTTTGCTCTACACGATGAATACATAAAAAACGGATGGAAACATTTTTCAAGGGTGGATCTACAAAAAAGAGTTTTATTGATGTGTCCATATACATAATCATAAATAAATAATGTTGTATTATGTGTTTTGGTTATTCTATATACCTATTTGCATCATAGACAAATATATCTAGAAAAAGAAAAGACAAGAGAAAGATAACAAAAATATCTAGAAAAAGAAGAAAAGCTCAAGAAGAGAAACTAACTTCCGGAATTATAATTTTAAATAAAATTTGTGTAATTATTACAATTTGTTTTTTATTAATTGAATCTGAACCATCTTGATGTAAGTAGATAAATGCCTACTCATATAAAAAATCAACTTAAAATAAGGCACATAGGAAAACAGACTTGGGTATGTAAATTTTGCATTACAAAATATTGCAATTACAAAAAGTTGCAATTATAAAATATTGCAATATAAAATCTTGCATAACAATTTCCCGTACTTTTTTTCTCTATTCTGAGGAAAATAAATTGAAGAAAAATGACATCGACTAATTTAACTTGGAATTGTATAGGCTAACGGCTTCAGTAACTCTCACGGGGACGCGGGAGGTCGCTGCGCTCCCCCCCGCTTAGCCCTCCGAGGGGCTTTATATTTGAGCTTCGGGGGACGTAGGAGCCGGGATCAGCAAACATGTCGCACTGCGTGCCGCACGTAGGAGCGGATTATACAGAATATAAGGATTACCCAAATACATAATGTTGTAATCTATGATTAGATGAATGGAAAACATCAATAAAACTCTTTTTTGTAGATCCAACCTTTACAAATCTTTCCATCCCTTTGTTTGTTATGTGTTCGTCGTGTAGAGAAAAAAAATACATTTTCGTATAGTGAGATTGAAAGAAAGCTGACCGATAATTAGGATTCATTATTTACTTTTTTTTTTTCTAAAACAATAGTAATAAACTATATAATGTTCTCGAAAATAACATCGTTGGTAAATGAAAGAATACTATCATCAGTTTAAAAAACAGGAGGAAATTGAATTTTTATGACATTTTATGACAAAATTCTTTTTTCTTATTTAAAATCTATTTACATTTGGTATGCATATTTGAAAAAAATAACCTTCGCCTTTTGTTATTATATACGAGCGGGTTATACTACAAAAGTAATACATACCATTACTCAATGGTATTTACATATATACCTACATATTTATTCAATTTATATTGATATAATAAGACTTGGTTTTGGTAAAATACCTATTATGTACAAATATTTTTTCGCTTGATAATTCCAAAAGGAACGCAAAATATAAACAACATCAATTAATGCAATATTTTTGTAGATAGAATATCCAAAGATTAAATATAATAAAATACATAAATTCATAAGAAATTAATTTATATTTGACAAAAAAAAAAATTACCAAATATTCCTTAAAACAACAAATTTTAAAAATTATATTTCTAAAAACAAAACAAAAAATAAACAAAAAAATTCGGCCCTTCCATTCGACCCATTCGGCCCTTCGACATTCGGCCCTTCGACAAATTCGGCCCTTCGACACATTCGGCCCTTCGACACATTCGGCCCTTCGAAATTCGGCCCTTCGAAATTCGGCCCTTCGACACATTCGGCCCTTTGAAATTCGGCCCTTCGACATTCGGCCCTTTGATATCATTCCGTTATTTTGATATAGGAAAATAAAAACTACAGATATCAAAACCAATTGCTTAATTAAAGGAGTATAGAGAATATGTTTATTTCTTTTCGTCATTCATGTTCATTGATCAGTAGGAAAGTTTATGACGAAAAGAGATAAAACATATATTCCTTTCGTTCAATCTTCCTCCAAACTGTTCGAAAAATTATAATACTTTAATTTATAGGTAACAGGTTAGTACCAAAGTTGTTTATCTTTTAGAGTAATTTGTCTATGGTATAAATATAAATGTAATTTTAAGAAAATGTAATAGAATTATATAAACTGATGAAGGAATTATTTCCAAAATCGATTTTTAAATTAACTAAAAAATATTATCACAGTAAGGAATATAATAATAAAAAATTCAAAATAATAATATAAAACATTAATGTTTTTATTTTAATATTAAAATCGTGATAAAAGTACACAAAAAAGTGATAAAAATGGATATCCAAAACATATGTATAATCGATTAAAGCAAATTGTCTTTTTAAATACAAATTTTAAATTTTGTGACAATAATTGAGTTTTTAAATGTGCGCTATATTTATCATTACAACACAATACAGTTATCATTATTTGTGGGAACTCACGGACCAAGTCGCATACCATTTGTGAGTTTTGCTGCTTTTGAATGTGGCTGAGCTGGAAAGTAAATAAAAACATAATACAATATATACAATGATATAAGATTAATAATTTTACCTTGTATAATTTACAACTACCTGAACCAAGTTTGCCCCATTTCTAATGTAATTCCGTGCTTACCTCAGGATAACTGAAATATAAATTTCGTATCAAATAGACGTATTTTATTATTTATTAACTTTCTTCCCGATATATGTGGAGAATACACGCTCCAATGTGTTTGCACTTCGTGCCTTCTCCGGCTTTAGAAGTACACGAAAATGTTCACGTACATACGGGGCTTATAAACATTTACAAGTTTAATCTCGTGAAGTTTTGATGATAAGGCCGAAGTCTGCACAACCATACCGACAGTTACAGGATTGGAACTGGTTTCGATTCCAATTGCATATACCCATCCAACATTAACTATTGCTTCGCCTTCCCGAATAGGCCTCTTCGAGCAGCCAAAATAGTTTATTATTTTTGTGACAGATTTTTGATACAAGTACCCGTATATTTCTTGAAAGCGTCAATATTTTAAGAAATATTAACTTGCTGTCACTGATTATTATTTCACAATTAACTTTTTAATTAAATTCACATTATAAATATTATAAGTTAAATAAAACATAACCTAAGAAATACATTTCTTATACGTAAAAATCTTCATACTTTGAATAGATATTTACAAATTATCACTACAATATTCACTTACCAGTCTTATTTATGCAATTTAAGTTTACTCTTTGTATACAAATGACGAATGTCAAAATTCTATACAGGCAATGAAATTATTTTTTTTTAAACTAGATGTCACGACTCCCAACTTTACTAGTTCTCAATACAGTTTCAACTTTTTCAACAAATACTTAGATTCTCTTTGTTTTGTTGCAGAGGAAATGCTATTTAACATATTCATAATTTTTCACCACCATTGGCTCTTACGACGGTGGCGCCTCTGGCGGCGCTTTATAGGGAAATAAAAACCGGAAACAAAATCGAAGAATATAGTAGTATGACTACTAATAGAATTGTTTAAAAAATTTATTTATACCTACCAGATGTGGTTATTTCGTATACAAATAGTGTTTCCTGTTATTATTTGTTAAACAGTGTCAGAGCCAATAGTTTTATAGAATGTCATTCTCTCTCTGCGACTAGAAAATCGTTCACGATTTCCGTAAATCCGCTTTATCTTTATATTAAATTTAAGTTCAAAAACTCTTAGTGTTTTGCTAAAGGATTACTGAGCGATAAACAAAGGTTTCAAATACTAAATACTATAATCGCATTGAAACCAAAAACGAACACCACTAAAAACACCGTATCCATTTTAATTAAATCACGTTCATTTCTAGAAGGCAAAATGTATCAAAAGCCATACAATAACAACAGCACAACACCAACAACTACATAATTCAATAATTTCGACAACGCACAAAATAATTCAACGACTTATCTAAACAATAACATACCCACGTTAAAAGTAAAACATAAAAATCCTCATAAATTTTCTTTATGTACCATCCGATTTTTTTATTTTATTTATTATATGGTTCTTTGTTGTTGCTGCCTCTTCCATGAGACAGAGCATTAAATACATAATTGACACCAAAATAATGATTTAGTTTCGTAATGAAAATATATTTTGTGTGATATATGTATGTATAAACATTCGTTTCGAAGTTCCATTCTATACATCATGTACATATCTCTAGGTACAATGTAAAAAGTTCATCCATTTCGCTAAGTTAAAGCGCAAGCTCAATTTTATTTATTTTCTATTCTCACACATACCTATATTTATACACGAGTACATACATATGTATATTTATCAAAGATATGACAAAATAAACACAATTTTTTCTATTTAACTTCCATAAAAATAAATATTTCCGATATTGTTTTTCATCTTGAGCTTCATCCATTTCACGATCGCGGTGTATGAGAACCGATTAAATGGGCAAAACTTTGATATTATTTTACGTTTAATATCTGGTTGTTGGTTATATTGTATTTTTCAGGTAGTTTCATCTAAAAATAATCCAACGATTTTTTCGATTCGTTTTGGTATTGACATTGAAAATTGTTAAACAAAAACCTAAAAAAAAATGTAAACAAACAGATCGAAAATAAAAAGCTCACGGATTTGTTAAAAAGTAATACCAAACGACCTACCTATAATGTACACGAATACTAAGTATATGCGTAATTGCGTACTCGTGCAGTGAATATCAAATTACTATAATTGGATTACACACGCATAAACAGGGGATGGAAAATTAAAAACAAATGAATAATTTTACCTCTTCCGATGAGGTAAAATTCTCAGCATATAATCTCTATCTTTTGTGATGATATTCAATGCGTCTAGACACTTTCAAAACAAGGTGTTTTACTAAGTTGTTTTTTTTTATTTTTCTAATTAAAAAGGAGTAAATAGTTTTACCAGTTTTCTTTTTTGTTTCGATTGACCTATATCACAGCCTTTTGCTGTTCATTTTATATGAAATGAAAGTTATTTCTAATATTTTAGATCTGAAATAGATTTGTTGCTGTAGAGGTGCATATAAAAAAGGAACAAAGTTTTCCAGTATGTCATGAGGTAACACAAATAAAAAAAAAATAATTCTTAGAGTGGAATGAAATGGATAAAGGATACTAATTTCTTATTTATAACTACATAACTCAGGTTTCTTTTCAGACTGTTGTGCATGTACGAGTATTTGGTGTAGATATATTGTTGCGAATCAATAATAAATCTTACTTTTTTTAATTTTAAGTTAGGGGTTTGTTTAAACAATTGTATGAGAAAATTATTTCAGTCTTCAGCTGCAACAAATAGTTTTTTGTTGTGTTAAAGAAGAGTGGTAATTGTCTGAATTCAAACTTTCTTTATCGTTTATTTGTATCTGATATTCCCGCTTAATCAATACTTTCTGGGATAGAAATTTATTAATGCGTGAGAGAGTATCTGCAACGATGTTGCTCTTAGATGTCTGAACTGACGTGGAGATACTTTTCCCGGATTCTGATAGACTATGTATTGAAAAGAAACTGAGTGGTTATCATGTATGTATCTGAAACATACTGCTGAACCACCACCCTCTAATTGCCGGCTAATTTCGCTGTAGACAGGGAATGCGTCAGTAAATTAGCTTGGTTCAACTTTTCCTTGCAGTTCTGAAAGGCTTGTATAGATGGCTGGTGACCATTGGATAGGAGTTTCACAGCTTTTAGTAACCGTTAATTAGTGAATTAGAAATGGATTCTATGATACCGTTCAGGTACTACGACCGCAAGCTCAAAACCTTCGTACCTTTTGATATATCCGACCGATGGAAAGTTAAATAAAATGTTCATATACATACCGTCCAAGATATACAGAAAAAAGAGGTAGTATATTCCTGTGTCTCATTTTCGTCTTTCTTTGCGCAAGTTAAAGCTTGATGCATCACAGTCGTGGTTATTTTATAAAAAACTAAATTCTTTATTTTCACTTTAACAATTTATTTTTATTCAGTATATTAATGAATGTTACTCAATTGGAGGTTATTACAATTCTGTGCTTTTATTCTTATAAAATAAAAGATGAGATTAAAAAGAAAGACTAAACATTTAGTGTAAAGATAATAAAAATTGTAAATGCAACGATAAATGTATTTATCGTTGTTCTTTGTATTTAATTGTTTATCAAATGAAATTTAATATAATAAACTGAAAAATTATTTATTTGTTATTTATTTTAAGTTTAGCGAAATTTGATTATATTATTAATATATGTATAAGAAATAGTTTATGTTCTAGGTGGTCGACTAGCCGTATTGGTATTCGACATTGTTATTGTGGAGTCGGGAGCACGTAACTCCTCCCCCCTAAGTGATGGCCAAAATCTGAAAGATTTCTGGGCATCTGGTGTAGTGGTAGCTTTATTACGATGGTGTTGCCGTATTTTCCACACTATTATATAGATGATGATGGTTATTAATATGGATATTATGGTGCTCCAAGATACATATTTGTGTATCTCATTTTGTAATGTCTTGTGATGAAATTGTTGTATTTGCGTCGTGTTTTGTAGGGTCCAATCATTTAATGTGGTTATATTAATTGGGTGCTTTACTGTGTCAATGATAATATCATTGTATGGTTGTAGCAACATGATGTCATCTAAGTGTTGTAATACTTGGTTGGAATACTTTTTCCCATTGGTAGTTATGGTACAATTGTAAAAGTTAATTAATAAGATCCCTTGGATGATTCGTTGTTTCTGATTACATCTTGATTAAAATTAATTTGATTGTTGACTTGATACATATATGTAATGCGGTAATATTTGTAGAATGGTATCTGGATATGTAGTGTTGATCAGGGTACACTTGGCTGGTTGATTGTACATAATTTGTATTATGCAGTGTTGGTTACTATTGCCAAGATGTTCTTGTTGGCAATAAAGCGTGTTCTCGACTTGATTACAAGGGGAGGTGATATATTGATATATGTGATCATTGGAAATAATTGAGGGGTTTGGAATAGGAATTGTATAGGTGAGGTTAATATTAGTCGGTTGTAGAAGATGATGGTATAATTCATCGGCATGAAAATTTGGTAATTGTATTGATAAAATAATTATTGATTGATTATAATAAGCTTGTAATGTTAAAAGATTATATAGGCTGTTTTCTGATTTAATAAATACATTTTGTTCCCTAATATGGTCATGTATGTAATGAATTTCCTCGTGATTTAGGATGTGGTGTGAGATAACTTGAAGTTTAGCTAACATGAGTGTTTCGGTAATATCATCGAAATGTTTTTGTAATGTTTCAATGTTATATAGTATTCGATGTAGATGTTGGTCCAATGACATCATGGTTAAAATAGTTATACTATGATTGTGAACTAATTCTAATTCTTGCGTTCTAACCTTGGAATGATTATTAATGAATTCTTTTATTTCTGTAAATCTATTTATCATTTTTACATTGATCTTTACTTGACCATTAACAGTTTGTTGTATTTGATCTTCATGTTTATTGATTTCGTCAATGGCTTTACTAATTTGTTCGTAGTCTTCATGGTCCATATTACCTGTTATGCTTTTGATTATTGATCCGAGTCCATTGATTAGACCTCGTTTTATCTTGTATTTTGGTTTTAATGATTCTAAAGTATCTTGTAATTTATCAAGTCTCAATATTAACACAGTTAACCTATTGCTATATAGAATCTGTAATTCTTCATTGGTTTTAGCTATTTCTTGTAATTTGTAGATGTTGCTATCTATATCTATTATGGCTTGGTCGTAACTATTGAGGTCAATGAGATGCAGAAGTCTACTGCTTCCAGTAACTAATTTTGCTTTTCCCATTCTTATGGGAATAATCCCTTTATCAATGTTGTAGTTGGTAATGTCCATGGATTGGGTGTTGACACTATGTGACCTGCAATGGTTTTTTAATTTTATTTTTATGGATTTTTCTCTTGTTAGTGGTTACTGTTATCTTATTATACTTTTCAACTTGGTGTTTGGTAAATTTTGGATGCATTTTATTTCTTCTGTTATTTTTTTCGTAGATGATATCATTCTTTTGGAAAACGGGTGGATCTATTCTATTTTTATTCAATTTACTCATTAAATTCGTTTTGTCCCTAGCATTTCGTTGTTGTATTAACCGGCATAACTTATCGTAATTATTCTTTTGATTTGCAACATAATCATGTAATTTGACGTTGGTATTGGATGGGAATATTCCTTGTTTTTCATAGTGTCCATTTTTAAGTTCCATAGGTTTCATTTGAATTGTGGAATGAACTGTGGTCCTCTATCGGTGACAATTTTCTTCGGTTTTCCGTGAATAGAGATAAATTGTTTCATGGATTTTACTATTTCCAGGCCATCTTGCACGTTCAGTGGCATGGCTGATCCAAATTTGGAGAATTTATCCAGGATGGTTAAATACTGTAAATTATGAATAGAGAAGATATCGATATGAATTATCTCGAGGGGTTTTCCTGGTGTTTCCGAAATTTCTAGTTTTATTGGCTTGTTATTCCTATTATACTTTTGTGTCTGACACGTTTCGCATTTATTGATTATTTTGTGAATAATATTTTTCATTTTTGGAAAGTAAAAGTTTCTTTTCAATTGTTGGTGATTCTCTTGGATGCCCCGATGGTTTCCTTTTTGATGAATTTCATTGATAATAACTATTTGTTCTGCCGTATCCTCGATATCTGTTAGGAAGTATTTGCATCTTAAAAGTTTGAAATTTGTTCCTAAGAAGTGGGTTTTAATTGTAGAATTGAGACTTTTGAAGGTATCTTGGTCACAAGCGATTGCAGTAAGTTGATCAGGTTGTACGTATTCATTTAGAATTTTAATAATTTTTTCCTGATTGAATCTTGCGCTTCTGATAGTATACCTTTTTTTTGAACAGAATAGTACTTTGAATTCTGAGTTGAGATCATTTGAATTTGCGTCTATGCGCAAAATTAATTGGAATTTGAATTCATTCAATGGAGTTTCTGTTGTAGGAATGATATCCTTATTTTTATGTTTAAGTGTGGACTGAATTTCTTGTAAACTTGAAGATGTGGAAGACGTCGATTGTTGATCATCATCATTATGATTGATCTGCATTATTTCAGGTGTAATGCGAGATAATGCATCCGGATTTGTATTTTTTGTACCTTTCTTGTATTCGATCTCATAATCGTACTCCTCTAACTTCAATCTCCATCTGACGAGTTTGGAGTTTGGTTCTTTAAGACTAAACAACCAGGTTAAAGGCTTGTGATCCGTGGAATTTCCTTCCAAAGAGATATGGTCTGAAATATTTTACTGACCATATGATTGCCAAAAATTCTTTCTCGATGGTTGAGTAATTCTGCTCTGTGACCGTTAAGGTTCTTGATGCGTAACAAATAGGTTTGTCTGTTCCTATTTTTCCTTGGGATAACACTGCTCCAAGGGCAACATTGCTTGCATCGGTGGTTAAAATAAAATCTTTATTAAAATACGGGTATTGGAGGATTGGATCATTGCAGAGTAACTGCTTACATGTCTCAAAGCATGTTATATATTCTTGATCTAGGATAATTTTTTTATTTTTCCTAAGGCATTGGGTCATCGGCTTTGTTACATTAGCAAAGTCTTTGACAAATTTCCGGTAATAACCAAGCAATCCAATGAAGGATTTTATTTGTTTTTCCGTCTTGGGAATGGGAAAATTTCTAATGGCTTTTATTTTCTCAGGATTTGGTTTCACTCCTTCCGAAGTAACCAAATGGCCTAGAAAAGCTATTTCTCGGTGCAAGAATTCGGACTTGTCCAATTGCACCTTAAGGTTGGCTTGATTTAATTTACTGAATACTTGATCTAAATTTATAATGTGTTCTTGTAATGATGTACTGAAGACGATAATGTCGTCCATGTAACATAAACATGTCTTTCCCTGAATGTCCTTGAGAACATTGTCCATCACTCTTTGAAAAGTGGACGGAGCGTTCTAAAGCCCAAATGGCATTCGAACATATTCGAAATGACCATGATCTACGGTAAAGGCTGTTTTTTCTATATCTTTTGGATGAACTTCAATCTGATGGAAGCCGGAGGCGAGATCTAGGGTAGTGAAATACATGCACTTGCCCAATTTATCTAATATTTCCGTTATTTTTGGTAACGGATATCTATCCTCGATTGTCTGTTCATTGAGTTTGCGATAGTCTATGACTAACCGCCATTTCAATTTACCACTGGCGTCGTAATTTTTAGGGACTATCCAGATGGAAGACGACTATGGGCCATAACTGGGTCGTATGATTCCTTGTTCCAACATCTTTTCGATTTGGTTGGTTACCTCTTCTTTATGCACATAGGGGTAACGATAACTTTTCGAATAAATTGGTTTATCATTTCTTAAATCTATTTGGTGTTTAACCTGATTAGTGAAAGTCAATTTTTGATCTTCTTTCAGGGACAGATTCTCATGTTTTTTGCAAATCTTTATGATAGCATTCTCTTCTTCAGAATTTAAATGTGAAGTCCTGATTAGATTGCTAATATCCTGAGTATTCGTACTGTTTATTGTTACTATTAAATGATTAATTTCGATTTGATATTTGTTTAAGGACTCAGCCTTAATTGGTTGTTCAAACAAACAAGTTTGTTCCTTATTAGCAAAATTAATTATTTCAACATACGCATACCAATTATTGGATACGTATATACCTTCTGGTATGATTAATCGATCTTGTACAACTACAGGTTTGATATAGATTTCTCCTGATTTTACGTCTACTGGTACATGTATAGTTAATTTGTTCCGTGGAGGAATTGTAAACAATTTAGACTTGTAATTTGGTTTGAATAAAAGCGGAATTTTGACTTTATTAGTTTCTAAGATAGATTTTTGAAAATCTAACTTGATTCCAAGTTTTTGAATTAATTCGAGACCAACTAAGCCATCGAAGTATTCGTGAAATTTGAAACTTAAGAACTCTAATGGTTCTTTGGTTTGAAATTCTTTCAATCCTGGAACGGTAACTTGTTCTGTTATCGTATGAGTTTGGAAAAGGGTCTTAACTTGAACTGGTGGGATTTGTTTTATCCGTGAAGGATTTAGATATATGGGATTAATAAATGATTTATTAGCCCCTGTGTCAATAAGCATCTTAATACAGGTTTTAGGGTTAATCCTTATATGAATGTAAGGTAATGAACTGGTTTGATGGGTGTTGAGGCTAATTAGCCCTATAGGTGTTCCGAGGCTGGTTGTAGAAAAACCTCTTCATCGGGTTCTTCTGGAATATGCTCCTCAACTTTGTTTTGGAGGGAGTCTAGGTTAGGTACGTAATCAGGTACATAACCATTATCTTCTTCTAAATTAAATGATTGTCCATATATATCTTCTTCTGAATGTATATCATATCCTTCTGTATGAAATAATTCTTGACTATGGAACCGTGGAGGTACTGGCTGTTGGATTCGAATGGATTCGAATTTCTTTGGTGGATGTTTCGGTGTAAAACCTGGTAGTGGTGGTTTTGGATTTTGTGAGGTATTATTTGTATGGAATTATCCATAAAGGGGTTTTGGAAATGGTCGATGATTATAATAGACATGGTTTGAATTGAGGGGTTTAGGTGGATAACTAGACTGCCATGTTTGCATTCTGGGTTGATACGGCTGTTGGTAATGAAAATTTGATTGTCTATTTGGTAGTAATGGTATTACCCTTTTTGGAGGTTGAGGTATAGTTGAACTATACGATTTATGTTTGATGTAGTGCATGTTCTGTTCGGACAAGCACAATGAGAAGGCTTCTGCGATATTATCTGGATTCCTTGCTCTATACATTGAACCCATAAGTTCTTTGATTCCTGCTAGGAATGTTGCTAAGCACATTTCCTTATAAAGGGTTTCCTTTGTTCATTTTACAATGTCGTTACATTTATTTAATTTAACATGATTTATGATGGTAGATTGTATATCTATCACCTTGGAAAAATACTTTTCAATTACATCATTACCTTGATGCAAGGTATGAAGATCACGAATGAGACTCGTCTCATTCCTTTTGTCTGCATAGTTGGTTACGAGATTCTCTTTAATCTCAGCCTAGTCCAATGGAGTGCCGTACATTCCTAAGACCTCGTCTGCTTCGTTAACAATCTTATTTCTGATCGCTCTAAGGAACGTTTTGGGAAGCTTTCCGTCTCCTAACACCTTTTCACATTGGTTGACTATCTCGTCTACATTGTCTATAAACTCGTGAAGAGTATGCCTGGATCCTTCAAATTTTGGAAGGTCCTTAATTGAATCAGGAAGTTTTAAACAACTAACTAGTCTATTAATATCTTCTACAGACATTTCTATTTCTATTAATTTAAAATTTTCTTGTAAATTATTGTTATCTTTTGGATCAATATCGTCAATTTTTATATTATCGAAACTGTTAATCAAATCATCCATATACCGTGATGATTCATTCACAAGTTAGTTAATTAAAATTGATTTTAATTTTTCAATTTTTATATTGATTCTATTTTCTTACACTTTTTTTTCAAATTATCTTACACTTTTAACTTAAATTAATTATTTCGTAAACCGCGAAATTTATACTAATCTTTCCAGATGTGTTTACACTTCATATACCGTGAAATATAAAACCGTCCTCATATTCCGTGAGGTGTGAGAATTGTTAATATGGTAAGGTTTTTTTTTAAAAGGATTTGATCACAATATAACAAAATCACTTACCATGTAATCACAATTGATAATATAATGATGTAGGCTTTATTCAGCATTCTGTCCTGCAATACACGTTTGTTAAACCGTAGTAATGTGTATCACTTTGTTTTTTTAAATTCACTAAAGTCTTTCGTATTAACACAATCACTAAAATATTGATATTCCCTCAATATTGGAATTAATTCCTAAACCGTGTCAAAATACTTTTGACGCACTTGCGAATTTAAAAAAAAACACTAAATTTAATTTGATATTCAAAAATATCGGCTACAGGCTGCGCCAGTCAAAGCTTGATGCATCACAGTCGTGGTTATTTTATAAAAAAACTAAATTTTCACTTTAACAATTTATTTTTATTCAGTATATTAATGAATGTTACTCAATTGGAAGTTATTACAATTCTGTTCTTTTATTCTTATAAAATAAAAGATGAGATTAAAAAGAAAGACTAAACATTTAGTGTAAAGATAATAAAAATTGCAAATGCAACGATAAATGTATTTATCGTTGTTCTTTGTATTTAATTGTTTATCAAATGAAATTTAATATAATAAACTGAAAAATTATTTATTTGTTATTTATTTTAAGTTTAGCGAAATTTGATTATATTATTAATATATGTATAAGAAATAGTTTACTTTCTAGGTGGTCGACTAGCCGTATTGGTATTCGACATTGTTATTGTGGAGTCGGGAGCACGTAACTCGCATCACGTCACGTGAAGACAAAAAAGCAGATATTTATATGAAGTTTGGCGGTTTTTTGATTAATTTTTTAAATAAATCAAGTATAATCGTAGTTTTTTTTAACAAACCGGATTTACAATTGATAATGATAGTTTACCGAGACCCTTTTTATGCTTTATATTTTTTTTATGGTCCAAATATTTGAGAAATAATAACTTCGAGTATATAATGTCTAAGATAAATAGAAAAACGGGTAGACAAAATTATGAGTACATAACATAAAACAATTAAATTATTAAATGTTTTTGGACATTTGAACATATGTACGTACCAATTATTCAAATTTTTATTTTTTTACGTTATATACTCAAATTTTTGCCATCTACTTTCGTTTGGCTTCAAATTATTGGTATCCACATACCTATTCAAATATTATATCCATATTCAATGTTGAATTTAAATGAAAACATATATTAAATAATAATTCAGTTCACAAATTATTGTTAACGTTAATAGCAGTGTTTTCTCGTGTTTAAAGTTTCAAAAATATTCGTTGTGTTAAGTATACATTACCTGTTTATTTGAACAGAAGTACCTATTTTGTGTACCTTTTACGATTTAAAAAACAGACTTAGTGATTTAGTGCATTTTGAGATTCTCAAAATTGAAATAATCTTTTTTAAAACAATAAATTTAAAAACAATAAAAATTTGAAAAGCGGTTTAATATAATTAATGTGAATCAAACTTTGTTAAATAATGGTGGGTTGTGCTGTGTTTAATTTCAAAAGCAATAATAATAAAAAATTAAAAAGAAATTCTGGTGGATCTGTGGGTGCACAAGATAATATAAGTTTCTTTCTATTCCCAAAAAATCCAAGTTATGCTAAAATTTGGGTGCAGAAATGTAGCAGAAATGATAAATTCAATATTAAAAACTCTTACATATGCTCAAAACATTTTACTAATACCCACTAAATCCGAAATCTTTAACATGAATTATTAAATTATTCACCAAAAAAAGTAAGAAACTAAAACCAGATGCGATACCTTCTGAAAATCTTCCAGTATCAACATTAGTATCACAACCAGACACAAAACGCCAAGAGCGCCAAAAAACGGCAACTAAAGGCATCTGTGGCAACTAGCATCTTGTAAGTTATTTCAAATATTTATATTTATTGATAAAAATTAATTATTCGGTTGTCAAACCAATAGTAAGTTTTATTAGCCATTCAATGATTTAACGTATTCTGAAAAAAATTAAGATTCATGTTTTTATTTCATGAAAAATTCCTGTGCTGACCATTCTACCAACAATCCTCATGTTGAAAATGCAAATACTGATGTTAGTTCCGGAAATTACTTTCCCCTAAAATTGGATAAAACAACCAGTACGAGTACACTTAACTTAAATGAAAACTTACATCATATAGTACAGCCAACAGAATCTTTATTAAAAGAAAATGAGGTCCTTTTGAAAGAATGCCATAAGCTAAGAAATGAAAATAATTACATAAAAAAAATATTTACACCAGCTCAACGGAAAAAATGCAAAGTCAAGGAAAACGTGTAAAATGGGAAGTTGATGATATTTCCAAAGCTATTGCCATCTTTTCCAGTGGGCCGAAGGCGTATCGATTACTTTCGATAAAAAACTATCCACTTCCCGCCGTCTAAACTTTGAGGAAATGGGCTTCGAAAATTAATATCAACCCCGGATATTTAAATGTAGTTTTCAAGTTGATGGAAAATGCGGATATGTCTCCTTATCAAAAGGTTTGCTTGTTAATGGCAGACGAAATGAAAATCCAGAAATCGTACGAGTACGATCAGAACTCTGACACCTTACTGGCTCCAGCGAATTATGTGCAGGTCATAATGGAAAGAGGGCTATTTGAAAATTGGATACAGCCAGGTGTACTACAACTACGATACAAAGCTATCTAAAATAATACTAAATAATATAATTAAAAAATTACATTTAATTCAGTATGATGTTGTAGCCATTGTTACTGATCTGGGAGGGGGAAATAGAGGACTATGGAATGAAATGGGAATTAGCGAGAGCCAGCCTTTCTTTGCGATTTTGTACGTATTTAGTGACACACCGCACATGATTAAACTGTTTAGGAATCATTTATTGGATTCTGGGATTTTGTTTTGAATAATATTCTATTGACGAAAAAACCACTTCAAGAGCTTCTCGAACATCAATCAAAATCAGAATTAAAGATAGCTAGCCGTTTAGGAGCTACTCATCTGACGGTGCAAACTGCTCAAAGACAGAAGGTGAAATTTGCAACCCAGCTGTTTTCCCATATCAATTCATGCGCTATATATAGAATAGGTGCTTTAGGTCTTGCACAATCAAAACATTGGGCTGAGCTAGCAAATTTGCTTAAACAGGTTAGATTATTTTGAAAATTTTTGTTGTGTATATTTCCTTATTTGATAAATTTTATTTTCTGATTATTTAGGTCAACGACTGGTACGATTTGTTGAATGCAAAGGTTCCACGAATCGATTCGCGCCCCAGAATGACCGCCTATGGATTAGAAATAGAAGAACAGGAATTAATACTTGATAATATGGAGAATATTACCAAACAAATGCGTGTTGGTAATAAAAAATCTCTTTTACCATATCAAAAAGGGATTATTTTCACCATCAATGCCCTGCAAATGTTATTCCGGGATTTGAAAGATCAATATAAGATCTCATACCTCCTGGCATATCGTTTAAACCAAGACCCATTTGAAATGTTTTTTGGAATTATTAGAGCGAAAGGAGGCCTTTTTGATCATCCAAATGATTTACAATTTAAATATCGCCTTCGAAGTATCCCATTGGGGCCAAACGAAAGTGTTTTGTCACAATCAGCAAATGTGGAATCCGATAATACAGATTACATTAAAATAGATGTAAATCATTCACTGTTGTCGTCAACAGATGTCAGGGAAGCATTAAATAAGTCTGATGTAGCAGATTTGACCGAAAATGTCCTGACAGTCGGTTTATTCACCGATCTCACTGAATCTGAGAGAGATACTTCATCTGAATTGCCTGAATTAACGCAAGATATGGGTGATTTGGAGTATGATGGGTTGGAATATATAGCTGGCTACATATTAAAACGCCTAAAATTTAAAGTTCCAAAGATTTTAGAACGTTACAGCGAAATAGAGCCTAGTGGAAGATGGACGTGGACGGATACGGTGAGTGAAGGAGGCCTAAAACAACCAAGCGACCAATTTATTCAAAATTTAAAAAAATTAGAGGATATCTTCAACAAAAGTAATTCGACGATATTAAAAGTTGGAAGAAACTACATAAAAAAACTTAATATCTTATTCAAACGAAGTCAAATTAGATTTGAAAATAAAAAAATTGTTTTTTAGGTGTAAAATGTTTTTTAAAATTCGGTTATTAAACGCTTAGTTAATAGAAAATATAAATTTTGAAAAAAAGGAAATTAAATAAAACTATAAATTAAAATTAAATCTCTGGCTTATTTCATTTATTGTCTCATGGTTTTCGCTACAAATAAATCAAAACACCCATTCACTGTTTAGTGTTCTATATGTGTTCTTACAGAATTACAATTGACAGTTTTGTTGCAATACGAATTATTCAAATTTAGTATATTTAAAATCGAACACTTCCAAATTTTTGAATTAAATAATTAAAATCTAAATGTTCTCTGCATTTAACAAAAAAATTGTACTCATAAATTCCGAAACTTGTTAAGCAATGTGCACAAACAGTCTGCTCTAGACACGAATATTAAAACATGCCTCTTTTCGCGATTTAATTCCAAAAGTTTTACAGTACATAACTAAAATCAAAATTGAAATGTTTAATTTTAACATAAAGTCGAAAAACAATTAATGGCAAGAATAAAAAAAAAATCATTTATTTTCCATTTATTTAAAAAAAATTAATAAAAATATCACGAAACTCCATATAAATATCAGCATTTTTGACAACACGTGACGTCAAATTGCGAAAAAAGGATAGCAACAGCATGCGCATATTATATTATGCATATTATACCTTATTTTCTGTATATATTGCATATCGTCTACTATAAAAACATTTTGAAACATTACAATAGCTATCTAATTGATGAATGATGTTAAAACTCACGTAGTTTTCAACAGGGCAATGAGCTTTATGTTTATATTTAACTACAAAAATTGTATGAAGTTAAATGTATATGCAATAATGCATAATTACAATTTAATTGGTGTAAATGAACTATTATTAAACGATCAAATTGTATGAAATTGAATGTAATAATGCATAATTGCAGTTTAATTGGTGTAAACGAACTATTTAAAAACAATGTTTAAAATGCTTATCACTATAAAAATTTTTGTTGTTAGTGTTTTAAGTCTTTTAGAATAAGTATTTAAACTGTAGATATTTCGTTAATAAAATCAGAATAAAATTAACCATCAAAAAAAAAAGGTTTTATCTCTAACTAGTTTGGCCCCACCCGTGGTAACCGAATTAGTTATAAAATTTATTAATTTTAACAAGTTTGGTCTTACAAACCAAACAGATAAATTGTTAAAATTACATGGCCCTTCGAAGCCACTAAAACAACCGGCAAAATAAAAATCGAACGAGCTAACCAGCTACGATAAAAATCCAGATAACGTAATCCAGATATCCAGATAGTGCCACAAATACAGCCAAGTAACAACATGGAGAAATTAATCAAAGAACAGGAGGAAACTGGTGAAAAAATAATCCAGCTGGACCGGAACTACCGTAAAGATCCAGCGGATAGAAAAACAATAAGATACCTAGAACATAGGATAGCAACTCTAAAGGCGTTATATAACGACTACGTAAGAGTGGATGACCAGATTCGTGACTTCAAGCCAGAGCTGAATGCCAAACATGAATATTACAACAAAAGGACATCCATTGCTGACAAGTACAAAACGGGCCTTGACGATATGCGTCAACGGCTCAATAACTTCCCACCAGTCACACCAACAACAAGTAAACCCATGCAGCCATTAATCAACAACACATTGACAAGCAATGAATTTGGCAGTAAACCAGATGAGGAGCAGTCATTAATCAACAACACATTGACAAGCAATGAATTTGGCAGTAAAACAGATGAAGAGCAGCCTATAAATAAAGCTGAAAACTCCAAACCAACAATTGAGGTGACCAACAACAAGCTAATGAAAAGGCAAGATATCTTGATGCGTCAGATGTATAAAAATCTGGCATCAATAAAATACTCAATGGACACCGACAACATATCCAAGGAGTACATAAACGTCAAAATTAAGCAACTGGAGAAAGAAATGGAAGTAGTATCAGAGCAGCATACATCAATCCTAGTAGAACTAGAAGATGACGAGCAAACATCAAATTACTTCTTTGAAGATTATTTTGGAAAGCTTCAAAACCAAGTAGAAGTAACAATCATAAAATTGCAGCAGCATAAAAGCGAGACAACAACAACGACAGCTGAAGCATCCCAAATAAGACTACCCAAGGTAGAAATTCCGCTATTTTACGGTGAATACGATCGATGGGAAACATTCAATGACATGTTCACCGAGTTAGTTCATCGAAACAGCAAATTGTCTGACACGGTCAAGATGCAGTATTTAAAGACACATGTAATGAAAGGGGCAGCACAACTGATAAGTCACTTATCAACAACAGGTGACAATTATAAAGCAGCTTGGGACATAATCCAAGAGAGATACAACAATGCGAGACTACTTGCAAGCCACCAATTCAATGCATTATTGTCATTAACAACACTGCAAGCAGCATCCGCACAATCAGTGAGGAATCTACACGACACCGCAAAGGAGATTTTGCACAACATATACTGTCTGAAGATGAGCTCGCCTTTCGAAGCCTTCGTGGGTTTTATTTTAAGTAAAAAAATGGACCCAGAATCAATCAGACTATATGAAACAACAATTGAGAAACCGAGAGAAATTCCACAACTAGAAGAAATTTTCAAATTCATGGAAAGAAGATTTCAATCCCTCGAAGCTATGGGTAATCAGAAGCCAACAACCACGAGGCCGCAGTACACACCACCACCAAAACGGGTGTATACAGCCACGGCAGCGAGTACATGTTATGTAGAAAGATGCAAGGAACAACACAGTTTACAGCAATGCCGAATTTTTAAAAGCATGACAACACTAGAACGAGCAAGGCTAGTAAACCTTAAAAACTTATGCAAAAGTTGTTTAAGCCAACACCAAGGCAGATACTGCAAAGCAGAAGCATGCGTTGTGTGCAAAGGTGCACACCACACACTACTACACTGCAATAATGCAGCCTCAAGCAGTTGTAACATGACCGACTGTTAATATCGGCCAGTTAACAGAAATTATTTTATTCCCGGAGAGGCTTTGAACGGTCATATGTAGCCGGCTAGAGCTCAGTGGATTGGGGTGGGATTTTCAAAGCATCAGGGAATCTTGTAAGACCGTGAGGACAAAGAAAAAAAAAAAAAGAATACTGAAGGAGACAAAAAAACTAGAAAGGAAACAAGACAGGATCAACTCACCATATGGCTGCGAATACACTTACCAATTCATCTTAATACGCTCGGTTAGCGTCTCATGCTGAAAAGCAACACTTTACGAAAAGAACGAGAATGAACCGAAAAACCATTAAAAAAATAAAAAAATAGGAAACTCATAAAAAAATTTGAAAAAGAGGAGAAAGATAATTTTCTTTTAACTAATTTATTGCATTACAAAAAAAACAAAGAAAGCAATAAAATCATGAATGAATAAACTTTAGAGAAATTAACTTAACCTAATGACGTCATGTGTAATACAAAGATGAGAGGAAAATAGCAAATATAACTAAAAAGGTATTGACAAAAAAAAATGAATTGCTATAAATTTAACTATTTACCCTCATCATAGTAAATCTAAGAAAATGTATGTACTTAAAAATATTAATAATAATAATAATATGTATAATATAATAAAACATAAAAAGGTATTATAAAAATCTTATCTTAATTTGATACGAGCTTGCTGCCAATAATCCAGTAGGCTCAATGTCTTTTGTATTTAATCATAGTATTTTAGTGTTATCACTACAAAGTTTATACATAAAACTATGATCTGAGTTATTTTTATTGAATTTCACTTATTGTTTGTTAATTTATTTTCCACTAAATATACTTTGGATTTCCACTAAGTTAAGTACATATGATTTTATTACAACACACTTTTCCAAAAAAAATTTTGTTTATGAATTTTTATAGCGGTTGTTTTCACTTATTTACACAGTAATAAAATCAGGTGATCCCATGTATTGGTTTATTTTCTGATGAGACCGTTTTACTGGTTTGACGCACTTTATAGTTTTAAATTATATATTTTTTTTTTTTTTTTATTTTTTATATTTGTAATTTAGTTTAATATTTTTATTAAAGTTTATTTTACGTTTAGGTATTTAAATTTGAACTAATAATATAACATTTCATTTAGATAAGATAGATTTAGGAAACTTTTTGTTGTTTCATATGTGGACAAATTCCGACATTTTAATTTATTTTCGAATGTATTATTTTACACCCAAACAAAATCACTTAACTTAACTACTTATTATTAAACATGAATTAGATATTACTTTTTATATAAATTATTGATATTCGTTATTGAATTCATTCACTTTTTTATTGTTTTTGAATAGTTTTACAATCCAAAATTATAGATATTAAATTACAACGGATACATAACACAGTTATCGCCCGATGATAGAGTTTCAAACATTTTTGTTTTTCTAATCATGGTCTCAAGTCCAACCATATTTTTAATTATTTTTAGAAAATTAAACTACCACCATATACGGAAACTTTGCCGTATAAGCCACAAACTTAGAGAAAAAAAAAACTTAATTAAAGCTAAACAAACTGATTTGATTTTTATTATTTTTTCTTTAATAATCAACTGATCAATCTGGTAGCAAAACCAAAAAAAAAAAAATTAATTTTAAATCTTTTTAATTTTATAACTTATTGTTGGATTATTATCCTCTTCGATAAGGTCATCCAAAATTTTTTAAACAGACTAAAAAAAATTTTAAAATGTTCCTCTTTTTTATACCCATCAATAAAATTTGATAACAATACAAAAATGCCTCCCCATCACAAAAATGATTCTTAATTTTTTTTTTTCTACAATTTTTGAACGGGACCATCCAGTTGGTTTTCCCCTTTACAATAACTTGTTTTTTTTTTTTTCTTAACTGGCCACAATTCTATTCCCACAGGGGTCTTAAACCTTTGAAACGTCAAGCGATGCTGGCCGTTACACAGTATTAGTAAAACATTCATGGTGAACCAACAAGGACAAGTGTTACTACCAACTGCGGTAGTTAGAGCCAAAACCGGAACAGACAATTACGTCACGCTAAGAGTATTAGTCGACCCAGGATCGCAAGCAACATTAATATCGGCAAGAGCCGCGAACCTGCTAAACTTTAAAAAGAAGAAAACATATGTCACCATCTCTGGAATCGGTGGAGCTACAGCAGGCGTTTGCAAACACACCATCAATATACAATTATCACCAACCTTTGATGGAGGATTCCAGTTAAACATCGAAGCCTTAATATTCGACAAACTCAATCAACAGCTACCTGAAGAAGACTTTAACACAGACAGCTGGGTTCATCTCAAACAAATACAACTTGCTGACCCACATTTCAACCCGTCACAGCCAATTGATCTCATCCTTGGTGCAGATTATTACCCAACAATAATCAAAAACAACATAATCAAAGGAGGTCAGCTGGAGCCAATGGCCCAAGATACAGAATTTGGGTATATAATCATTGGAAGCAGAAATGACAGAAGCGTACAGCATAAAACAACAATGGTATCTACCAAAATAATTGAGGGTCAATTAAAATTATTGATAGACAATGACTCAGTACCAGAAGAAAGAACTAAAACTGAAGAAGAAATCAAGGTCGAAGAACACTTCCAGTGAACAGTAGAAAAGGGATCGGACGGCAGATACATAGTGAAAATCCCGTTTAAGGATAATCATGTAGCGCTAGGAGAATCAAGAAAGAGAGCAGCTGCCAGACTAATACAAATTGAAAAACGTTTCAAGAAGGATGCACATTTTAAACAACTATACCATAAGTTCATGCAAGAATATATCAATCTGAAACATATGGAACCCGTGCAGGAAAAAATTGATGATGGCAAGGCAAGTAACATCTACTACATACCCCATCATGGCGTATTCAAGAACGACAGCACCACCACCAAGCTAAGAGTCGTGTTTGATGCTTCATCCAAAACAACAACAGGAGCATCACTAAACGATTGTATGATGAATGGTCCGAAATTACAAGAAGATCTAGCCGACATTTTATTGCGATGGCGAAAACACAAAATCGTAATAACAGCAGACATAGAAAAAATGTATCGCCAAACCTGGATCAACGAGGAAGATCAAAACCTTCAACGAATATTATGGAGAACTCACCCCTCTAAACCAATGGAGGCATATAAATTAAAAACGGTGACATACGGAACAACAGCTGCCAGTTTCTTGGCAATAAGGTCATTACAACTACTCGCAAGCGAAGGAGCCAGTGAATACCCAACAGCATCAAAAATCATGTTGGCAGATTTCTACGTGGACGACTTATTAACAGGTTGTGACAATATGGAAGAAGCAATTCAAGCACTACAAGAATTAAAAGCGCTCGCGGAGAAAGGTAGACTGAATCTACGGAAATGGTTCTCCAATTCAAAGGACTTACTGAAACATATTCCGAGAGAACTACACGGTAAAGGAAATATGCAAATCAAGTTAAATGACTGCATTAAAACGTTAGGCATTCTATATGATCCACAAGAAGACACCTTTAGATTTGATATCGAGAAATTGCAACTATCGAGCAAGCGACCATCCAAACGCTCATTACTATCGGATTCATCTAAACTCTTTGATCCAGTTGGATGGCTGTCCCCAATAACAATAGCAGCAAAAATTATGATGCAAGAAGTATGGACAACGGGAATAGAATGGGATGACCCGTTACCTGAAAAAATAAATACCAAATGGACTAAATATAAAGAAGAGTTAGAGGAAATAAGAAACATAACAATACGAAGATGGATCAATACAACAAGCAAAACCGAAATTCAACTGCATGGTTTTGCTGACGCCTCAGAAGATGCATACGCTGCCGCGATATACTGTCGAACATTAGATGAGAAAGGGATAATTACAACACAATTACTAATCTCAAAAACACGAGTAGCTCCAACAAAAACAAAGTTATCTATCCCTCGGTTAGAATTGAATGCAACTCTATTATTGGCCAAACTACTCAAACACGTACAAGGAGTGTTGAAAATCAACAACATCGAGACCTATGCGTGGTCAGATTCAACCATTGCTCTTTGTTGGATCACAGGGGAGCCAAACAAATTTAAAACTTTCGTGGCCAATAGAATTTCAGCAATAAGAACTATGTTACCAACAACAACATGGCACCACGTGAAGTTATGCGACAATCCAGCAGACATAGCTTCACGTGGCACAACTCCGTTAGCGCTCACCAAAAATAAATTATGGTGGGAAGGCCCAGAATTTCTACTACAACAGCTGATGATGTACAAGGAAATCGGCCTATCCAATCCGAGTTGCACAAATCAACAACAAGAATTAAAACAGAAAATCCATGAAGTACTTACAATAAGGAAGGAAAATCACGCGCTTATAGAGCTATTCGAGCGATGCTCGAGTTACAACCAACTAAAGCGTATAGTCGCGTACTGCAAACGATTTATAAACAACAGCATTCTTAAAACCAACAACAAAAAGGAATTAATTGCTTCAGAACTACAAATGGCAGAATTAACAATTTTAAAAATGGTACAACAACAAGATTTTCACAGTGAAATCGGCCATCTCAAACACGCCAAAGAAATTGACAAGAAAAGCAAAATCCTATCACTAAATCCAACATTAGACGAAAATGGTTTGCTACGAGCAAGTGGAAGACTACAGAATTCAATCCTCCCAAGTGCCAGCAGAAAACCCAGTAATCTTAGACAAAAATAACATAGTTACACAGAGAATCATAGAAGAGGCTCACATCAGTACCTTACATGGAGGCACACAATTGACATTATCTCATCTAAGAATTAAATACTGGGTAATCGACGGTAAACGTGCTGTAAGACAGATAATTAATAAATGTATTATCTGTTTTCGCCACAAACAACAACAGTCTAACCAGCTAATGGGAAATTTGCCATCTTCTCGTGTGAGGCCGGGAAGACCGTTTGCCAAAACGGGAATCGATTATGCCGGTCCCATTCTATTAAGAACAACCAAAGGTAGAGGTCATAAGACGTACAAAGGATACATTGCACTGTTTATCTGCATGGTGACGAAAGCTGTCCACATCGAGATTGTAAGCAGCTTAACAACCGATGACTTTATTGCTGCCTACAAAAGATTCATTTCCAGACGAGGATTGTGTACAGATATATACTCCGACAATGGAACCTACTTTGTTGGAGAAAATGCCGCAATGAAAAAGTACTACCACACCGCATTAACAAAACTTCCAACGAACATAACAACTATGCTAGCCAGCGAGGGGACTACTTGGCATTTTATACCACCACACTCTCCTCATTTCGGCGGAATTTGGGAAGCGGGAATCAAATCGGTAAAATTTCACCTCAAAAGAGTCATAGGAGAATCAACATTGACCTTTGAAGAACTATATACCGTTGTCACGCAAATTGAAGCATGCCTTAATTCACGCCCTATAACACCACTGACCAACGATGCTTCCGATTTGTCAGCATTAACTCCAGGGCACTTTTTAATAGGCGATTCTATCAAAGCACTACCATGCGCTGATATCGACAATATGGGATTAAGATCCAGATGGCACATGGTAGAGAAAGTTGTGCAAGATTTTTGGAAACGTTGGTCCTCTGAATATATTCACCAACTACACCAAAGAAATAAATGGATGAGTGCACAACCAAACTAGAAGGAAAATGACCTAGTATTAATAAAGGACGATCAACAACCCGCCACTCGATGGAAGCTAGGACGTGTTCTGTATACTCATCCTGGAGAGGACAACCTCGTACGTGTCGCAACTGTCAAATGCAAGGACGCAGTGTATAAACGACCAATTGTAAAACTATGTAAATTACCAATCGACGATGAAGCAAGGGATTCATTACCCATAAAAACCATCTCGCCGTCAATTAGTACCACGCCTAAAAAGACAACTTCAATTACCTACGAAAATAACAGCCTGGCACCACGACAACAACCCGATAGACGAGTAAAACATATGAAGAGAAACAACTACTTTATACTAGCGATGCTGTCACTTTGCGGCTGTCTGGGACTTGTCCAAGCTGATATCCAAATAGCAGCTTTCAACCAATCCACCGGTATATTTTTCGAAGAATTAGGTAAGCTGGAAGTGGTTGCAATGAAGTGGACTATATTAATTCATTACAACATGAGTAATTACTGGGAAGAGATCGAAATTTTTAAGCAAGCCCATGCAGAATTACAGACGGTTTGTAAGGAGCTCCCCAGAATAAATTGCAACATAATCATTGAGCAACTACAGTGGCGTCTTAACAACCTAATCGCTGACAACATGCTATTGCTAGAAAGCAACAAGGAACGACGACGGGTTAAACGCGGTTTTGGAGATACAATAGGAACCGTGCTAAGTGATATGTTTGGACTTCTTTCGCAACGAGAAGCACACGAGTACGAGCCCCACTTCGAAACAATAAGCAAGAACGAAAACCATTTACTGATGCTGATAAAGAACCAAACCAGCGTAATTGACAACACCATTAAACTAGTGAGGCACAATTCAAATCTCACTATGACGTCTTTGAACAACTTAATCAAAACTCAGCAGCGGCTACGGCAGGAAATGTTTCAATTACAAGAATATCAAACGTACGAGGAAAGAGTTAGGTCAGTGTTAGTGACCATGTTAGAGTTGCCCCTAGTACTAAACAACCTAGAAGATACACAACAAGGGTTATTGGACGTAATACATCATGCCCATCAGGGCAATTTACATCCATCCATACTTTCGCCGGTACAACTCGAGGATGAGTTGCAACTAATCCGTCAACATATACCAGCCTCTATCACAGTACCAGGTCATAATATACAAGATCTTATCCACGTGTACCAAAGCATGAACATACGAAGCCGAGTAACACAGCGAACCATAATAATTGAAATCATCCTCCCACTATCATTCACATGGGATTATACTCTCTTTTCGGTGATTTCAGTTCCAGACATTATTCATGACAACACTCAATCTTACATCGTTACCTCAGCAAAATATTTAGCTGTGGACAGTAGGCGGGAACACGTAGCGTTTTTGACAAAAGAAGAAATAAATCACTGTCAAGCACTGCAATCAATGCAATTTTTATGCGAAATCTCACCAATCGTCAACACCTTGACCAATAGAAGTCAATGTGAGATTGCCATCATGCAGCGGAAACCAAGACTTGAAGCTTTTTGCAACATTGGCTCAACAACGGCAACTAATCATTGGATTAAGCTAAACGCTCCAAACCAGTGAATTTATGTAGTGCCCTACGAAACTACTGTAGATGTCATATGCGGCTCAAAAATCAAGTCTCATAACTTGCGGGGATCAAAAATCAAGTCTCATAACTTGTGGTGGAAATAAATGCAGGATGTATGTTACGAGACGCAGATCATCTCATAATCGCTGTAGGTGCAGCCCACAACAATATCAACAGAGATTCTCTTAAAATTACTGGACTGATACATGGGGCTAAAAATCTGAACCAGCTCAATTCATCTATCAAAAACAGGACATTAGAAGTTGATAACTTGGAATTAATAACCACTTCTGAGACATCTGATCTGGACAACCAATTAGCTTCGCTGAGAGAAAATGAGGTTTTAATTGATGATCCAATCATTCATCATATACACCACTATACTATGATTCACATAATGTTTTGGAGCTTCCTAGCAGTAGTAATTTTTTGGATCATACGAAAATTACATAAAAAAGCAACTAACCGCAGGCCTCCTGCGCCATTACCAAGGGTAGATGAATCTTATGTATAATGAAGGCCACTCTTCATTAACGTCATTCAACTAATAACAACTGGCGCGTGGGAATATGTTAAAACTCACGTAGTTTTCAACAGGGCAATGAGCTTTATTATTAGTTTATATTTAACTACAAAAATTGTATGAAGTTAAATGTATATGCAATAATGCATAATTACAATTTAATTGGTGTAAATGAACTATTATTAAACGATCAAATTGTATGAAATTGAATGTAATAATGCATAATTGCAGTTTAATTGGTGTAAACGAACTATTTAAAAACAATGTTTAAAATGCTTATCACTATAAAAAATTTTGTTGTTAGTGTTTTAAGTCTTTTAGAATAAGTATTTAAACTGTAGATATTTCGTTAATAAAATCAGAATAAAATTAACCATCAAAAAAAAAAGGTTTTATCTCTAACTAGTTTGGCCCCACCCGTGGTAACCGAATTAGTTATAAAATTTATTAATTTTAATAAGTTTGGTCTTACAAACCAAACAGATAAATTGTTAAAATTACAAATGATTAATGCCCGATTTAGATGAAGAAAATTGTTTGCCTTGCATAGAGCTGCACGCAATAAAAAAAATATCCATTAATTAAAATGAGACAGGACTATGTAAACCAAAATGGCGATGCTATTATTTTTTGGCGGCTTATTTATCAGTAGGGTGACAAAAATAAAATTTGTAACAATAATTAAAATGGTTAATGACAAAAATAAAACTTAATAAATATAATTGGTAGTGACAAAAATAAAATTGGGAAACGGACCAAAATAAAACAAATATAGAAGATCCAGTGATGCCCAGCCTGGACTCAATTTGCTCACCACATTCAAACAATTTTCATTATGTTAAAATATATAGAAACGAATATAAACCAAAAAAATGTTTTTTTTTTTAAATACATACATAGAAATAAAACTTCAATGCGCAAACGCAATTTTGGTAATTTGTATTTTGTTGCTTGTTTACTTTGTGGGTTTTTGCATAAAATTAGTTTTATTCAAGTGCTCAAGTAGGCAAGAATGTTTTTCTATAGTTCCATAAATACTTTTAAAAGTAAGTTGAATATTGTTGATCATATCATATTCTTATTTCTTACTTGAAATTTAAAATACGTGGTAAAATGAAACGAGCAAATTCCGTTTTTGATTGGGAATCTCTTCACTTTTGTATTTTAAATACAAACAATGAATTTGAATATCTTATTTGCGATTTTGCTAGTAACAGAAAATTTAATTGCGAACGACATTATCGGACAAAACATAGCACTGATTTTAATAAAGAGAATGCTACGCAGAAAAGATCTATAACGTAGTTGTTATTAAATATTATATACAACGTTAGTTATTAAATAAATTTGCACACACAATTAAGATTTAAATTAATATAATTTATTTTATTTTATAAAGTTTATTTTATTTATTTTAATTTATTTATTATTTTTCATCACCATTTTGTATTGTAATAATTACCGCGCGAGGTGGGCGGCATGTCGCCGTGTTGAAGATTGAGAGCAGACTGATACCAAAAATTAATTTATTTTATTTTGTGTTTTGTCACATGGGGACAATATCGGAACAATTAGTTATTAGATTAAATGCAGAAGGGCCTCCCGTAAAAAGGTAAGAAATACTAATCTGTCAATTATTTGCAAACGTAGGGTACACAATTGTATATTGTAGGTATGCGCAGATTATAAAATCCACATTAAGGCTAAATTACGTAAAGAAAAACTAAATATTCACGTCGATTATACAACTCGCCGGATTGACTGCGGAGGGAGTTCCTTCAATCCGCATTTCAAATTATTTGCATTATAGAATCCGCCGGAAAACTGCATTATCGATCCGCAATAATCTGCAATTTAACCTGTATTGTCAAAATTTTGACATTCAATTTAGTGTTTTTTTACATTTCTGTTTGGTTGGTTTTATAACAAGAAAATATATTTGGCTATTTTAAAAATTAAAATTAAATATTATAATGGATACAATATGTCTATATTTTGATGACAATGAAGAGGTATCGCAAATTAATAGAAAACAGCACAGAAAAGCGGTACGAAATAGCTGCAAAGACATATTCCAGTTGTCAAATGCACAGTAAGTTAAATTTATTTCTAATTTTTTGATGAAATATATAAAAAATTGTAATGTAAATTTCTTTCAGATTTATCAAAAATTTTAGATTGAACAAGGCAGCGTTTAAATACGTATTAAAGGCACTTAAAACAAAGTTACCAGGGGTGTTAAAATCGTCTTCGTTAACCCCGGAATTTAAATTGGCGGCTACTCTTCGGTTGTTGGCTGAAGGTGGCTACCAAAACGGTGTTGGCCAGGATTGTTTTGTGGGTATGGCTCAGCCAACGGTATCAGTCGTGCTATCCGAGGTATTAGATATTTTGGAAAGTATTGTGCCCAAAATGGATATCATTACAAATGAGCGAAGCTGAAAAAAGTGAGGCAAGATTATATTTTTATACAAAAAGTAAGATTCCTGGTTTAGTTATGTGCGTAGATGGTACGCACATAAAAATTGCTAAGCCAGCTGATAATCCTCATCTCTTTTATAATCGTAAAGGATTCTATAGCCTAAATGTCATGGTAGTAAGTAACGATTAATTGCGACATTTTAAATTTTCTTAATTTAAAAATTTATTTATTATAAGATATGCGATCATAAACTATGGATTCGTTGTGTGGATGCTACGTATCCGGGGCCAGCCATGATTCCTTCATTTGGGGAAACAGTGATGCTGCACAATATTTTAAAAACATCTACACTAACGGGGATAGGAACCAACGAATACTCGGTAAGGATGTCACTTACAAATTCAATTTTTGTACTAAACCTTAATTTTTTTAGCTGACGCTGGATACCCGTTACTGCAATGGCTTATTACGCCATTTAGAAATACGGGAGTGAACACTCCAAAAAGTAGGTTCAACAAAAGCCACAGTTCCGCCCGTAATGTTGTAGAACGTACAATTGGAGTGTGGAAAAACTGGTGTTGATGCCTTCTTGGGGTCGCCCGGCATCTTCATTATTCGCCTGAGAAATCAATAAAAATTATAAACGTCGCAGCTACTCTTCACAATATCCGGTTGCATTTTAATGTTGACGATTGGAATGATAACCCAATTCCAGAAGAAGTTGAGGAGTACGATAATTTTGGCGATATACTTTCTCAAGAAAATCAACAGTACTTGTCAGAAGCGAATGATTTCCGTAACCAAATTTTGTTAAATTTTTGAATTCGAAATAAAACAACTTTGAACTTTCAATGGTTAGTTTCTTTATTTAAAACCATTTAACTTCAGCGTCTTGGCAATTATCACAAGATAAAATGATATTTTAAATATATAAACATATAAAAAAACTAAAAAATAACTAACTAAAAATAATCTGATTTCACAGCTTTCGTATAAAACGCCTTCTTGGCAACTATCACAAATTCTTATAATTTACTTAAATCAATGTAAAAAAAAATTAAAAATAATAAGTCTTATTCATTTCTGATTGAATTTCCTATCTTTTCTAATTTTAGTTCTAGAATTTTTTGCTTCGTCTTATTTTTGTCCAAAGCCAGCTGCTCCATTCTTTGGTTGTGCCGCTTATTTTCATCTAATTGGGCTTTAAATATTTGATTGGCTTCTTTTTGCCTATCGTTCAGTTTTTCAACTGCTCTATATATCTTTTTTTGATTTAAATTAAATTCATCCCATCGTTTATTTTGATTTTCAGTCCATTTCGTTATATTGTTGTATAATTTTTCCTGAATTTCTATTTGTTTCTCCAAAAGTTTTATTTGTTTTGGTGCTTTGGCCGTTTGCCGTACTTCGGTGTTGCTTTCAATGTTTGGTAATTCAATTTCGAATTCATTTTCAACCATTGACGATGGAGAGAGATAACAAAATCATCAACGGTTGGTAAATTTTCTATTTCCATACTAATAATGTTGACGTCATGGATTGTCCGCTTTCGGGAAACCCCAAACTTATTGCAATTTATCCCATCTACAGCATCCCTTAGAGATACTAGCTCTATTACCTCTTCATCTAGCGTTGTGAATACTATTTGTGTATTGGCACCGCCCCCAGTGCCTTTAAGTTCTATTTTATTGTGAGCCAATTTTTTCCTTAATGCGGATTTATAGTCACTCCAAACCTAAAATTACAAAAAAAAAAAATCAGTTTTTAATTTTATAACTTCCTATAAAAACAATAAACCTTCTTCCATTCCGCCGTCTCTTTTATTGGTGGCCCAAGTGAATTTAGCTCGTCTTTCAATTTTTGCCAGAATTCTAACACAACTTCTGGACCATCTTTGGTTAGGTTTTTTGCGATATCTGGGTGGGTCTTCATCATTATCATCATCTTACCAAATTATGCCCGGTTAGTCGTACGTTTTCTTTAAAAAAATCAAAAATTAATTATGTATATTTATAAAAAAACTATTTATTTTTAAACTCTTACATTTTGTTACTCTCCATTACCAAAACTTTACTCGTATGCCCACTGGAATATCCAACCTAAAATCACTTGATCGTATGAAATACGCATTGAATTTGATCCGTATTGAAAATTACATTTTTTATATAGAGTGCGTTTCACTCGTGGATTCTATAATACGTATTTTTCGAACTGCATTACCGCCATTCGTTCACTTTTGATTCGGCGTTTTCGATAATAGGGAAAATGTCAAAACCGAATGGAACTCCCTCCGCAGTCAATCCGGCGAGTTGTATAATCGACGTGATTAGTGGAACTGGTGGCGGTAAACAGCCAAAAATTGTTTTTACCATTTTAGAAGAAAAAGTGATTGAGATTCTTCAGTTAAGGAAAACCATAACTGGAACCTTAAATACTAAAAAATTTGGTGTGGTTCAAACTACACCAATTTTAATTAATAGCGGTACTCAGGTTGATGATGGCCCATACCGAATTATGGAGCTAAGGGCTGACGAGGCAAATGACTTCATTCATGAAGAAGAAATCGATACTCGACCGACACCACAAGTTCGAAGAATTGAAAGTTTTCCGCGGCCAGATTCAGATGCAAAACATCGACTACTTGAAGAGCAAGTGTGTGATCAAAAATCATTTCATCAAAAACAAAACCAACTTCTTACGGATTTAAATGGAAATATTATTGAAATGAACAAATGGTTTAAACGAATTGCACGGGAGCAGGAGAAGCAGACAGATTTACTTAAATTAAAAATTGCAAACGAAGCCAAATATGAATTGGATAAAAGTAAACGACACGCAGCAAAGCTGGAGATAAAAAAAATAAATTTACAAATACTACAAAATCATCATACATAAATATTAAGATAGTTTCAATATGCATAGAATATTGAAATGTGATATTCAATTGGAGAAAGTGGACTTAATTTTTTTTATGAACTATGTGATAATAATGAAGGCACTTTTGAGCTTTTTATGAATTAATTATTTTTATTTGAATTTAAATATAACAAAATATATAAAATATTATAGTATACATACATAATATATTGTGTCAAAATGACCAAATGAAATTTTATGAGCCCTTAATATTTTTAATAAAATCGCTTTAAACTTAAACTAATAAATCTTTAATATTGTCTCGTATTTTTTTCCCCATATTTAGAAGAGATTCATTTTCTGGGAAATCAACCACCATGACATTTTCATCAGCTTCATTAAATTCCGGGTGTTGATTTTCAAATGGAATTTTGAAATCTAAGCAGATGTTGTGTAAGGCACAACAAACATTGAAAATTTGTATTGCCTTTTGAGGTGTATAGTGGAGTTCCCTTGCTGACAATAAGCAGCGAAAGCGACCTTTCAAAACACCAAAAAATCTTTAAATTGTTGTTCGTAGTTTCGAGACCATTATATTGAATTTGGCTTCGGGAGTGCTCTCTAATGCCACACGGTATCGAGTAAGTAGCCACGGCTCGAGTGGGTATCCGGAATCTCCTAAAATAATTTAAAATTATTTAATTTAATTTTTTAATAATTTGTTTTTACATATCATGTATGTACATATTAAAATAGAATTTAAAATTAATGGCAATTATAGAAATTTACCTAATAGCCAAGATGTTTTGTCACCGTTTCTATAGCTTCTAAATATTGTCGTTCTGAAGTTATATTCTGAACCACCAAATCTGGCATCTGCAGCTCTTACTCGTATGTTATGGTCACAAACCTATAAATTTTCGAAATAATTTAAAAGTTAGAAAACATGTAATATTATCATACAACCAAGAAATTAATGACCTACCACCATCGCATTTACACTGTGTTTTTGTTTCCTATTGAAGTATAAGTCTTCGTCTTTGTGCGGCCGGATGATTTAAATGTGCGTACCATCAGTTAAGCCTATTATTCTAGGAAACCCGGTTTTATTAAAAAAAAAAATTGTTTTGTATCGCGTTTTTCATTTTCAGTCATGATTCTATGTAATTGCATTTGAGCAAATTTTGGTGTCGATAGCGGTACACACTTCACCAATAACTTCCGATACTGCTTGTTGAGCTAATGAAATTCTTACTTCTTCTCCAGTGCCATGTTGACAGCCACCTATCAACAATTGATATATTGATATGACAATTTTATATAATTTGGAACAGCGGTTGACCTTCTACGAGGTTTTAGCTTGTCACTAATTTCATTTAAGACATACATAAATGCTTGCTTCGATAATCTAAAATGCTTTTTGAACCTACAATTATTCAGAAATGAATAAATTATACTATATATACAATTGCGCATTATTCTTACATTTTCTCTGATAACTCAAAAACGTTTGAATTATCCCGAAGTATTCTTCTTTGTATTGCTGGTGCTGGCACTTGGTTCTCATCACTATCTTCATCACTAGTGTACCAAATTGCTACACTGTACATGATTATATTAAATAAATTCAAAAACTTAACTAATTGTTGATGTGTATATCAATTAAATCGCTAAAATATATCAAACGCTTTTGTTGTTTTAAATTTTTTTCGACCTGACATTTGACATCTAAAACAAATATTGAATGAAGTAACATACAATTTAAAAAATCGCTTTTCGCATATGGCAATATTAAAATGTAATCCGAAAGTCGTACGCGGTACCAAATAATTTTCGAATCGGATTGAGATTCGAATCGGATTACGCGGTAACCCTCCCCCCCCTAGTTGGGGCGTGAACCTCAACACTGTCCCCACCGAGTGCTGCGCCGCTGACTGGTGGAGGCGGAGTGATTGATCGACCGGGTGTCCATGCCGGGAAACAAAGCTGTGACGTCGAGACCAGAACGTAATTCTGCAATTTGACGTCGTCTAGGCTTTGGGGCCAGCCAAGGAAGGTGTTGGCAATGGCCGCTTTAAGGCCAGTCTCGAGCGACTATGGCCGGGGAAAGTCGATGTAAGTCTCAACGACGACAGTCGAAGTGAGTCTCGACTGTGGCCGTCTAAAATGCGGGGTGTGGTGGTATATGGAATATGGCTAAGTGTCGTTTTGCTTTACGATTATTTGTGGAGCCATTTGATTAAAACGCAAAACAAGATTAATTTATTGAATCTAAAAGTTAAAAAAAAATGAACCGGAAAAGAATTTTGTTAATAAAAAAATGGTGAAAAATTTACATAGTTATAAAAAATAATAAAAAAAAATTAATTGTTGCTGCTATTGTTATTGTTGATGTTGCTCGTCGCTGGTGGCCATGTTGATGACGGCGATGACGATGGCGAAGGCGATATTAACAGTGATTTTATTATGCAGCCTGATGGTGATGATATGACTGCCGGCTGGTGTAATGATGGTGGTGCTATATGGCACCGCAGCTGTTATTCCCGTTATTTTCCTGCTGATTTAGTGATGATGGCGATTGCGGCTGTCACTGGTGGCCATGCTGATGACCGCGATGACAATGGCGGGGACAGTTGCGTGGAATAATGATGTCGATGATGTTGCTGCTAGGTGCTGTCGCCGGTGATGATGGCGAACGCGTCGATGATATGTTGTTGTTGTGACGGTGTTCGATTATGTGCGTATGTGTGTGCGCGCAACCTTGACACGTGCGTGTGTGTCAGGCAGGCAGCCACAAATGTTGTGTGATGTGACTCCATGTTGTATGTTTTCGTTGCTTGTGCTTTTTGTCCATGTTTTCGTTGCTTGTGCTTAAGTAGTACTTGTAGTAGTAAAAGACTTGCATGTGTATGTTTACCCGCCACATTTTTTGGGTATCACTGATCTTGACAATAACCAATTACTTCAAATAGTATTTAGTGATAGTGAAAGTGAATGGGATGAAGATAAAATACTATTAAAAATAAACAGCGACAGGGATACTGAAGATGAAATACCGAAAAAGAAAAAAAAAAGGAAAGGGACCAATCTGGAGCATTCCAAAATGTATTTTTATCTTTAAAATTAACGGACCCAGAACTATTAGTTGGGCCGGCGATTACAAAACAAAATTTGATTCGGAAAACCATTGAGCCAAACGCAAGATTGGCTATTACACTTATGTGAGAATAAGGACATATTGATTGTACATACCATTTAATTAATTTATATGTATGTATTATACATTTTTTTTTAGATATTTGGTAACTGGTGAATCACAAGAACGCCTTTCAACCGCCTATAAATGTTCCCTAGCTAGCGTGCATTTTATAATTCGGGAAACGACGCACGCTATAATAAACGCACCTAAATCCAAAATATTTACAAAACTTAACGACGCAGATTTTTTAGAAGTTGCAAATGGATTTAGTGAACGTTGGAATTTCCTACCCTGCATTGGTGCTGTAGATAGGAAACACGTTGCAATACAGGTATTTATATGACGTGCTTGGATTTTAATATTCAGCTAGGTAAATTTTGGTTTATTAATAGGCTCCGTCGTATGGTGGTTCAACGTTTTTCAATTACAAAAAATTCCACTGAATTATGTTAATGGCTATATGCGATCACAATTATAATTTTTTGATCTGCCATATAGGGGCCGCTGGAAGACAGAGCGAAGGGGGCATATTTATAAACAGTAAGTTTGGAAAACAATTTTTTTCGAATTCTTTACCGTAAGAACAAATTATTAATTTTGGCTGTAGGTAAATTAAATTATTTCTACAATTTCATTTAGGATTTGGCTAATATAGAAAACGGCGATGGAACCATGACAGACAACGTAAGGAGTATGAAAACGAAATCTTTTAATTCAACGAAACAAGCTAAGGAAGTTCGAGATACATTTACCAATTATTTTAATTCTGAATTCTGACATTTTTATTTCAAAACAGAATAAATGCGAAATTTGCATATCAACGATGATATAAATGAAACAGGAATGATGAATTTGGAAATAACTAGCAGAGGCATTGGCGTTCGGTTTGTATCTTTTTTTGTCTTTTTTTTTTCTTCTCGGGGTCAAATTTCGAGAGTTTAACAATGAATTGTTTTTAGAAATAATTAGAAGTTTTTATGCTTAATGGAGGCAATTCCATTCAATCGTTTTCGATTTCGTTGCTTCCATATGTGCTTTTCCTCTGTACAAATAAAAGAAATAAAAAATTAATTTAATTATTAAATTTTTATTGTATTGTTGTTTTTTTAAATTTTGTAAAATCGCGAAAAAAAAATTTCTTCCCATCCGTAACAAATTCCGGGTCCAGAGCTTTAAGCTCTAACGAAACATATACTAAAAACGCATCAATGGGGTTTTCTGGTGCTGGTGGAGTTGGCATCGGGTATTGGCTTGGCTGTGTTCTTTTCTCCAAAAGATCCATAGCTTTCTTCTTTAGTTGCAAGCGTTCCTTCGCCATTTCAGCGATAGTGTCTTTTCCTAAAAATATAAAAATAATATTGTTATAACTATTTGACCAAGGGATTTTAAATATAAATGTAGCCGCAATACTAACGTTTTAGGGGTGGTGCGGGACTGGATCCAAAACTGGCGATGTTCTGAAATAAACGTAAAATTCATTAACAATATTTTAGATTTCAATTTTTATGAGATTTTACTTATGCTCTATTCTCAAATGTGTCGTCTAAATACGACAAGTATTTCGCAAATTTATAATGCTTCGTTGTGGCTTGCCCGCTTTTCGTTTTTTTGATCTGTTGTAGGCAAGGTTGTAGGACCCTTTAACAGACTCCCTCATTTTTTTTAACTCCGGAATATCTGGTACTGTCATATCTATAAAAAAAAAATTAAATATATTATCATTGTCCCTCTTAAAAAAACCATTTAATATACTTATGGAAGCAGCGATTTCCTCCCAAGATCGGTGCCTAATATTATCCTTATAATTTTTATTATGTAAATCCAACATATTCGGATAGCCTCGTACTCCTTTAACAAGGTTCACTGAAATTAAACAACAAATCGATGTTACATATATTTTCCAGCACTATTTAACACACTATAGGTTTATCCAGCATGTAATATGTATATCAATACATCTAAAACCGGGCTTGTTAAGGACATTTATTTAGTTATCTATAGCTATAAATAACAAACAAGCCTGTTGGTATGCCCAGCTCTGTTGACATTAAGCTTTGACCTGTTCTGGAGAGAAACTTGTATAGTACATATATAAAAAATACATAACCTAAAATGTATTTACGCTAAACATTTTTTGAGCTGTATTCTAAACCACAGTTTCCACGTTTTAACTTAAAAATATAAAATTTAATATTTTTAAAACATTTATGTTTTTCGTAACACTACATGGTTTATTATCAAATTTCTGTAATTTTTGAGGACGAATTTCTGCCATTTAAAATTATAAAACTGTTCTAAATGAATTAAGTATACAAAAATTACTCTTTAAACTACATAATGGGCTAATTAAATTTGTTGATCATTACAATTTTAACAAATAGAAATGTAAATTAAACAGACACTATTTCCATATAAACTTCCTATGGAAAAGTTTTGTTATATCCTGTCAGCTGGACATGTTTCACTTTTACAACAACAATGTTGATAAATATGTACCATATTATTTAATACCTTATTTAACTTCACACTTTTATTAATCAAAAAATAGTTATACGTATGTGCAAAATATTTACCTTCTGGATGATTTTAATAATAACTTATTTTAAGATAAAAAAAAAATTAGCGTAGCAATTGCTACGCAATTGTGAAGTAACAACAAAAAATCAACAAATGGACTCTACAGAAATAAAAACAAAATAATACTTGCACTCCAGCGCTATATGTGTCGAAAGTTGGAAACCAAATTTCATCATTTTCCAATTTTTTCGTCTGAAAACCAGACACAAATTGACAAACTGGTTCAAGTTTTCAGTTTTGTTATACTTGGGAATTTGTGTTACTTAATTACATATACAAGAAGCTCATTTTTTTATCGAAATCTCAGCGTGAATGTTTATTGGGTTATATTTTCCGGTTGGATTTTGAACCGCACTTACTGAATTGTTGTCTAGTGGGAGTCATTGGTTATACAAAAATGGGGTTTAATGAATTGCCAAAAATAATGAAAATCAACGGTATTCGGTTTTCGTTGTGGTATCTCAGCTCACGAACATTGCGGCAGTTGTCAAATATGTTTGGGAGTTTAATGTATTATTAAATCTATTAATAAGAAATTAAGAAATAATCAAAATCAACGAGTTTGTGAAATTATAGCAATGCGATTTGTATTTATGCAGTTAATTTTAAATTAATTACATCGAAGCTTCTCGAATTGAATTTTGAATATACATATTTTCGAGTTTGCAGTTTAACATGTACGAATTAGTTTTACATATCAAAATCAACGAGAAATAATCAAAATCAACGGTTTTACCAGGCATTGCGGCAGCATAGATTTTGGATTTGTATTGTGATTGTATTAATTTACACATTTTAAACTAATTATTTGCCTGTTTACATATTCAATTCAAACGTTTATATTATTAAATCTATTTATAAGAAAGGAAAACGCGTGTAGGTGAGAGATCAATTTTGCTTTATTTTTAGGATATTTACATGTTTAAATTTTTTGTACAACTTATACAATATGTTTAATTAACGGGTTTTCTGGTTTTCTGGTTCAAAGAGTGGTTTTAAGTCCAGTGGTAAAATAAAATATGTGGTTAAATGGTTTTTGTGCAATGTGCGACATCGTTTGGTTTGTTATGCTGTATAAATTTACATTTTATTTTTATTTAGGTGCAAATTGCAATTACAAACCTAATTTTGCAAATTCTGTAATTTTGCAATTCTTGCAATTTCGAATCTAATGATATCGTAAAAAACACGTAAACACAATAATTGGGCCGTATGCCGCAGAAAAAATCAGCAAAATTCTTCGACAACAAAAATTTTCACTTATTACAGATGAAACTGTGGCGGTTCACGCATTTGCACATGCGTTCACCGCCACACGGTCAGAACAAACACGAACAAAAAATAAACACGAACGGAAACACCCAATACATAAAAGGGCAATTAAACTACTGTCTCATCCATGTGAAGAGACAATGAAGGGACAAAACAAAATAAAATTAAAGTCAGTCTGCTCTCGATCTTCAACACGGCGACATGCCGACCACCATCGCGCGGTGTAAAAATGTGTGCGGTGGCGAAAAATAATAAAATAAATGTGTATCAAATAATTAAATTAAATTAAAATATATTAATTAAAATACATTAAGTTTTAAATGTGTTTTTATTTATTTGTGGGGGTTGGGTGCGTCTCAATAGGGTAGGGGTTGACCGTCTATAGCCATGTATCTCGTGGTCTATATTCCAACGCTGCAACTATGTAGAAACCACCAAATGTGTCTAGTATACCTCCACGTGGTAACACCCGGGCAACGATGTGAAGCATCGGCGAAATACTAGAGGCGAGTGCAATACACTATAAATGATCAATGAGCAGAACAAATAAGGAAACTAATACCCCAGGTGGTACACCTGTTGCTCATGTAAATCCACCCTCTTCGGAGGTCGGTCTCATGGATTCTGGGGGAGACCAGCCATTGCTATACTACAATTATTTTAACCAATCCCAAGACATGTTGGTGAATAAACAAGCTCATTTGAGTGAAATAGAAAAGGATAATTCACATCCCTTCCAGAGAAGTAACAAAGTCGCGTATTCTCCGAAAAGAGGCGGTAGTCCCTCCATTGAGGCCAGCAGCCACAACACTCGTTTTACAAACGAAAAAAAGCTTCACAATGAACTGTGTAAAGCTAATAATGCATTAGTTGAAGCCAATAATATAAATAAGCAACTGAATGTTAGAATTGCATGGATGCAGGAGCGTATGAAGACGCTTGAAAACGAAGTTAAAGCTCTTAAGCCAAAGGAGGACATCGGTTCTACTCCTAACCAGAATACAACTCCACAAGAGTATCATACGGATGAAGAAGAACTAGCTCGAGAAACTGAGTGGATTAGAGTTAAAGGTGGGAGAAAAAAAAGGAGACGGAATAATACGCCCTCCCCACCTCAATTAAAGGATAATGTTCCAAATATTATCCAGAAACAACCAAAAAAAATACCTCCACCACCACCAATAGTAATAGATGAAGTCAAAGACTACGATGTACTCTATGAAAAAATAAAAACAATAACTGCTACTGATAAGTTTAATGCAAAGGTGATGAATGGAAACACCATCAAAATAAACTTAGAAGATGCTGAAACATACAGAAAAATGACAAAAATGTTAAATGAAGAAAAACGTGCTTGGCACACGTTTGAAGATAAACAAACCAGACCAATTAGGGTCATGGCTAAAAACTTACACTCTACGTGTAAACCAGACAAAATAATTGATGACCTGAAAGCAAAAGGATTTAAGGCAACTGAAGCATCGATTAAGCTAAAACGGAGAGGCAAAGTACCTCTCAACATGTTTATGTTGACCTTCGATACTGATGAAGATATCGAAAAAATTTATCAAATTAAGTACATCTTGGGGTGCAAAGTGGTTATTCAGCCTTTAAGAAGGTCTAAGCTTATACCACAATGTAAACAATGTCAAGCCTATGGACATACACAAAAATATTGCAACAGGGAACCTAGGTGTGTCAAATGTTTAGGTAAACATCATACCAAAGATTGTGTAAAAGCCCAAAATGTTCAACCTAAATGCGTTCACTGTGGAGAAAACCATCCGGCTAACTACAGAGGATGCAGCGTTGCTATTGAACTGCAAAATATCAAAAATAAGAACGTGATTGCTAAAAATCCAAGTTCATTCAGGAAACAAGCGGTTAAGATGAACCGACCCGAAGTAAATCGTAGAGTGTCGGGAACTACTCAAGGACAATTTGGTAAAATGACTTATGCTCAAGTAATGATGAGCAACGGAAATCCAGGAAAAACTGCTCAAAATGACGATATAAGTCATACACTTAAATTAATTTTAAGCAGACTAAATACATTTGATGAGCGATTACAGAAACTAGAGTACAGCACTAAGGGAGCCATCCCTAAACAGAAAAATGGCCCAAGATCTTAGAATCTTATGTTGGAATGCCAATGGACTGATGCAACATCAACAAGAACTGCAAGTGGTCCTGGACACAGAAAAAATCGATGTATGTCTCATCACGGAAACACACTTCACTAGACAATCAAACATTAAATTTAAAAATTATCAAATATATCACACTATTCACCCTGGAAACACTGCTAAAGGAGGTAGTGCTGTTATAATTAGAAATAGTATTCATCACTATGAGGAGTTAAAATATGAAACGGAAGAAATACAAGCAACTGCTGTTATTGTCAAATCCAAAAGTAGTTCTATTTGTATTGTTACTGCCCACCGAAGCACTCAATGAAAGAAAAAGGTTATCTCGAGTTCCTCAGTAAATTAGGAAAACGATTTGTACTTGGAGGAGACTTTAATGCAAAAAATGTCCACTGGGGATCCAGATTAACAACAACTAAGGGTAAAGAACTCCTAAAAGCTATCAGAAAATGCAGTTGTGAAGCCCTCTCAACTGGAAAACCAACCTACTGGCCAACTGATCCAAACAAAGTGCCAGATCTGATTGATTTCTTTATAATAAAGAACATATCTGTAAATTATGTATACAAGTAGATGAAAACCACGACTTAAACTCTGATCATTCACCTATACTTCTAACGTTAAGTGAAAAAATTATTCAGAAAGAAAGAAACCCATTCCTAGTAAATAATCACACTAATTGGGCATGCTTTAGACTATCGCTAGAAGAAAAAATTAACTTAATGGTTCCATTAAAGACTGAAGAACAATTAGACAAAGAAGTTTACAAGTTTGTAAACGATATACAGCAATCAGCTTGGGAAAATACTCCTGAAATTAAAACGAAAATCAAGGGAAACAACTACCCTATAGAAATTAGGGAACTCCTCGCAGAAAAAAGAAGAGCGAGAAGAGTATGGCAACAAACAAGGGCCCCCCAAGATAAAACTCATTTGAACAATCTCACTCAACAATTAAGAAGAGAGATCAAAGAATTAAAAGATGAATCAATCAGCAACTATTTAAGAAAATTAACTAATGATAACAGTACTGATTATTCTCTTTGGAAAGCAACCAAAAGAATCAAAAGACCAATAATGCAGATTCCCCCAATAAAAATAGCAGGTGAGAAATGGGCTAGAAATAATGAAGACAAAGCTCGAGAATTTGCCGAACACCTCGAAAAAATATTCCAGCCACATGAAGACCAAACGTTGGACTCCGAGATAATAACTGAACAAGCTGTGCAAGAAAGTAAAAAAATCCTACCCACAACACCAAAAGAAGTCATGCGTGAGATAACAGCTAATATGAATACGAAAAAAGCTCCTGGGTACGATCTTATTACTGCAGAAATCTTAAAAGAACTGCCAAGGAAAGCTCTGGTGAAACTCACCAATCTTATAAATGCAGCATTTAGAATCAAATGTGTACCAAGCTTATGGAAAATTGCAGAAGTAATTATGATCCCAAAACCTGGGAAACCACCACACATAACATCGTCTTATAGGCCAATTTCGCTATTGCCAGTCATGTCCAAACTCTTTGAGAAGCTTCTGGTAAAAAGATTAAATCCGATAATCGAGAGTAAAAACTTGATCCCAAATCATCAGTTCGGTTTTCGCAACCAACACTCAACAATTGATCAAGTGCACAGAATAACCAGTATAATTGAGAAAGCATTAGAGGAGAAAAAAGTCTGTTCAACAGTATTTCTAGACGTTGCACAAGCGTTTGATAGAGTGTGGCATGAAGGACTTAACCACAAGTTAAGGAATCTTCTACCAATGAAATTTGCTAAGATACTAGAATCATACTTGAAAGATAGGTTCTTCAGGATTAAGTTAGATGATACATTTTCTGAATTGAAAGAAATCAATGCAGGAGTTCCACAGGGCAGTGTATTAGGGCCGGTTTTATACCTACTATATACTTATGATCTTCCTACATTAGAAAACAACACAGTGGCAACTTTTGCAGATGATACGGCGATCTTAGCTGTTGGAAAAAGCAACGAAGAATCAACACAGAAGTTACAATCAGCTGTAACTCAAATATATAAATGGACAAAAAGATGGAGAATAAAACTAAATGAAGCTAAATCAGTTCACATCAACTTTACAAACAGACGAATCGAACATATTCCGATTACCATAAATCGGGAAATAATACCGCATGCGAACACAGCTAAGTATCTCGGCATGACCCTGGATGCTAAACTACGATGGAAAGCACACGTCAAGAAGAAAAGTGAAGAATTAAGACTTAAATACAGAAAAATGTATTGGTTGATGGGAAGGAACTCTTCTTTATCAACATACAACAAGCTTCTACTTTATAAGCAAATATTGAAACCGATTTGGACTTATGGTATTCAGCTTTGGGGTTGTACCAAACAGAGCAACGTAAATATCATCCAAAGATTTCAGAATATGGTATTAAGGAACATCGTTGATGCACCTTGGTATGTCAGGAACAATGACCTTCATAGGGACCTTAAAATGAACCTCATCTTAAATGAAATCCAGGAAAAAGCACGGAGACATGAAGAAAGGCTCCGCCAACATGTGAACATTGAGGCAACTCAGCTCCTAAGCATCACGATTTAGTTCGCAGACTTAAAAGAACCAAACCTTTTGAGCTGGTGTGATTGTCAGTTTAAGCAGCATTATGCTGATCTAAAATCCACAACAAAGATGTGGTTTACCTCAATTTACCAAACACTATGGAACGCCAATGGGAAGAATCCATAGATTAATTTAAGTTAGTAAATTAAGTCAGAAACAAATTGCTCATTAGTCCAGGAGACTAGATTGTAATTACATAAAATAAATAAATAAAATTTATTTAAAAAAAAAAAAAAAAAAAAAATTTATTTGTGAACGCATTAAAACTAACGATATAATGACGGAAAAATGCCTGGCAATAATTTGCAGATATTTCGATCCAACATCTCAAAAAATTATTGATAAGTTTTTCGGCTTGATAAAATTAAAAAAGTGTACCGCAACAGAAATTTTTGATTTATTGAAAGTACATTTTCATAAATTTAATATAAATTTTGAAAATATAATAGGCGTCGCCAGTGATAACGCGTCAATTATGGCTGGTAATTTTAATGATCTAAAGGCGAAAATTAAAGAAGTACAAAAAGATGTTTTTTTAATGGGCTGTACATGGCACTCTCATTCTCTTTGTATAAACGCCGCCTAACAACATTTTCCCGAGGCTATCGAAAGAAACGTTTATAATTATTTTTCACACAGTCCCAAACGACTAAATGAATATTCTGCGTTTCAAGCGGATTACAATATTCAAAATCAGAAAATTTTAAAATTTTGCAAAACTCGTTGGCTTTCACTTGAGGCGGTGGTTTTAAGAATTTTAGAGCAATGGGAGGCCTTAAAGCATTATTTTATTTTGTATTGCTTCGAAGTAACAGATAAAACTGATTCTGCCTACGATATCCTCGAATTCCTTAAGAACGGCGAATTTAAATTATATATATTTGCTATTTTTATCATTTATTTAAAAATTGTGAACGATGTTAACAAAATTTTTCAGTATGAAAAAGCCGAAATTCAAAACGTTTACCAAACGTTTACCAAATTTCATCGTTTTGGACAACATTGATCTAAAAGTTGATGTTAGAGATACTAAAAATCATCTTCCAATTACCTCAATGTTTTTTTCATTAGGTTTTCAAGAATTTGAGGAAACATTTTTAGAAGAAAGCAAATTTAAAATCGCAATCGTTAAAAACGATATTATTTCTTTTTATTTGGAGCTTCGCTGCCAAATAAAGAACGTTTTCAACTTAAAGACAACAAATTGGAAATTCTAAAATTTTGTAATTTAGCTGAAATTGTAGCCAGAACTATGCCAACAATTCGACCTTTGTTAAATAATTATCCTTCTAAAAAAACGGATGTCTCAATTGAAACACTAAATCAAAGCGAAAAATTTTAAAAATAATTTAGAATTTCCTATTTGTACAGAATTAGCCGACTACGTCCTAATACTGCTGTCATTGCCGCACAGTAGTGCAGCAGCGGAAAGGGCCTTCTCCACATTAAATTTAATAAAAAATAAGAAAAAAAATCGTCTTGACAATAATACAATTAGTAATATGATGTTTACTAGAACATTAATTAAAGAAAATATGGATACAGATATATATAGTATGTATGTATATACCGAAAGAAGATTTAGGAAAATTTGCTGCGAAATTTAAATTTAAAGACGCTGCATTTGAGCCATATTAAGTTTGATTTGTTGTATGTGTATCTTATTATTATCAAAACTGATTATATTTGTGATACTATGAAAATAATTGTGGTTTTTGCAAATAAAAACCTTAAAATTGACCATATATATATATATATATATATATATATATATATATATATATATATATATATATATATATATATATATATATATATATATATATATATATATATATATATATATGTTAAATATTATTTATGTTAAATATTAATTAACAGGAAAAAAATATTTCTTTCTTTTTCAGATCTGACATTAAGCGATGTCCCAGAAATAAAAAAAAAGGGAATCAGTGAAATGGTGTTGCAGCAGGTCTGAAAAGGTTCCTACTAGTGGAAATAGCAGGCAAATTAATGAATACAAATATGCCAAAGCCTTGTCATTTTTAGATGACACGTTTGAGCCTAGACCGTAAGTAAAATAACAGCGTAAAAATTTAAGAAGAGTGAACATGAGGAGGGGGCGGGGGGGGTTTGGTTACATTTGAATATATATTGTTGATTACATATATGTTTTTTCTTGTAGGAAAAGACACATCGACGGAATTGGCACGGGAACATTTGAATTTAAAAATGCATAAATAATAACTAACTTCTTTGAAGCTGTTTAATATTTAAATCGAAATTCTACCAATTTGCTAAGGTTCAGCTCCATCAGAATTGAAATAATTTATGAATTTATCCCGGACTTCTTTAGCATGTTTGGTAGAATTAAAACAGTTGGTTTTCATGCTTCTCATGTTGTCTGTCATATCGTTCCGCCAAGTACCGTTACTGATGGTTCCATCGCCGTTTTCCATGTCAACGGAACCTGATGCAATGTATGGGATTGGAGTGGATTGCTGTCTCAACCAGATATGAAGACACACGCAAGCACCGACTATTTTATCTGCTGAATTTTCAAACATTCAAATTTTTATAGCTCAATGTTTAAATATGCTTTAGATTAATACCTGTAAAACAACGTGTTTCACATCTATAACGCCAATGCAGTGCGAGGAATTCCAGCGTTCCGCAAATCCATTTGTGATTTCTTGAAAATTTGCCTCGTTTTATAATTGTAAACACTTTGGTTCTAAGTGCATTTATAATGGCTTGAGTCGTTTCTCTTGATAAGCTTTTCTGTGATTCGCCACTTGTCAGATACATAAAAAAATATATATTAATTAATTCTATTATATGGGCAAATAATATGTGTTTTCCTCACCTAAGCGTAAATTTTGTTTGGTGAGTTCCGGCCCAATTTGATTCAAAAGTTGTATGTTCCGTTCAAGAAAGTATGGCCGAACCCAACATTTTTTTTCTTTTTTGGTACCTTATCTTCATGGTCACTTTGTAAAATAATTTTGGATAATAATTTATCTTCGTCGCTTTCATCATCACTAAATATTATTTGTAGTAGCTGATTATCGTCTAGATTTTCCATTTTATTTTGAACCTTTACCGTTTTCAACACTTTAAATTTTATTTTTTTCACAATTGACAAATGTCAAAATATATGCCATCCAATTAAAAGTCGCCAAAAAATTATAGGATCGCCATTTTTGTTTACATAATCTTTCTCGGTTTAACTGGTGGATATTTTTCTATTGCGTGCTGCTCTAAGCTTAACGCAGAAATTTTGCAAGGCAAACTTTTTTCTTCATCTAAATCGACCTTAAAGCTGAAAAGTGCCTTAAGATGTGTACATGATCCAATTCTGGTGAAAAAATGTACACCACGAAGTTAGCATAATATTATAATGTTTACTTAAAATTAATTTTTGTCTTGTTGGTATTTTAGTTGCTCAATTCGTTTTGTTTATTATTTTTCTTATTGACATTTCGTTTGAATTTTAATTCATTAAAATTGTTTCAGTTTTTGTGATACATTACCTAGTGTTCTTAATAATTCCTGTTGTGATACCTAGTGATTTTAATAATTCCTGTTGTGATACCTAGTGTTCTTAATAATAAATAGTTCTTCTGTGTCTCTTAATAATAATATATTTTCCGTTATAAATAGTTTTTACGCGTTGTATTTTTCAGTTTGATTTTTTCGTTATTTCTGTTTTAATTTCGGTCATTTTAAATAGTTTTTGTTCATTTAGTATTAAGATTTTTTTTTTTTTAAAATGTCTTTAACAAGACAGGAACTCATGTCGGAATTTGTGGTAATGGGTAATATTGTCTTACAAACGGCAGCCCATTTTATGACTAGTTCCAATCGGGGAACATACACTCGTCGGTACGCGGTAAATCCTGTTAACCGGGATAGGTTGAGACAAGGTTTATACCATAATTTGGTGCAAGAAATGAGGTTGAAGGATGAATCAACATTCATACATTTTCATCGAATGTCAGTGCAGGCTTTTGATGATTTGTTGAGAATTGTCGGACCTCATATTCAACGATCACATGTAATGGCGATTTCTCCAGGAGAGCGATTATCAATAACGCTTCGGTAAGTTACCAATTCATGTATATAATTTGCAAATAAATAATAAGTTTACCTTGTTAATGCAGGTACCTTGCTAGCGGTGACAGCATGGTTTCCATTGGCCGATATTCTTATCGGTTAGGTAAAACAACAACAAGCAATATAATAAGGGAAACGTGCTTGAAGCTTTGGGAGTGCTTAAAAGAAACTGTGTTTCCCACACCAAGTTCATCATTTTGGGAAAGTACAGCTGCTAAATTTTACCAGATTTGGAACTTTCCTCATTGCTGGGGCGCCATGGATGGGAAGCACGTTATTATACAGGTAAATTATATTTAGATTAAATTTTTATGATTGTGTTTATAATGTACTAAACATATGTTAATCTTTGTTAAGGCTTTCGGAAAATCCGGTTCTATTTGCCGAAACTATAAATCAAGCCATAGTATAATCCTTTTCGCCATAAGTGATGCGGAATATCGCTTCATAATGGTTGATATAGGCGCGACAGGCCATAACGGGGATAGCACTATATTTAGAAGAAGTAGTTTCAGCCAATCCATTCTAAGCGGCGAAGAAGGGTTGAATTTACCAGCAGAAAGGACCTTACCTCAGAGCGATATAATAGCACCCTTTGTTTTTATCGGTGACGAGGCATTCCCTCTATTACGAAATTTAATGAGACCATTTCCTGGTAGAAACACGAGACTTTTACCAGAGGGACAGCACACTTTAATTACCGGTTGTCTCGTGCAAGACGGATTGTCGAAAATGCTTTTGGCATACTATCTAGTAAATGGCGCATTTATTGAAGGCCCATTTTAGCCAGTAAGCATACTGTTAAAGCAATAATTAAGGCAACTGTTGTGTTACATAACTGGCTAATTAACAGAGCGGGTTCCACGTACGTTGCACAAGAAATAGCTGATCAAATACCCGCCAGGGAAACTAGGGGTGTTTCAGCGATGGATGCAATTGGTCGGGTAGGGTCTAACAATCCCAGCATAGGAGCAAGGGTAGTTAGAGACAACTTTATGAGATTTTTTACAGAAGTGGATGTTTTACCGTGGCAAAACGGCACAATTCATTAATAGCGAAATTATAAATTTTCTGTTGTTATTTAAATGTATATTTATTAATTTAATTTAATATATAAATTTTAAATTCCTAAAACAATCTTTTATTTGTAACAATTCAGTCTTTTTATGTAATAAAATTTAAAAATATATATACAAAAATTAACAACAATATGTATTTACAATATTTACATAACTCGAACGTTTGTACTTTTATTTCTATATTTCAACTATATATGAGGCCGTGAGAACCATAGTGGCCTAACTGAAAATTTCACAAAATTAACTTTATGGCCTAAACGAACTAGTAATAATATCACTATCGAAACCTAAATGTCCTAAAAAGTTGTTATTAATCATAACGTAGATATTAGCATAATACCGTTAATTAATTTCACAGAATAGAGAAAAAATAAAACTCCGTAGTAGCCTATGCAACATAGGCCACCTTTGCAATCATGTAGCAACAAGACCGTAAAAAACAAAATAGCCTATAACAATTAGGCCACTACGAAGTTTTTTTTTCTATCTAGTTATCATTTTGATGTGAGTTAGGTCAATTTGTTTCCTAACGTGTGTGTAGGAAATTTCTTATCGTTTTTCATTGTGGTAATTGTTTTTAAATATTTAAAAATGGATAATATAGATAAAGAAAGTATTGATAACGTGGAACATCAACTGCGAGGTAATATAGAATTTTTATAATAGTTGTATACTAAATATTAATTGCATAAAATAGTTTACTAAAGAGTTATTTGTTTTAGTAGATTTGTTTGCTGATAATAACGAGCCATATGAAGATTCAGGTTCAGAGTATCTGCCAACAAGAAGTACATCTCCACTTTCCTTGGATCTTGCAGTGTTGCTAGGAGATAGTGAAAATAATGAAGAACAACATAAAGCTAGGAAGCGTAAACGTGTTCCGAAAAAATGGATGAAAAACGTCAGAAAGGAAAAGCGAAGGAGAGGTGAGCAATACGTAAACATTAAAGGAAATCTTGTTCCACCCAAACAAATTAATATTAATCTCCCATGCCTCTGTGCTAAGAAATGTCACGAAAAAATTTCTCCAATCCAACAAAACAAGCTGTTTGAATCTTTCTACAAACTTGAAAGCTTTGACTTACAGACATCATATCTGTTTTCTTTGATCAAAGTTGAGCCTAAAAAAAGAATTACACTTCCTAACGATCAGGCTAGTTTAACAAGAGAGTCTAGGCGGTCAAATTCAAGAGTTTATCAAGTGCCTAACTCTAATGGCATCCAAACAACAGTTTGCAAATTATTTTTTAAAAATATATTCCAAGTTAGTGATGGAAGGTTAACCAGAGTCGTAAAAAATAAATTAATAATTCCTTCGCCGCCGTCAGATAAAAGGGGCAAACACAAAAAATAAAACAAGTGATGGTAAATTCCAAGGTGTTAAATCGTTCATTGAACTTTTTCCTAGATATGAATCGCATTATACTTTACACAAAAGTACTGAACGAAAATTTTTAGCCCCTGATTTAAATTTAAATAAAATGTATTCTTTGTATTGTACTCAAAATACCGAACCAGTCTCCTATTTTATATTCAGAAAAATATTTAATGAAAACTTCAACCTTTCCTTCCATACACCAATATCCGATTCATGTAAAAAATGTGACAACCTTGAAATAAAAATGAAAGCTTCCGATTCTGTAGAAGAAAAAAATCAGCTTACGACACAGAAACAAATTCATTTGGCAAAAGCCGACTCTGCCAGAATTAATTATACCAAAGACAAAGAACTTGCTAACATAAATCGGGATATCACAGTAATTGTATTTGATTTAATGAAAACCTTACCAACGCCTGTAATATCAACAAGTATTTGCTACTATAAAAGGCAGCTGTGGACCTATTGCCTTGGTATACACAATGCAGTAAATAATAACGTAACAATGTGTGTATGGAATGAAACTGTTGCATCACGAGGGCCTCAAGAAATTGGGTCATGCTTGCTTAGATATATTAAAGAAAATGTACATACAAAAAAACTAATTTTGTACTCTGATCAGTGTGGCGGCCAAAATAGAAATATTAAAATGGCCACAATCTGCCAATATATTACTGCCCATCCAGATTTTGTTGTTGGATTTATAGATCATAAATTCTATGTGAGTGGACATTCCTATTTAGCGTGCGACCAAGATTTTGGTTTAATCGAAAAGAGAAAAAAAATGTTCAAAAATCTATTCGTTCCCGATGATTGGTGCGAGGTTATCACGGCCGCAAGAAATAAAAATCCTTTTAATATAATGAAAATGACAAACCATGACAACCATTTCTATTCCACAAAAAATTTGGAAAGAAATATCACAAACAGAAAAATGACAGCTGAGGGCTCCAAAATGAAGTGGCTGAGTATTCAGTGGTTACATTATCAAAAAATACATCCTTTTAAAATTTTATTCAAATATTCAAATAATGAAGAAGACGTATTTCAGCAGGTTAACTGTGCAAAACGGAATTCAAAGAATATAGCTAGCATGGACCTGAATTATTTATACCCTGAAGGAAAACCAATCAGTGCAGAAAAAAAGAAGGACTTAAAAGATCTTCTGCATTATATACCACCTGTTCATCATGATTTTTATAACAATATCAAGGAGAGTACCAATGTACAAAATGACGCGGGTTGGAGGAGCTCTGATAGTGATTAGTTTAGTAATAACTTTGGCCTATCTTTTATTTTATTTTCTATTATATAAATTCTTTGGATAACATAGAGGCCTATCTGAATTAAAAATAGTTATAAAGGGGTAAATGTGTAAATTTCTATTAAATATAAATAAAATAAACATTTTTAAAATAAATTTAAATATAAAAAATAGTATAAAACATTTATTTTTTTAGTAAAATTCATTTAAAAAAAGATTATTATATTTATCTTTCGATTGCATAGTATTGATTTTTGTAATTAGGCCACTATGGTTCTCACGGCCTGATATAATCTACAGCGAATTCAGCCTTATTTTATTTTGAAGAAGTGCCTCGATGTTAATTGATGTGTGATAATTGATGTTCCCTTGGCCATTTATCTACAGTTGGCTTAATATTTTGGAAATAAATTCCGACAATTCCCTCGGGTTTGCTCATTTGGGCCATAAATACATCAGACATCTTGGAATGTTTTTTCATGGTTTCCATGATGGTATGATTCACATTATCGGACTTGAGACCTTTCCGTTTTTGCCTTTGTCGAATAAACTTTTCTGAAGCTTCTTCAGATATAACTGCTTCGTCAGGTTCAATAATATTTCCAATTTTCTCCTTTGAAACAGAAGTAGTTTCATCTAAATCAGCAGCAGTCTCATCAAATAGTAATTGGAAAGCACTACTGTCGATATTACTGTCAACATTTATGTTCTTTGTGAAACTGCTTTCAGTGGGCCTGTTAATAAAAAATTTATATTAAATTTAAATTTATAAATGCTATGCATATACGTGACCGTGAATTAGAATGTGGTTCAGATGAAAAGTCGTCACACTATCCAGAAAATACGAGGTCGTTCTATACGCTGGCTTCATGTCATTTGCAATGCTACAGGTAACCTAATGTAAATATATTGCTCATTAAATACAACGTCATATTTTTACAAAAAATTAATAAATCCACTTTGTACGCCCAACAATTCTAACGGTTGATATACGATATGTAACTTAAAATAAGTTTTTATTCTATTAGGGTGGGCAAATAATTTAACAACAAACATTTCATCTTTAGCGGATCGTCTGTCTGGTGGTGGGTGAGATGTTGAATAAATTGCCAAATTTTTAGTTATAATAGGACGATGATATATTAAATGAACGGTTTTTTCATTACAAAAACAATTTTATTAACGAACACACTTTGGGGAAAGTTCTTTTATAATTTAAAATTTTGGTTCTTTATCCTACGTCACATCACCAAATGTCTCGTTGTAAATGAAATGTTTTGTGGTGATTGGTTGGCGTTATATGATAACGGCCAACGGAACGAACTTACAATAAAGCAGTACATTTACTTTAATCAATTAGTTTTATTTTTCCGTCGGCAAAATGCAATAAAATGTTTATACCTTCGAAACGTCAAACTAAGCAACTCGTTTCGCTTTCCTTATGCCGGGTGACCTCTACATTTAATTCCCAAAATTATGTAAATTATACTCGTTTCCATGGTGTGGTGAATAAAATAATAAACTGTAGAATCGAAACTAGCGGCGCAAAACAACCGGTTTTGTAATTAGAAAAAAAGGTAAATATAAAAAGTTAGTTACTTGGCTAATCGACTACGAGCAACACGTTTGCTCTGGTGTACTAAAATACCATATTCAATTTATATTCTACACGGCACTTAGCCGTTTATGGTATACTAGTCTAGCCCTAAATAATTCATGTAGTTAAGAGTGCAATAATTAATGTATCTCAAATTTAATAAATAATAAAAATAAATAATAACAATAAGTTTGTGTTGTGAGTTAATTATAATCGAATAGTGAATTGCCGTCGGTCTGTTACTTCTCCACAGCCGACGGTCAAAGTGAATAGTATTTCCGTACAACCGTAGGGCATATTTCAAGCATCCGCTTAGGGCCGATCATTGGATTAGCCCTAACCAAATAAAAATTATAGGCTTCCTGACACGGAGTACCCTCAGGGACCTATAGTTTATACAGAATATTTTATTATCATTGTTAGTTATTTGCAAGTGCCAGCTAAATGGCTCACCATATAATTTTCATTATACATAAACAATACTTTCTCTTCGTCGATTAGGTCCCCTTGGAAAAATTCCATTTCGGAAATTAACCATGCGTCTGCTTTGCTCAATGATTTGGAGGCACTACCACTTTTCGCTTTAATTTTTAGCCTTCTAAATTTCGTTTTTAATGCTCGCCAGCGCGTCATACATTCGGCAGGCGTGTGACCAACTGCAATACCGATCTCATGCCACAATTTCGCTTTGATGGCATTATTTTTGTAATTGACATGCCGCAGTTCGAACAGCGATTCTCGTCCCGATTATTTTAATTCCTCGATTAATAATAAATCGAACTGAGAAATGTTAGCGGCCATTCCTAAATTAAACGTAGTTATAAAGTTGTAAATTGAAAATAAAGTAATTAATTAAATACTTACTTTTTGGTAAACTCAACACAATACAAATAAGAACACAGGTTAAATTTATTTATGGGAAATATGTAGAACAATCAATACACTAAACCAAAAAAAAAAATGTATATACCGATTTTTATTTGAACAAAAATAAAACAAAAACAATCCCGATTTGTTTATCGAAACATGACAATAAAGTTGCTATTTTCGGAAAAATTAATCTACTTTTTGGGCAATAATTTACATAAATGGCAACAACAGGTATATTTTTGGTTTGGTTTATTGGTAACCCTGGTCAACTTTTTTGTTCTAGTTGGAAATTATTCAACTCATAAAGCTAACTTCGGGGTGTACATTTTTTCACCGGAATTGGATCATGTACGCACCTTTAGTTAACTGTGCGAAATATGTAAAAAAAATTTTGTATTTGTCTTTTTAATTTTCATTTATTAAAATTGTTCTGATTAGAAAATCTAATTAATCCATCAGTTTTTTCATTTATTTACTTCTTTTGTTTTTTTTTTTTTTTTTTTTATTTTAAATACAAGCTGTCTTACAAACTTCCAGAATTTATTTTCACATCATAACAGAAAAAAAATATATAAACTTTACAGAATAGTTAGCACAAAAGTAGGATATAAATAAAATGTTTTTTTTTTTTCTTGAAATTTTCACCACTTCTTACTCTCCTCTGTAATATCACCATTCACGACTGTGAATTCGCACAATACCAAAAAAAAAAAATAATTATATCTTTCCAAATATAAGAATTGAAGGCCAATAAAAAAACCATTATATTTGCAAAAAAAACTTCAAAATAAAAAAAAGTCGAATTTTAAACGAAAGAGATGAACGTGGGATTTTACAGGAAATTAGGAAAAATCCGAGAATTTCCAGTATGAATCTAAGGAATATTGTAGTGAGAAATTAAAAAAAAAATGTGAGCTCCCGAACGGTGCAAGGAGTACTCAACCGAAATGGTTATTGCTCAAGAACGCCCAGGAGAAAACCACTTATCAGCAAGATAAATCAAAAGAAGAGGACTGACTTCAAAATTAAATCAGAACCAACCTCAATCATTTTGGCGGACCGTTTTATTTACGGATGAAAGTAAGTTCAACATTTTTGGGCACGATGGGCCAGCCAAAAAAAGGCGGAAGAAGGGGCAAGCACTAAATGTTAAAAACCTTAGAAGCACCGTAAAACATGGCAGTGGTAGCGTAATGGTTAGGGAATGTATGGCGGTTTCAGGTGTGGGCAATTTAGTGATAATCAATGGCAATATGAATAAAGAGATGTACCTTGACATTTTACGGGGTAATTTGGCTGAATCAGCAACAAACCTCGGCTTGCAACAAGGTCAATGGGTATTTCAGTAGGACAACGATCCCAAACATACAGCCCATAAAGTGCGAGAATGGCTCCTGTATAATACACCGCGTCAGTTAAATTCTCCGACACAAAGTCCGGACTTAAATCCGATTGAACACCTATGGGATTATATCGAGAAGCAACTACACAAACACGAAATATCTTCTAAAAGGTCTTTGGAGCAGGCGATCATCGCTGAATGGAATAATGTTGTGAGATAATGTGGCCAACCCTTTCCACATTATTAGACGGAAAAAAAAATTGTTTAGTGAAGCAATGTACAAAAAAATTAAAAGCATAAAACAAAAACAAACAGGTGCTTTGTACAGTTGCAGCAACAAGTACGAAATGATTTGCAGGTAGAGTTGCTAATCAAAATACTAAAATGAAAAAAAAAACAGTTTATCAATTGTGAGTGTGTGGGTCTAATGAGTGTGTGGGTCTAATGAACAATGGATGAAAAAAAATAAAATCAGTAAATCATAAATTATGCATATGTATTAAAATAATAAATAAAATATATATATGTACATATGTATATGTACATTAAACTGGGATACAAAAAGAGTATGTACACGGATAATCAACATGTACCATGGCGTCTGGTACTATTTAGTAAATATTAAGTTAAGTTTTTTCATTATATTATTGTTTATTATCACATATTATAAATTTGTATATACAAATTTTGCATAAATTAGGTTAGACTTTTCTGACAATTAGTATTTATGGTTCGGTGAAGTGAGCAAATGTTCGTCAAAGAGGATAGACATGTTTTTTCTATCCTCTTCAAAATTTAATTTTATTTTATTTTTATCTTTAATTTGTTTTATTTATGTAGTGTTACGTATATATTTTATATACATTTTAATTATAATTTTAATTCCAATTGAATTCAATTTTAGTGGAATAATAATTAAAGTGTAAGTGTAATAATAATTGAAGTGAATTTTTGGAAAATGCAATCCACCGGGATGCATTTATCAGGCAATGTTTTATATTTACAGATAAAGAAATCAAAATTATTGATTTCTTGTTTAAGTGCATGATTTTGACTTTAGTGTGATTGTGCATGAAATTCAATTTCAATTTTAATTACTAAAATGTAATAATCGAATAGAATTAAAATAAATTTTAACTTAAATAGACAAACGTCGTAGTTGCTTGAAACATGATATATAACAAAGCAAACAATAGGTTTGTGCAGCCGTCTCGTTCGCTCTTTGTATAGATCCTATCAAGGAAATGTACTATTTTTGTACTGTTGGTTTTTGTCTTGTAATATGCGAGCAACAACAGAACAAAGAAATGTTTTTGTTGGTTTTAGTATAGTCATCACAAATATTTTCCTGTAGCTTTATACATAGATCAGGTATATGGATAGTATCTATAATATTAGGAAAATATGATAAGTATTCTGCTACGCACATGAAAGAAGGTAGAAAATATTTACCTTCAATGTGTGTTGGTGGTTTAGTTTATAAGATTATAAATATTATAAATTTATTTTGCGCTTATACATGAAAGTATCGGTGATCGACAGATTATATAAATGAGTGAGAAAAACATACAAATTGTAGATAAAACAAAACAAACGAATTGTGGAAGGAAAATTGGGTATGTTAGTAATGAAAAAAACTAATTGGGAATTTGGGATTGGTTAGATGAGAGTATTTTTATTCTATTTTCGCACCAACACTTTCAACCACAAGCGCTTAAATGTCTTACATTCTGTGTGCTTCATCACTGAATCAGGCCAATAGTATTACATCAGTGCTGGCCTTGTACAAATAATATATTCTTATATACTAAACCACCAACACACATTGAAGGTAAATATTTTCTACCATCTTTCATGTGCGTAGCAGGATACTTATCATGTTTTCAGTGTTTTCCTAATATTATTCCTAATATCCAAATACTACTAAACAGGAAAATATTTGTGACGACTATACCAAAACCAACAAAAAATTTCTTTATTCTATTGTTGTTCGCATATTAAGGGTATTCGACTCAAATAGGATTCTTATACTTTGTAAATATAATCGAATGGGTTTGAGTCGAATTGGAATCCGTCTTATACAATTCATTGAAAATAGTTTGTTTAGTTATGATTAATAATTTTTTTACAGGGTATTACAAACTGCATCAAACTGATTTTAAATTAATTTAATTTAATTAATACTATGAAATTATAAATTAACTAAATATATAAATAAAATTCTAATTTGGAAATGATGATTTGGGTTGAGTTAAGATTTGGTTTTCAACACATAATAACGTATTCATTTATGTGTGCATAATTTAGATTAAACGAATGTGAACAACGTAGAATTATGTAAAAACATTTTGGAAGGCTAAATGTTTTGAATCTAATTATTAACCTAATGGAATTTATTGTAGTTTAGGTTGCAGGTTTCACACACAAACGTCATGACTATTTATGTATATGGCACACCGATAAATTTTTAAGGAAATAATGTTTCATTTTCCTTGTATTGATTTACTTTTTAACTTACTTTGTTTGCTTGATGTGGCAGGGTCATATGTACGAGAAATGAGTTAAAGTTTTATGGATATATTTAGATATATTTAAGAGTATATTATTTAGGTATGATTTATTTTGTACAGGGTCTTATAAACTACATTAAATTATATTTAATTGATTTTTATTAATATTATAAGTTTATAAATTAATTAAATTATGTAATTAAATACTAATTTGGAAATATTAATTTTGAGTTGAGTTGAGATTTGGTTTGCAACACATAATGATGTATTTATTTATGCATGCCAAATTTGGATTAGGCAAATGTGAACAACGTGGAATTAGATAAAGGCAAATTGTGATGCTAAATGTTTTGAACAGGAGGGTAGATGCTAACGTAAGAAGGTTACGATGCTATCGTCACGTTCCAACTGAAAGAAAACCTAACAACAAACTCTATAAATTTCCATTCTTTGCTTTTATTTTTCATCGTTTTTTTTTGTTTATTACACTTTTTTTTTTTCTTCTTCGCGCACCGTATTAACATTTCACCGACTGTAGTTCCTGTAAATAAAAAAAAAAAAAAAAAAAAAAACAAAACACACATCCAAATTAACTTAAAATCCATGCCATATACCTGATTCCAAAGTAATATTTTGCCCCGGTGCAACATCGCATATATATCCATTCGTACACGGAAAGTATTCACGGGTTGATCTGTCACAATTAAGAACATCCAGCTGGATAACCTAAAAATAAACGAAACCAAATCACCCAAAGAATATTCATTCTTCTTTTAATAGTTACTTATCTGATTCATTTTTGTTTATTATTCCATTCCATTTATTTTTCCATTTTGTTTCTGAAAAAAATAAACCCTATTACAATCACTACTAAAATTTTCATATTTAATTAAAACCAAAACTAAAAAAAAAAAAAAAAAAAAAAAAAATATATTTTCTTACCTGTCACAACAATCACAACACACCGAGCGACAAATGAAAACAAAACCACCAACGCCAGCTGGTGATTTTCTTTGCTGTGTATTTTGTTTTATGTTTCCAATAACTTTTGTGTAGATGGCAGTATCTGTCTTGTTTTTGGTTTTTTGGGTCAATAACAAATTTGGTGTTAAAAATGTTCACAGGTAGAGGCGTCGTGTACCAAAACAAGAATTTTTTTTTGACAACACAAAATTTGTTCTTGTTTTTGGCAAATTTGTGTATAAAAGTCGTATTAATCATGAGATCGGTCTCTTTTGATCTTTTGATCACGCCGCGATACCACCGGGACCCAAACCAGGAGGACGTACAACCAGGTAAATAATAGGTAATATTTATAAATAATTATAATAATATTGATGACAATAATAATAATAAGGTTAATCATGAATAATAATAAATCTCAATGATAATAGTAACAACAATAATAAGATTGTTGTTAATAAATAAGAATATTGTTAATAATAATAATATCGAATAATAATATTATCGAGTATAATAATATCCATTATAATAATAAAATTGCTAATAGTGATAATTGCTAATAATTCAATTAAATAATAATCAACTGGTGGTCCTCAAACAATTAACATAATAACCTGGTGGTCCCAAAAACAATATTTAAACGGGTGGTTCCAACAAAAACAAAACTACAGGCAGCAAACCAGCATTTACCACAGTTCCTGCGACCGAGTGCAGCGTTCCTGCAACGGATTGGCGTTTCAACGAGGAGTTATACCAAATCTGGCGACATACCGGGACGTGTAAGGATATAGGGTAAGTCTGCCATTAAACGTAACCGAGGAGCGCGGGCACAAATTTTGTGTGGAGGCGCGAAATTTTTTTTGTTTATTTCTAGTGGTCTTCGGTCCTTGAGCTCATCGTCCGCAGATCACCGTTATACATCGGAGGAACCCACCGTGCGTCGCGGATCAGTTACCAACCAAATTCTGGTAGATGTACCTCTGTCTTCTTACACGTCGTCGAGATTAAAATCAACCATTTATGTAATTGTCACAACAGTGGTTTTTTTTGTTGATTATAGAAATGTTAATAATAAATATCATTTATGATTTATAACGTGCTTTAAAAAAAAAAAAAAATAATGTGTTGTTAATAATTTAAAAATCATGTGAGAATCATCGGGTGTTTGTGTGTGTGCGTATGTCTGTTCGTAGGTAAGTAGGGTGTTGTGCCAACCTAATAGCAGCATAGTAATCTGCGAATGGGCCTTCATCCTCCACCTACTCCCTCGGGGCTGAGCTTTAGCCGGACATACCACTGCAGATGAAGGACGTCGTGGACAAATTTCTGGATACGTGACGGAGACGGGACCCACAACTGACAGTCCAGTTCGGCCATCATCCGCTACTAGGGTGTCATCCACGGCAACGTGTGACACGTAGTGGATGATAGGATCGGGGTACAGCGATGACCAGGTGAGGACTCGTTCTCGAGCCCAACTCGCTTCTAGGAGTAGTCTGGGAAACTTGGCTACTGAAGTGGGTTGGTGTTTTCGGTTCGGGTTCAATATCCCTGGTCCCCCAAATTGGACTGAAAATTGTGTAGATCCCGTCCAAAGGCCATTAACATCGGCCTTTCTGTTCGTCTCGCGTAACAAGCTATCGAAATTTCTTTTTGGTACCATTGATTCCGAAAATGCCAATGAGATATACAACAAGCTCCAAAATATAGAAACAAATCAAGTACAGATCATGAACCTCGAAAAACACCCAGTAGCAGTGGTTAAATCAAACTTTGAAGCACTATCCACACCAATTACCCAACTACAAAACGAAACAGAAGAAATAGAATGGAAGCTAAACCAACTAATTCAAAGGGTGAATGAGACCAACAAGAGTTCTTAGATCGAAAACAAAACTTAAATAGTAAAGTGACAGAACTATCAATCATATTAATTCAATGTATGCACATAAATAGAATGAAAGAAGAAGCCACAGAAATTATGGCAACGCTAGACGCAAAGAGACTACACCCCTTACTCATTCCCTACAGTAAGATAATCCAGATGATAAGGACAAATGAAAAGGACAACAACCCTGAAATAGAGAAACACGAAATTCTGATACAAATAACGGAAAAAGAGTACACCGAATTAAGCGGGCAAATTATAGTTAAGGTAACCATAACACTGGTGGACAATAAAGACTACACATTATCTAGGCCATATCTATTACCATTCACAATAAAAAATAAACAAAAGATGTACATCATCAACACTGAATACATAGCAATAAACCAACAAAAAACAAAGTCCATAGAATTCCAAGCAGAAAACATCAACAAATGTAAGCGTATAACAAGCAACCTAAAAACTGACTTCATACTATGCCAAAATACCCAACCAATCCTACCAATACAAAACCTACACTGTGTGACAATGTTATTTATCGACAAAAGTAACAACAAAACTTAACACAATAATAAAACTCAAAAATACAAATTCATGGTTATACTCGGTAGCCGAAAAAACCAAAATTATAATAACGTGTCGGAAGAGAACAGAAACCATTCAAATCTTGAACAAAAGACTGTTAACATTTAAAACAAAATGTACAATTACAACAAAAGACTTTACAGTAACTGTAGCAGGTTCAACCATGACTCTCGAAATACAACAATACAGACCAGTCATAATATCAGAAGAAAGAGACACAACCACACCTGACGTGAAACCAACGCACAAATATAACAGGGTAGAGAAACTAACATTAATAAACCATAGAGAATACAACAGACAATTCTTATTGGAAATTAATAAAATTGATCAAGTAGAAGATATAGCAGCATCAATAAACCTACAACATAAACAGAACAGAATAACTAAATGCTTTAGCAAAGGGACAACAGGAGTAGTCAGTACAAGCATAATGATAATATTGTTTGTAGTAATAATTAGGCATGAAACACAAAAAGAAGAACGCCAAAATAATAATAAAAAATTAATCCAACACAAACAAAAGTAAGGTAAACAGGCGTAGAAAAATGACGGCTCTCGATAGCAGCTATCCGGAGCGAATAAAAAAAAAAAAAAAAAAAAAACAGGGCTGTGGAGTTTGAGAGAAAATGTTCGGCTCCGCTCCCGCTCCGACTCCGGGAATTTATAGATTTATTAACGACTGCGGCTCCAACTCCGACTCCAGCTCCGGCTCCAACTCCGACTTCTGCTCCGATACCAAATATATATCTTTCTATGCTTAAACCAAATTATCATTTCCGTGAAACGGTTATTTATGTACTCAAAAATTATTGCCGTTTGGCAAGCAGGCAGTAACTGTGGTATTTTTTTATATTGAAAAATACTTATATTGATAATTTTATCAAGACATATCTGCTACAACTTCTACAATTTTTTTTCTATATAATTTGTAGAAGTGCTTGCTTACATTTTGGCGTAACAAATACCTAAATAAACAAAAGTTGATGATAAGATGGCTTAGGTAAAACTACGGGGTTGGAGTATATAGTTTGAACGGATGAACGACGCCAAAGGAATATTCTGTACAGAGTCAGAGCTACCGAAGCATATAAAATGTATCGAATATTCCAATACCACTCAGGGACTAAGCAGCGATACTACATTAGCCTATTCTATACAATATTACGCTATATATCGGGAAAGCTACTAAACGGTGCATTTAGAGAAGCCACAATTCGAAGGGTATCTTTCTTTAAAGTCAATAATCCGATGACATATTTAAGTTTCGTACGAAATCAGTCAAAGTTTCTATTGATTTATCACCGATTGCAAAGCCCGCAACATGTTTGAAATTTTTCAGATTCCATAAGTCCCTGTTAATTCTTCCTGAGTTTTTTTTTTCATATTTTGGTATGGTTTAACACCAGTAATTTTCAGTTCAGTTTCTTTCAGATTTGCTTGCTTAATATAAAATTGGAAAAAATTAGGATTTCATCGAAAATCTCGACCCAAACTTCCGCACGAAAATTTAAAATTACATTTCTCGATATTTCGAGAGTTTAAAAAAGAAGAAGATTTATCGAGAGGAAACCCTAACTTCGACTAATCTGATTTGGAATTTCAATCTAAACTGCGCTAACGCATATATAAATAATTTAGCTTAGTAGAAGAACAGGAAAATAAGAATAAAAAAAACAAACAAAAATCCGGAGCCGGAGTCGGTCAATTTCACATGGCTCCGGCTCCTTTAAAAATACGAAAATAAACATAAGCTCCGCGGCTCCGACTCCACAGCCCTGAAAAAAACACAGCTTATATAAAGAAAAATGTGACGTACGTAGAACACAAAATAACCCAAAATGTATGCGCACAATTCAATTTATGAACTATCAAATCAACATTTGGGCAAATATTCTCTTTTCCATGCAAAATTAAATACAGTTGGGCGATTCTAGTATAGAATACGAAAAACAAAAATTGGAATTTATGAAGTTTGTGCAAGTTAGCAAAATTATGATATACCAATAAACTCAAATACAATGAATTACAAAAACAAACAAAATTGAATTAATGCAAATTGGTAAAATTATATAGATTACAAAAAAAATTGAATTCATGTCAAGAAACCCAAAATGCGATATAGCGAAATTTTCAAAAGTATATGTCACTAAAAATTGTTAGTGTAATCAGTTAACGTAAAATTGTATAAAAACTGAGGAAATTTTGTCCATCGAGATAGTAATTTTTAAATCATCAACGATATAGTTTAACTTAATTCATAAAATATATAGTCCAATTTTAAATGTCAACAATATAATATTTTAAAACATAAACAATATAATACAAAATAATATAAGAATAATAATTATAATCTCTAATCTTCATAAATCAAATTGTAATCAGCCAAAAGAATCTTTCAATAAAATCAAAGGGGTCATCGAGCTGTATCAATTTTGTTGAGTATAACAGCGAAAGCAAAAATTTCATCCTACTAACGTTTGACAGCAATAAGGTCCAGGAGACATTTAGGCTTAATCTACGCACGGCAAAGCGTAGAGGGTAATAAAAAAGTGCTTTAGTGCACATACTTACCCATGTCCTATTTGTCGCTCTGAATATCCGATTAGCTTTACTAAAGTCGTGAAGAAATCTGCATTTCTCCTAACTCTTTACACTAATCTAATCAAATATAGTTCCGGTAATAGCCCCCACCAGAGGTAAGCTCGGAACTATCGATTTAATTAGTGTAAAATAGCTAACATGCGTCGTCTCATTTAACTAATTTAACTTTAAATCTGTTTGAAACAAGGAAAATTCACCAGTCAGCACGACCTAGTAAATCAACCCAACACCATTTTAGATAAACCTTAATCTACAACAAAATAGTTTTCTCAACAATTTAAAATACATACAATTGTCAAACATATCTATCTCTCATGATCTTGAATATCGTGTAAATAACATTGTCAATTTTATACGTTTAGCTTAACGCATAGTTCCGTACGTAACCAAATATACGATATAACATACTACAGCATCGCTCAACCAAGTTCAAATAATCTTGCTAAAAGTTGTTTTTCATCCCATAATTACAACATTAAAATTTAACTACAACAAAAATTCAAAATAGTTTTACAAAAAGTCGTATTTTATCCCAAATAAACAAAAAAATCAAATAGTTTAAGTAAAAGTTGTATATTCTTCTAAAAATATACAACAAGCAATTGAACCTGCAGTTAGAAATTGTGTTGTCTTGTGCTAACATGTTTACTACATTTATCACTAACAAATTTACTAACTATTAACTACTTAGGTGTCTGGAACTGGCTGGAAATGGGTGGATGGCGAGAGCTGTAACAACAAAATAATTTATGTTTCTATCAAATTGATATTTATTGGTTTTTTATCTATATTTTATTGGATGTTCAGAATATTAATATTAATTTAATTGTCGTACATAAAGATTAATTTATAATTTATTCCAGAGAGTTAAATGAGAGTTTCACAGTTTAAATAATTCTTTAGTTTATTTTTAAATTAGTAGATAGCGATAATTAATTAATTTCGATTCGATTCGTTCGATTAAGATTTCCAGAAGTACCGGAACAATCTCGCTCAGCTTCCAGAAACTTGAAGCATCCAATGAACATGTAGTTTAGAAATTGTATTATCTTGTGCTAACTATTTTATCACCGACCAAACGGCACAGTGGTTAAAGCTGCGGCGTTTGGATCGGGAGGTACCGGGTTCGAATCCCGATAGGGGGCGGGATGCAAAAGGGATTTTTCATCAACTGATTACGACGATCAGTAATGACGATGAACATAACTATGACGCCTTGGCCGACCCACCATTCATGTCAGCACTATAGGTTGGCATGAAGCAATTCAATGTGCAGGTGGCTTATACAAAACCGGTCTATAGCCGTACGTCCTCGATTTGGCTACTACTGCGTAAAATAGGACGGTAAAAGTAAAATGCAAAAGTGTTGGGAGTGCCTTGAGCCCAGAGCAGTTTGCATAGATTGGGTCGATTCTTTGTTACTAACATACCTTTCCTTTCCTTCAAGTTTGTTTTGTAAAAAGGTTGTACGAGTGGACCCGGCCGACTAAGACGGGATTTCTTGCTTAGGCTTGGTCGTACATTCAAATCAATCAATCAATCAAAATTATTAAGAAATAGTTCAAGTGTGTCCTATAAGTACTATATTATTCTTAGCAAATTTAGTTAATCTTAATTAATCTCTTTAAAAAAAACAAAATACATTTTGACGGACGGCAAAATGTAAAATTGAGGTTCTTGAACCAAAATATAATCAATTTTATTAAAATATTCTAAGGCTAAAGATTTTTTCCATAATTTTGATTTGGAAAGTGAAGCAAATTTGTCAAAAATTAGATATGACGGTTTGAAATGCAGTTTTAGCATTTGTGAATGGGTGCCTTAATAATGTAAAATATAAGGGGCTAATTCGAAATGCAGGCGAGAATAAACATAATTTTTTGTAACAAACCTTATTTACGATTGAAAATATGTTCATCGAAACCCTTTTCACACATTGTTTTTTTATAGTTGAAATAATTCAGAAACATTCCTTCTGTATACTCGTAATATTCAAGCCAAATGTAAAAAGGGACAGAAACAATATTATGAGTACATATGAGTTAGAACTTACCTATTAACAAAAGTTTTGTATTTTTATGTTATATAATTCACTTTTTTGTCATTTGTTTTAGATTATCTTGAAAATTATCTAAAAAGATTTTTGTTCTCTTAAATTTAAGAAACATTCATAATTTCATAATTTTTAATGTTATATATTTAATCAAATCGGAGAACAATCCAAAAATTACGTTTATTATCCATGAATTTAAAAAATGAATAGAAAAAAATTGCGATTGTCCAATTGTCCAATTTTAATTTAAATTAATTAAAATTGTAATAAATTCAACAAAAAATACTACTAAAACAAAATGTAAGGTGTGGTTTCCAATGTTTGATACTAAGTAGTGGTGAAAGGCGTTATTACATTTTTGTTACACTAAATATCATTATATACACGTAAAATATGTGTAGTAAAATATGTAAAATAGTATATATTTATATTGTTTAAAATCAAAATTTAACACTCTGTCTTTTTCTCAATTTTAATATTGAAATTGAATTAAATCAACTACTTATTGGAAAACCACACTTTACACAGTATTTTTGGAAGTAAGCATTCCAACTTACAATCCCGCTACTACATGCAGTTTATACAACTTTCCTCTCGTTTTAATATATTTGTTTAAAATACTAACCCTTTTCCATTGGTCAATACTTTTAGGGTTCGATGATCTACGGTTCAATACTTAGGAAATTTCGCCCCATAATTGCTGCATTCATTGGTTACCGCTGATCACCGAATCCCCAGGATTTCGCTGTTATTTTTAACAAACTCTCTGTTTTTTTTTTGTTTTGCTAGACTGTAATTCGACTCTATAATTTAATTGGAGAACCAAACATTTGTGTACAATGAAATGTTTGAGATTTAATTTTTTAAAAACTAATTAATTCTCCGCCAAAAATTTGAATTAATTAATCGTTTTTAAAAAATTTAAATGAAAAATGAATTAATTTCACGGCAAAAGTTTCGCAAAATTAATTAATTTTTGTCGGCAGAATAATTTAATTAAATTATACCTAAATTGTTTTAACAGTTACACATTTTTTTTTTTTTGAAAATCAATAAATAATTAACACAAAAATTATAAATTACATTATCACAATTAAATAAAAATCAAAAATACAATAATTTACGTTAAACTGACTTAAAACTTACCATTTGGATTGAACAAACAACAACAATAGACACAAAAATATTTATGAACTCCTCTTATTAAAGGCAAGCGAAAAATAACTCAAGGCGAGCATAGGCATCAAAAATTTAAACCGATTTCACCCGCTTCGCTTATTTTTGATACTTACCATATTGAGAAAACACACTACTACAAAAAAATATTTGACGGCACACAATAGCAAAATGTATATTATAAAAAATTCTCAATCCTCGATCCTCGTTTTGCGACCAAAATCGCTGTCCAGGTGTAACGGCCTTGACCATGAACTAGAACTCGGCATGCATATCCCTTGTTTCATCATCATTTTGAATTCCGATTTTGTTATCCTTAATTTGTCTGGTCTTAGCATTTTGCAACTGACTGGTGGTCCGATCGTTTCCAAACAATGCGTGGAATTGTATTTGATGATTTAGCTACTCTTTAAATGTTGCGTAATTTCTGGAAATTTAGCTAATAAATTTTGAATTTGTGGGTTTAGAGTCCTTTTGTCAATGACCAAAAGTGCCAAATAAGAGGTTAATGGATCTATAATCCTTTGTCTCTGGATGTTCACGAAAAGACCAGAATATTATAAAAAATCGGCACTTATGATAGGCATTGACACATCTGCTATTATAAATTCCCATACAAAATCGCGCCGAAACCCTAATTTTAGTTTCAAAATCCTAGTACCAAAAGCTTGTACTGGCGTACCGTTAGGTGCAAATAATTTAAACGTACAAAGCGCCTGTGGAATTTAAACAATAGCCACTCGGATAAATTTAAATTGCCCAATGACGAACAAGTAGAAAAATGAATATTATAAAAGCGCATGCAGGAAAGAATAAAACACACGGCGATTACTTATCTTTTCAATGAAACAACTGTTAAAATTGCAGATTTAATTAAATTCATAAATTATGATTCGTGTGCTACAGTATTTTGTTAATTGTATTATTTTCAGTTTTATTTTTTCACCTAATTCAGACCACGATATTTCTTAGATCAAATTGGTGTGTTATTATTGCAACTCACAAAACTTTCCCACTTCCGATCGACAACAATATACAATATTTCGCTGGAAGGAGGTGATTGCTCAAAGCTGCAAATGCTCCCTTCTTTCTCTATAAATAAGAGCCTCCACAATGACTGTATTTTTTACTTAGCTTAAAATAAGGTATATACAATTTTTTCTTTACTATGAAACTATAAGAGAAAACGATTGTTTTCATTTACATTTTTAGTCTATAAGAATTATGAGCTTTTACTTTATTTTTATACGAAAATATTCATAAAACAAGTAATTTTATTTGATTGAAAAATCGAATCATGAAAATGTTTATTTCTTAGTGAAAATCGTCTTCAAAAATAAGTTATTTTTGAACTTTAAAGTGTTGTTGATTTTGTAATATATGTCATAAACTAATAACTCAAAATTTACAAACAATAGAATAATCATCTCTTTCATTGCCTCTATTCAAACTTGATTTGTTGTTATTATGAATTCGCGAAGCATGCTAGATTGTTTCGATTTTTTGTTTTCTTCACGCTCATTGGCTGTGGACCAATACTCGGGTAAATGCCACTTTTACCTCAATTTTAACAGTGTATTGAGTAAATTGAAATACTGTACTAAAAAGCTGGGTAAAACACGATAGAATTGAGTAATTGAGTTGTCATTGCTGTTTGTTTGACGTTTTTGTTTTATAATGCAATAAGTTTCCAAATGTGTAAGTATACAAAATTAAAATAGTTTTTATGTAATTTACATTTATTTATATTTACATTTATTTATGGGAAAATTAGACAAAATAATTGTTAATAAATTTGTTATTATTGTTGCAGGATACAAGAGCTGTGAAATGAATTTAACTACGAAAAAAAAATACTCTGAGAGATGTAAGTTTTAATAATCTTTTCATAACTAATTTTTATTCGCATATATATATATACATATATTTTATTATAGGGACTATCGAGGAAGAAAGAAAACTAATCCAAACCAGAATACTCTACGATTCGGATTTCCAGTCAACCCACACCATTCCCAGGCAATGTTGGGAGTAAGTATACAGTTAATATGACTGTTTTCTTTTTAATAATTCGTATGTAATGTCCGTCCTTATAGAAAAATTACAAAAGAAGCGGGGCTGTCAAAATCTTTGAAAAATGTCACACAGAAGTGGCAAAACCTGTTAAAGAAATATAAGGTAATACTAATTTGTGAGATTATAGAAATTTTATAATTCATTGTTTTGTTCTTGTTACAGAAAATGATTCAACCTCAGTCCGGTGTATCCACGGAAGGCGGGAAAATACTGCCCACACAGTGGGAGCTCTTTGATGAGTTGCATGATTTTTTAAAATCAAAACACGGACTGCATCCAACGTATCTAATTGATGCAGAACTAACGAATGATGATTTTGACGAGCCATCCACTTCGAGTGCCTCATCAAGATCATTCAGCTGTGTGCGCAGTATTTCCCCGTCCGATGTAATTGACACATCAGACGAAAATACGACATCTACTCCTGCAAAAAAACCACGGAGAGGACGACCCACCGATGTTTTGATTGGCCATTTATCCGAAACGGCTCAAGACGTAGGGAAAAGCGTGAGGAACATAGAAAAATTGGTGACATTCATCACAAAAAAAATGTTCCCAGAAGGGGATTTTCCAGATTTGGAATAATTAACTGAAATGTAATTTTTTATACAATTAATGATGAAATGAATTAGTACATATTATTTAGTTTTAATTAATATTTATTTTTTATTGTTATGAAATGGTAAATAAATGGATTCCAAAATGTTAATTTGAATAATTTTTAATTTACATTTGCATGCTTAAATTGTCCCGAAATTGAATCGCATCTGCGTAATCTCTGACGTTTGGCTCATATTCGTTATTAATTACCTCTATGTTTTCCAAATTTACCAAATCGTCTGCCGAAACACAAATATTGTGCATTACACAGCATGCACAAACAACTTGCACACATCTTTTAATTTCCAGCTCCAATGTTTTAAAAAAAATTGCCCGCCACCTGGTTTTCAGCATCCCAAAAGTTTGCTCGATTGTGATACGAGCTTTTGAATGCGCATGATTAAATCGTGTTTCTCTTTCAGTTAGCACCGAACCCTTGTATGGCGTTAAAATTGCGATGGGGTGCATCATGCACTTATAGCCTGCATCACCCAATAGAAAATAACCATCCGGGGGAAAGGTCGCATTTCTATATAGGCTACTATTTATTAGCACACGCTGGTCGTGTACGGAGCCCGGGTATCCGACACACATGCTAATGATCTTATAATTTGGGTCGCAAACCGCTTGCATTTGAATTGAATAATCCATTTTCCGGTTAATGTATTGGTCTTTCTGGTTAGGGGGACATTTAACCTTAATGTGGCAACCATCAATTGCACCCACTGCTTTATTAAAGATACTAGACCGTGCCTTAAATAGAAAAAAATTAACATTAACATTAAATTATGGTTCTAGCGTACTGTAATACTTTCCTTATTTGCGAATTTGTCTCCAATATCATCCAATGCCGAAATTGGTGGAAGCTTTTGAACCACTGTGGATGATAATTTTTCAAATATTTTTAAATATTTATGAATTATATTTTTTACTGTGGCTTTCGGCATTATCATCGCCTTCGACACCACACGGTAGCTGGTCCCGCATCCTAACCAAAACAAAAATACAATAACTTCCACATCTGTGCTCCAACCGTGAGTCTTCAGAGGGATTAATTGAACTATATTTCTGAAAGATGCGGGAGTAACTCGAATATTTGCTTTGGTCTCCGCGAAATCTCCACTCAATATGTTAACAATAATGGGTGGCTTGTGGTTTATACAGTAACTGATTCTTGTCTAAAAATTAAAATAAATTGTAGGTTAAATTATGAAGAATATGACAATCTCATTACCTCTCGTGATTGGTATAACTCTTTAAGAATTTCTTCTTGAAGAATTAAATATTTCTTTGCCAATTTGGCAACCTCACCACACAATACAATAATCATTGCTATTTGATTCCTGTCTTCCACGTCATTGGCAAATTCAAAGCGATTATTTAATTCCATTTTAACAAACAAAAAAAAATTAACACGCAAGAAATATAATTTTTTATTTTATGTCAAAGCTTTGACGTTTATTTGGTACCAATATACCAGCGAATTCGACCCTTCAAGCATATAAATTTTGCCCTTAAAACCATTTGTGACAAATATATTTACTAGAGAATTGACACGGTACATGAGGTAAATTTGTTCTAAAATTGTAATTTACTGTACTAAACGATTTACCCGAGTATTGGTCCACAGCCATTGTATTGATTTAAATTTTTCTGTTTGGCTCTTTTTGATTTATTTTAATTTTGATTGTTGCCATTGGTTTTAGATGTGGAAAAATCATGACGTCATTAAATTGAATTTTTTTTTTGTAATACATATTGTTATTGTTGTAGAATATTTTTTAATTTAAATTCCTTTATTTTCTATTGATTGCTGCTGGAAAATCAGGAAATTTGAATAAGTTAGAAAAAATTATTTAACTAGGTTAAATTTTTAATTCATGTTTTTTCGTCAATCGACGTCGCGTTTTTTCATACAAACTCTATGAAAATAAATGAATTTTTTATGTTTCTATATCCCTTATTTTAAGTTCATTTTTCACATGTCGGCTCTATTTACATCAAGATGGTTCTGATAGTATGCACTAGCAGCACCCATATTTGAAGTTCATTTTGTGATTTTGTGTAGTGTGTACCCTAATATAATTATCTAATTACATATACCAATACCAATTATAATCTAGTACAAAAATTATTACTAGAATCTCAGTTATTGACATTTGATCAAGTTATCGACATAATTGTACCGAGATGTCAATTGCAAAAAATATACATCCCTGGAGACATTTTTGTGATTTCTCCCCGAATCGAAAGTGGCAGTAGCAAGTTTCTTATTTTGTGTTCACCGAATTTGCCCCTGGTGAGGGCTATGACCACAGATTAATTTCGATATATTTTCTGTTTGTTTGCTTTAGTCTGAGCGCTTGCTTGAATCACGTCGGGGTCACCACTTTGGGGATTTGGTTTCTCCTGGTCGGGCGATGTAGCGTTCTGGTTTATGCTTCCTCCAGTCAGCATAAACGTGGGGTACTTAATAAATGGCTAATTCACTCTTCACATCGACTTTGATTTTTTTTCACTGATTCACGTTACGTATAAATAATACCACAATTTATAATGATTAAGTTATTTCAATATTATTTGTTGGGGACTACTTGATCTGCCTATTTAATGGAAAAATGGACCCACATCTGGTAACGTCTCTGAGGGAATATCTTCACTGAAAATTTATAATAAGGAATTTTATATAATCATTCTGAAAACCAATAAAAACTTGACCACAAACTAAATCTACAATAACACATACATAGATACAGAGTATGCAAAAAGAATTTCTGTTTGTTTACCAGAAGTAGGAGGTGAAACTTAAAATCTAAAAATTTATCAATAAATAGAAACTCAAACCTTTTACAATAAACCACAAAATTGGAATAATTTATTTTTATAAAAATATTTGTAATCAACTTACTAATTGATAAACATAAACCTCAATAAAAATTTAATAACGTTCATTAAAATTATGTAGTTATCATTGCTATTATATTTATTGATACTATAAAAGTTTAGTTTTGTAAATTTAATTATGGTATAATCAACCTAATTAATTCAAATTTATTTTGGGGAAATTTAAACCATTTTTGTATAAAATTAAATATGATTTCTATTTAATTCCCAATGCATCAATAATTCCGAATAAAATACAAATAAAAGAATTTAACTTTTTCTAAAGCTTTTTACCCAAATCTAACATTTTTAAATGCGATCCAAAATATTATAATCTTAACTGAAAGAAAAACGAAAATTAGAATCGTTTAAAGCGTTTGTAATCTAACAAGGTTATCAATAACAAAAAGAATTTGTATTGTTAAAAAAAGTATGTGAGCGAAACCAGGAATGTAAAAAAAGCTCAATAAAATGAAAATCTAGAAAATACATTCATTGTACGAGTTCGTACTTAACAAGAAAACTTTTTTAAGTTTTTATGATAACTTTTCTTGTCGTTTTCTTTTCAATAACACACACATACCCACACAAATAATATAAAAGCGACAGGTGTTTGATAACTTCTTCTACATTTTTACCATTTTTTTTATTACGGTTTGGTGTGTGGCTTTTTGCTACTTTTTTCAATTTTCCATTTTTCTTGTTGTTTAATAACTTACTCTAGTGGTCGATTAATTAATTTGATTAGAAAAAATGGTTTGTGTCAATGGGAATTTCTTTTAATTAAATATTATTTTCCGTTTCTTTTTAAAAATTTTTTTAATAAGAATTTATTTTCTCGTTGGTAAAGTATTTGGGTCAAGGTTTAAGGTTTTGTCTGCTAGTCATATTCTTGAATTATTTCCTTTGTAAATAAGTTGAAGGTTGGAGTTAACAGTTACAAACTCAAATGATTCTTTTATATTTATTTGTCATTTTATAAATAGAATTTCTTAATAAAATCTGTGGTTAAATTTTTATTTTAGTACGTTTCTAAGCAGATAATTTCTGTTATGAGAAAAGCTAGACAGTAAATTACATTGGATTGGTATACACCTCACAATATTAGTTGAAAGTGATGTCTCAAAAAGAAAACAAAATTATGAAAGATATTAAATTAAAAAGTTTTTTGGGTTAATTTTTTAATTAGACGAGGAGATCGTGATGTAGAAGCACATTTGGGGTTCTGCTCGCGGCAATTTCCAAAATTTTACCATGATTCATATTGAACAGTTCGAGATAATTTTAATTGTGGTGAATTATAATATGAATTTTTTAAAGACCATATATTTTGCCTTTGAAGTTAAATAGGTTGTATTTTACTTAAAAATACTATAAGTCAAAATAATCGTTTTTCAGGAGAAGACTTTAAAGTTTAAAACGAGTTAGAAACCCCATGTAAAAACTTTTCTTAAATTGTAAATACCTTATGCAGGAGTACATGAAAAAGAACACTGTCGAAATTTATTTGTGAATTTACCCAAAGTCAAAACTAAAATTTTAATTCTTTTATAGGTGGAACCGACGATAAAGAAACAGAATACCATTTTGCGACAGGAAATTTCGTCTAGAGTGAGGCTCGCAATAACTTTAAGGTTAATTGCGTCGAGTGACATAGATATTTGGAGTATACGTCAATAGTTGCACAAAAACTATATCAGAAGCTTTGTAACAGAGGTTCTTCAGGCGTTATGTAATGTGCTCCAACAAAAACTAAAGAAAATTAAATTGTATATTTTCATGGATGGAATAAAATTGTAGAGGAGTTTAACCAGTGACAGTTTCCATGGAAAACACATTAAAATCAATCCTCCTGCCAAATCTGGTTCTAATTTTTATTGTTACAAGGGGTTTTTCAGCATCATTTTGTCAAATCCCTCTTTATTGATGTTGGGTCAAATAGAAGGTGAAGAAACAGAAACTTCTTTTTTTTTATTGGAGGTGATGCATTTCCCTTATCGCGCAATATGCTGAAACCATTTAACAGAAATTTGGACCTAAATGTACCTGAAAAGATCTTTAATTATAGACTAAGCCGAGCAAGGATGATTGTAGAGGGTGCATTCGGTAGATTATTGGTGCGGTATCGGATATTCCTTACATTTCACAATTTACTTTCCAAGTTTTTCTCATTAATAAAGACGATGAACTTATTATATTTGATTAAACAATTTTTATTTGGTTTAGGGCTCTTTTTATTTCTTTTTAACTAATTAAAGCTTTAGCTTTCGAACTCTATTCGGGTTCATTTTCAAAAGCATAATGAAAAATATATCAAAAAATTCCTTCTTTTATACATAAATCAAAAAATAAAGCAATCAGAAATTTTTATTAAAACCGACTTTTCATGGAAACGCCCAGCCATGTACACTGCAGTTCACTTGAATAGGAACGACAGTTTTTTTGGATTATTTCGAAACCGATCCAACTTTTTCAAGATTGTCTTTTACAGGATTATAAGTTTTGATTAAGCAGTAAATATTAAAGGAAAAAAAAATTTATTTTTTCATGATTTATTTTGCTTTCTTGTTTTTTCTAAGCAAATGGTAAATTTGAATGTTCACTTGAATAAGAACGATTAACTAATCTTAATAAAAAGTTATTTTGTTGACTATAAATACAATTGAGTTCGATTTATTATTAAAAATTAATTTAGTTTACATGGTTTTAGTAATGCGTACTACTTCCCTTATGCTGATATAATGTTATCAATTTGATCGGGCCTAGGGCCTGACGGCATCGGTTTCGAATTGTCATGGGTCTGTTCAATGTCGAGGTCAGGTGTGTTCCGAGGTATCGCATTATATCAACTCTGGTAAAAGCTATTCCAGCTAAAAGTATATTTGTTGGCGGACTAAAGGATGAATCTGGATCCCGAACAAGGGGTTGTACATTTTCCTGGATTTATCTCTAATCCAGCGTACTTCAAGACTTCATTAATTCCTTAAGTATTGATTCTAGGATTGACGTATCTTTGGTGATGAGTACAATGTCATCTACATATGCAAGTACAAGAGGAAGTTGTATCCTTTCTCGCTGTTCTGAACTTAGGCAGGGGTACTGATCAGCTACGGTGACCAAAACCTCATTTAGGATGAAATCGAAGATCCGGGGGATAAGGGGCATCCTTGGTTCACACCTTTACTTTTCTTTACCTTTTCAGTACATGTGTTAAACCACTTGACTGAGGTGTGCTCCCAAAAGCAGGCTTTGATGATCCGATTGACTAGGTGATGTGGTATGTACTGTTGCAAGCATTCGGCTACCACATTGAGATTTACAGTGTCAAAAGCTTTGCTATGTCAATGGAAAACACATATATTCGGTGACCGGCACGCCATTCTTCGTCCAGTATACGCCGTATAGAAAACATATGATCTTCAGTGGAACGATTTGCCAGAAATGCAGCTTGATAGGAAGAGGGAAGATCCAAATATTGGTCCAAACGATCAAGCAACCACTTCGAATAAATCTTATAACCCACATTGCATAAAGTTATTCGGCGATAATCGTCAACCCCCTTGGGATTTCTAATTTTAGGTATGGGTACTTGAATGGTCTCAAGCCACTCTGAAGGAGTCTCATTTCGGATCCATACGGCTTCAATGAAGGTCTGGATCGTCTGAATTAGCTTCTCAGGTGCATATTTGAAGAGCTCAATGGGTATTCCATCTTTGCCGAGGGCAGTTCCGCTCCGTATGTATTTAATGATGAATCTGACTTCTTCTAAGGTGGGAGGTGGCCCTAACGGGTGATAATCTGTTTCTGCAATGAGTTCGGGCCATTCTCCGGCAGTTTTTTGCAGTTCTTGGAGCCAAGATGATATAGGCATATATTGGCCGATATTTTTCTGTGTTTCTCGTTTATATTGTTTAAAGAAGGAATAGGTTTTGCGTATTCTATCGGATGGCTGATTTGTGTTAAGTCAGAAAAAAATTGTTCACACTGATTTGATCGATGAGTTATATAGGCCTGATTCAAAGCTCGTCGAGCTTCTTGAAGGTCGGTTAAAGCGGAGGGATCATTAGGATGTGAGTTACGATAATAACGGGTGTGCCTTTAAGTGTGCTAGGGCTTTCCTCCTTTTCGGGGTCAATGGAATCCTTGTAGTAAGGGTAAGTTGCGATGAAATTTTTAGATTATTGACAATCAGTTGCCACTGATTGAAACTTCTATTTTCAGTTGTAGCTTGCTCATGACGATTGGCTAAAGCGGTTTGGTATTCACCAAATACTTTTTCATTTAATAATGATGATAAATTCAGATTTTTGTAATTATAAGTAGAAGTGGTGGGTACTAAGGTGGTTGTCGTTTTGATGTTGGGCTGGGGGGCCTGGGTTTTGTTTCGTCCGTTACACTTATTCCATATTAAGCGGTGATCGGTCAATTTGTGGTGAAATGTATCGGCATGAATACTCAAAACATATAAGGAATGATTCTTATATCTAGTTTGGATATGATCCACTTGAGAATAGGTTCTTCCATCAATCTATGTCCTGAGGGTTCTTCCGCGGCGGCCTTTGGTTAAGTGAATGATGAGTTGTGTGGTTTGAGCAAGTAGTCCCAATGCACCTCCATTTCATTTGTGTCGCGGTGATGTAAATTTGGCCCAATAAATTTGGAAATCCAGGAATCACTGTACCCAAGATGAGCATTAAAATCACCTAGTAAAACAATATCCCAAAATTTGGGACAGCGACCTACTATAAAAATGAGGGTGGCAAAAATTCTGGAGGATAGTCAACGATTAGCAGCGGATGTGTGGGAGGGCACATATGCTGAAATAAAAAGTATCTCTCCTTGATTAGGTAAATGTCCTAATAGGGTGATTAGAGCACCTAAATAATATCTAACCCTCTTAATTTTGATGGAGGAATTCCTTTTTATGAGGATGCCTATTCCTCGTTTTTGTGTTTTTGGGACGTTGCCAAGATAGCAGGTGTAATTAGTGGTGGTGCATGCTCCGGTCCCCATGTTCATCTCCTGAATACTGCAAATTTCAATATTGTTTTTAAGCAAGATATCATTGATTGCATCGCGCTTGGATATACTGTTGAATCCTCGTACATTCCAAGTGCCGAAACAAAACTGTTTGGTATTGGTTTTAGGAGATGTGGGAATAACCGGTGTAGTATCGACTAGCTGATAGATATTGCTTCCTGCTAAAATGTCGCGATCAAGGTTATTGGTGACATTTTGACTGGCGGATCCTGCTGTGGTGGAAACAGTAGGTGTTGTTGAATATATCACGGTTGACGGAATTAGACTATCATAGTGGGCTCCTGTATACAGAAGGTTAACCTCATACTGATATGTGCCGTGATTAGGTTTAGATGATAGCGGGTAGAGAACGCCAGGTTGGTACACATTAATCCTTATTCGTTTCAAATGGCTGATAGCATTTAAACATTCAGCGCCGCCCCAAAATCCATCGCTTTGTAGGTCGAGTAAATATCTCGAAGATATGGGACATGGGTTGATCAAATTAGGCTAGTTGACGGTATATCTACCATTAAGTAATATCTTCTTTATCATCAAATTTACCTTTCTATTAATGCCTCATTGGTTAGATTGGTGATAAGCTCTGAATTGTAGAGCTCACGACTGGAAACCAAAATAGTTGCCAAATACTGAGCTAGATTTGCCCTGATATGCTGGACGGTAATAAAGCGAAGCTCATGTGGGAGAGGGGACGCCAGAGACTCTTTAAGTTTTAGTTGATGGGCTAAGGCACCAAAGAGGCAATTGCCATCTCTTGCAATTGGATACACGTCCATTGAGGTGGGGTTGAGATGGTGGTAAACGGTGGGCCTTATTGATGTGGTAATGCCTGATATAGAATTTAAAGTTTTAGAAATTATTATGGCTGATGAGTAAATAGGGCTATAATGCTAGTAGTAACCCTGTTAGTAAGGCATCGATTCTGGTTTAAGTTGTAGGTCGTGAGATTTGTATATTTTAAATACTGATGTCTTATGACTTGTGAGTGTGTCTGTAAGTGGATTTTAGTTGCTGTTGTGGCAGCTCATTGGATGGTTGAAATTATTGTGGTTGAGACAACAAATTTTTAATTATGGGTGTGGTTATCTAATTATTTAATTAATTACATTAGTAGGTGGAAATTATATTGATTTAAATCTGAATAGGATAAGATGTTAATAGAATAATAATTAAAATAATTTAATATAGGACACCAGAAGTTGCTACCTACCGTTATAACGGTTCTCACTTGCACGTTTTCAATTGTTTTGTATTGTTTATTGTTACACTAGTATATTTATTTATTTATTGTATTATCATTGACACTGCACTATATTTCCAATTTTAGTAAATTCACTTCACTACTTTTAATTTTAAACTTTATTTATCAAATGTCATGAGTAATTTTGGTTTTTTCACAAACTTCGATTAAAGGCAAGTGGTGAGGTTGTGGATGAAAAAGGGCTTTATATAGCAAATATTTACTGTTTAAGATTTTTGTTGATAGGTATGACAACTAACAAATTTCATCAATAATGAGCGAAGAGGAGACATCTATTAGAACTAGTTGGAGTGTACTTATGGTTCAAAATTTTATTTCAGATGGGGTATGCTGGAGGAAGAAGAATTTAATATAATTGATCCTTAATGAAATTAATGCCTTAAGGTATCTTTTAATTTGACCAAACTAAAATTTAATTTCTTTTATAGGTGGAACCGGCGATAAAGAAACAGAATACCATTTTGCGACAGGCAATTTCGTCTAGAGTGAGGCTCGCATTAACTTTAAGGTTAATTAATAATAATCATAATAATGCTTTATTCAATGTATAAACCGTGGCTTTTGTTCATCACACATATTTACGACAGCAGAAAATAACTTAAAATTAACAATAAATATTTTAATATCAATATAACAATAATTAGCAAATATACAACAATGGACATATATACATAATTAATTACAATATGTACCAGAACTTTGATATTAAGTTACTAATTTAAACATAACCTTTTTAAATCTGTTTATATTTTTTAATTCTGTAGGCAAACTGTTCCAAATGATAATCGCATTTATTAATCCAGAGTTATTGTAAACATTAGTTCTACTAACTGGCAAATTAACGTTCCTAGTTCTCAATGACATAGGAAAATGTAATTTATCAAGCAAGTATAATGGTACACCCGATTTAATTATTCGAAAAATAAAGACAGCAGTTCTATAACAGTAAAACTCAAACAAGTCACATCCAAGGATGGAATCTTTAAATTCGGAAACATGATCAAACTTTCTAAGGTCATGAACATATCTCACACAATTATTAAACGTAACCTCAAGTAACCGCTTTGAGGAACTATCACAATTAGAACATATCACATTACAATAGCTGAAAATAGGTATAATTAAACTTTTCACAAGATATATGCGTAAGTCAACTGGACAAAATTTTTTTATTAGTCTGAGTGAATATAAACCGTAATTAACACGCTGGCACATAGAACTTACATGATCATTCCAAGTAAGTTTTGAATTCAATAGTAATCCTAGGTTATTAACCGTTGGAACAAATGAAATTATATCATTGTTCAAAAATAGCACAGGTGCAATATTATGCGAATTATTTCTAGTGAGCAATAAAGCTTTACTTTTAGTTGGATTAATGGAAAGTGAATTATTTTTGGCCCATGTCGAAATATTCCTAAGATCTGCATTAAGTTGGATAACGATTTCCCCCAATTTTAACAAGTCACCACCAATATGCAGTTGCAAATTATAAGCATAAAGATGAAATCGGCAATTTAAAATATGCCAAGGTAGGTCATTTATATAAATGGAAAAAAGTAAAGGGCCTAAAATTGATCCTTGACGCACCCCAGCAATTACATTACTTCTTATTCGAAATTACATCCTTTTTAGGTAGAGGAATAATCGATGCCACTTTCCACAAAATAGGAAATACTGATTTGGTCAAACTCTGGTTAATGATAAATGTAATTTGGGACAGAAACAAATCAATAAATAATTTTATTACTCTGAAGTTTACCATGTCATTTGCCATCGAATCAGACTTAACAGTACGAATTGCATTCAATACCATAAGTTCATCGACACAATCAAAAACAAACCCATAACTACCAGAACTAATAAAATCAAAATCGGGTAAAGGCAAAACACCTATAGATTCGTTAAGTTTACTAGTCCCTACCAAAATTTCATCAGCAGAAAAGTCAATGACTGCTTCAGTCGACTTACATGAAATACCTAGTTTCTTCAAATTGCTCCAGGTTGTTTTAGGTTTGTGCAAATTCCCAAAATAAAATATATTTTTAGCTTGATTGATGCATTTGTTGGTTTTATTTCTAAAAGATTTAAATGATTCAAAATCGAGCTCTAATCCAAATCTTTTATATTTTTTGTAAGCCAAATCTCTTATTTGCATTAAATTCAAAATATGTGCATTTAACTACGGAGCAGTGGGACATTTATTTATACTCGTTTTACGAGACACACAATTATTATCTAATTTTAAGAATTTTGAATTGAATTCTTCAACTATATCATTCACATCAGGATAAAAATAAAGATTTGACAGTCTAACGAAAAGAAACAATTTACAAAATACTCTTGATTGATTGCTTTATAATCAGGAACAACCGTATATAAAATTTTATCTCTGGTACGACTGAACTTATAGCAGGCAAAAATCAAGTCATGATCAGAAATGGCAGGAACAGCAAGCTGCCCAAAAGAAATAATATTATGCTTATCAGCCTCATATAAAATTATCAAATCCAATAGGCTTTTATCCCATCTAGTCGGTTGTAAAGGTAAATAAAATAAATTATGTAAACTCAAGCAAGCACTTAGTTTATTGGTAATCAACATATTAAAGTTTAAATCACCACAACAAATAATTTTTTCATACTGAGATAAATATTCAGAAAAAATTGTTTGTAAATTATTAATATCATCAGTACAAGCAGGAGGCGGGTTATAAATAACCAAAATAAGAATTTTACCAAATCGCCCGACAAGCTCAGACGCCAAAACTTCAACCTTACCAAAGGCACCCGAGAACAATTTACTAACCCTCAAAGTAGACCTAAAATAAATACCAACACCACCCCATGTCCCCATCGCTTATTATTAATACGATCAAAACGTATTAGTTTACAATTATTGATAAGGAGCGACTTGTTTGTAATTCTGCTGTTAAGAAGAGTTTCAGTTAAAGCAAGAAAATCAAATTTGTATAACTGTAACAGAATAGTAATTTCATTAAAATGTTTAACCAAACTACGGACATTTAAACGGCTAAATTTTATAGAACAATTTACATTTACCTGCGCAGATTATCACTTGGAACAATTTTACTACAATACGAGTTGTTAGAATTTAACGTGTTGTACTGTTGGCTGCAGTGGTTGCCCGAAACTTCACTCGTGGAGGCAATGCTGTCCGAAAATTTGTATTACTAAATTCCCGAATGTGTACACCAGTCGTCCAAGTATTTGGATCAAGAGCCTTTACCCTTAATCTGATTTTATGCCCAATTTCTAGCAAACAAACTCCAGCGATTCAATGTTGCGTTCTTTGGGAATAAGTTTAAATATTTTGCAGTCCTCAACCTCCAAGCATGTTTTAGCCATAATAGATATATCATTTTCATTAGTATGAGGATCAAATTTGGAAAGGTGTAACCATACTGTCCGTTCAATGACCTTTACCCCAAAATTTTCGGCAAACTGTCTGGTACCACAAATCAATTTTCTGGCCCGATGTTGAGGATTTTTATTTTCAACGGCGGGCACAGCAACACTAGAACTCATTATGGATGATGTCACCTCAGCAAAGGTTCTCGTAGAGGACAAATGATTTTGCATGGACGAATGATTTTGCATGACCGTAGGTACAGTAGATGTAAAAAATGTATCCCCAGTTTCCATACATGTTTCTTGGTTCAATTTGGAACAATTTGTTCGTGTTTGATCCGCCACAAGGCATAGCAATCGCATCTGAACAATCATCGGTAATGATGCTATCGGAAATGTGAGATTCCGCTGGTTTATTAATATTATCCTGTGCTTTCTCCTCGAATCTTTTCATTGGGATTTCAATTTTTTTTAATATCCCATTATTTCACATACAATTTTTACTTATTCACTGTAAATGTCTTTACAACTTTCACAAAACCAAAAAATGCTGTCCGAACCACAAATTACATCGAAAACGTTTTACCTCAATCCAACACATTTATAGTGGTCAACTTTTTTACATAATCCACTGCACACTAACACGTTCTCAGACACACCTGGAACAGCATACGTCATACAAATGTTCGACTCCATATGATTATATAAATAAACCACACAATAAAAAGGGAACAATGAACAAGGAAACCGAATCACACTAAAGTTTATGTTACACACTATATACACAAAATATTTACAGACACATACTATTAAATTATTATTTGTACAAATCATACAATTTTATTTTATATTAAATATTTTTTTTTAAATTGCAAAATTATACACAGAAAGAAAAACAAACGTCCATTCAGTTCAAAGCTGGCACACTATTAGACTTATGCGGTTATCGATTTGGCGCCTTTCTTTACGGGGTGAATATTGCTATGTTTGGCTTCATGAAAGCTGAGTATGATGGTAGATATTTCCTTGGTGAGGGGGAATTATGGTGTCGTGTTGTAACATGGGTATAGTGGTGTGGTATTCGCATTTATAATACGGGAGACTTGCTTAATGCTTGATCGTACATTGAAATCAATCAATCACTACTACTATAACAGGATTTAAAAACTTTTTTGACAAATAACGCAAGAATCGAAATAAAAATTCTAAACGAAAAATTTGTTTTTGAGTCTCTACCCTGGTTTAAATGAGTGTGAAGTTTATGCTAAAAAAAAAAATAACAAAAAATTACACTGTTAAATTAACTATTTTCCAATTGGAATTTAAATGATATGAAAATTTAATTTTTTTGTAATTTTGGATTTTTAGTACCACCAAACAGATTCTTTTCATCAGAAAACAGGTTCTTTTCATCCTTTTCAGATAGCTGGACCATCTGTTTATATCGTTAACCAAAAGCATCCAATTGTGTTGAACATTACTATATTTCAGATAATTTAAAAGTTGACTGAATTTTGATGGTTTAAATAATTATTTAGCCCCGATCCTGGAAATGTCCCGAAGGCCCCGCATATTTCTCAGAATAGCTAACCCATATAGCGGTCAATGTCACCAAGCCGATCCATTTATGATGAACTATAATATATTTCACAGTTTTTGGAATTTCAAATAATTTTTTCATTATTTAAAAGTTTTATATCGACGACCGCAGAGATGTCCACAAGATCTTGCCTATATTTTCGGATAACTTGGCCATGTGCCAGTCTACGTTGTAAACCTTATCCAATTGTGATGAACTATACTATACTTCACAGAATTTAGAATTTTTAATAATTTTATTAGTTTTATAAATTTTTGTATCTCTGATCACAGAGATGTCCACAAGGTCTGGCCTATATTTTTGGATAACTTGACCATGTGCCAGTCTAATTGGCCAATCTTATTCAATTGTGATGAACTATACTATACTTCACAGAATTTCGAATTTTTAATAATTTTATTAGTTTTATAAATTTTTGTATCTCTGATCACAGAGATGTCCACAAGGTCTGGCCTATATTTTTGGATAACTTGACCATATGCCAGTCTACGTGGTCAATCTTATTCAATTGTGATGAACTATACTATACTTCACAGAATTTCGAATTTTTAATAATTTTATTAGTTTTATAAATTTTTGTATCTCTGATCACAGAGATGTCCACAAGGTCTGGCCTATATTTTTGGATAACTTGACTATGTGCCAGTCTACTTGGTCAATCTTATTCAATTGTGATGAACTATACTATACTTCCCAGAATTTCGAATTTTTAATAATTTTATTAGTTTTATAAATTTTTGTATCTCTGATCACAGAGATGTCCACAAGGTCTGGCCTATATTTTTAGATAACTTGACCATGTGCCAGTCTACTTGGTCAATCTTATTCAATTGTGATGAACTATACTGTACTTCACAGAATTTCGAATTTTTAATAATTTTGTTAGTTTTATAAATTTTTGTATCTCTAATCACAGAGATGTCCACAAGGTCTGGCCTATATTTTTGGATAACTTGACCATATGCCAGTCTACGTGGTCAATCTTATTCAATTGTGATGAACTATACTATGCTTCACAGAATTTCGAATTTTTAATAATTTTATTAGTTTTATAAATTTTTGTATCTCTGATCACAGAGATGTCCACAAGGTCTGGCCTATATTTTTGAATAACTTGACCATATGCCAGTCTACGTGGTCAATCTTATTCAATTGTGATGAACTATACTATACTTCACAGAATTTCGAATTTTTAATAATTTTATTAGTTTTATAAATTGTTGTATCTCCGATCACAGAGATGTCCACAAGGTCTGGCCTATATTTTTGGATAACTTGACCATATGCCAGTCTACGTGTTCAATCTTATTCAATTGTGATGAATTATACTATACTTCACAGAATTTCGAATTTTTAATAATTTTATTAGTTTTATAAATTCTTGTATCTCCGATCACAGAGATGTCCACAAGGTCTGGCCTATATTTTTGGGTAACTTGACCATATGCCAGTCTACTTGGGCAATCTTATTCAATTGTGATGAACTATACTATACTTCACAGAATTTCGAATTTTTAATAATTTTATTAGTTTTATAAATTGTTGTATCTCCGATCACAGAGATGTCCACAAGGTCTGGCCTATATTTTTGGATAACTTGACCATATGCCAGTCTACGTGGTCAATCTTATTCAATTGTGATGAACTATACTATACTTCACAGAATTTCGAATTTTTAATAATTTTATTAGTTTTGATGTCCATAAGGTCTGGCCTATATTTTTGAATAACTTGGCCATATGCCAGTCTACGTGGTCAATCTTATTTAATTGTGATGAACTATACTATACTTCACAGAATTTCGAATTTTTAATAATTTTATTAGTTTTATAAATTGTTGTATCTCTGATCACAGAGATGTCCACAAGGTCTGGCCTATATTTGTAGATAACTTGACCATATGCCAGTCTACGTGGTCAATCTTATTCAATTGTGATGAACTATACTATACTTCACCAAATTTCGAATTTTTAATAATTTTATTAGTTTTATAAATTGTTGTATCTCCGATCACAGAGATGTCCACAAGGTCTGGCCTATATTTTTGGATAACTTGACCATATGCCAGTCTACGTGGTCAATCTTAATCAATTGTGATGAACTATACTATACTTCACAGAATTTCGATTTTTTAATAATTTTATTAGTTTTATAAATTGTTGTATCTCTGATCACAGAGATGTCCACAAGGTCTGGCCTATATTTTTGGATAACTTGACCATGTGCCAGTGTACTTGGTCAATCTTATTCAATTGTGATGAACTATACTATACTTCACAGAATTTCGAATTTTTAATAATTTTATTAGTTTTATAAATTTTTGTATCTCTGATCACAGAGATGTCCACAAGGTCTGGCCTATATTTTTGGATAACTTGACCATATGCCAGTCTACTTGGTCAATCTTATTCAATTGTGATGAACTATACTATACTTCACAGAATTTCGAATTTTTAATAATTTTATGAGTTTTATAAATTGTTGTATCTCCGATCACAGAGATGTCCACAAGGTCTGGCCTATATTTTTGGATAACTTGACCATATGCCAGTCTACGTGGTCAATCTTATTCAATTGTGATGAACTATACTATACTTCACAGAATTTCGATTTTTTAATAATTTTATTAGTTTTATAAATTGTTGTATCTCTGATCACAGAGATGTCCACAAGGTCTGGCCTATATTTTTGGATAACTTGACCATGTGCCAGTCTACTTGGTCAATCTTATTCAATTGTGATGAACTATACTATACTTCACAGAATTTCGAATTTTTAATAATTTTATTAGTTTTATAAATTGTTGTATCTCTGATCACAGAGATGTCCACAAGGCCTGGCCTATATTTTTGGATAACTTGACCATATGCCAGTCTACGTGGTCAATATTATTTAATTGTGATGACTTATACTATACTTCACAGAATTTCGAATTTTTAATAATTTTATTGGCTTTATAAGTGTTTTATCTCCAATCACAGAGATGTCCACAAGGTCTTGCCTGTATTTTGGGATAACTTGGCCATATGCCAGTCTACGTGGTCAATCATATTCAATTGTGATGAACTATACTATACTTCACAGAATTTAGAATTTTTAATAATTTTATTGGTTTTAAAAATTGTTGCCCGAACAGCTCAGGTGATGCGCACCCTACTGGAAGGTTACGGAGCTGGTAGATTAATCTACTCAACTTTGATCCCCCTCCAATAGACGCCAAACCACCCCGTATATGTATATATATATATATATATATATATATATATATATATATATATATATATATATATATATATATATATATATATATCCAGGTAGAGGATCTATATATATATTAGATATATATCCAGGTATGCTAAAATTAAACTAATGACGCAAACGTTATGCAAACAGTAATGTTTTGCTTTGTACACTTTTGTTTAAAAGCTTAAAAATGCGATTCTGTCAATTCAATGCCAAAAAATCAGATGTAATTAATTACCATTATAATGATTAACTTTATTTTATTTCATCGTCTAAATCGTTCCATGAGACACACATTCCAATTAAATTTGAAATAGGAGTTATGTAATCCCACAAATAAAAATATTAAATTCCTACACGTATAAATGTTTTGCTTTATTTTGTGTATACAATAATCCTGTCATTGATTAAATTAGAACCAACAAAAAATTAAAATTAAATTCAATTTTAATAATAATAAAAAATAATTTTATTTTTCCATTAAATAGAAAAATTCAAAATATTTTCACGTTCCATTGAAATCACACAACAAAAGAATTTTTATAGTTTTATTTTTTTATTAATTCGTGAAATATACATATAACATCAACAATGCCAAAAAATAAATTAAATCGATATCGGAAAATAATTAAATAAATTTAAAAACAAATTGAGTGCATGTTCTATTTATATAAAAACAATGACTAAAAATTATTATTAAATTCACACCCGTAATTAGTTTTGAATAATATAAAATATGGATTTACTATATTGTACACTTTAAGCATTATAAAGATCGAAACGTAAAGAAACCAAAAACTTTATCTCAATCAGAACGAAAGAATTTTAAAATTTCATAAACGTGACATTTTCACTAAAAGATTACACCCACAGCCAGCCATCCCTGCAGAGTTAAAAAACAAAAGAAAGGACGAAACAATACACAGTATTTTTGGGATTTCCCATTTTCTATTTTTCCATCCGCACTTTAAATTCAATTTTTTTTTTTTATATTTTGTTTCAGGTCGAATTTTTTTCTGCTATCTCCAGTTTGTAATCTCCTGATGGTGCGGTGGAGCATTGAAAATAATAGAAATTCCTATTTTAATTTAATAACAATAATCATAAAATGTATATAATATACGAACGTTTACCAGGATGTTATCAAAAAAAAAATAAAAAATATTAACGGAACCGAAATTGAGAAAAATTGAACAAAGCAACAAAAAAGGGATGGATCCTTTGTCATTTGTATTTGTTGTTGTTGTGAGTCTCGTTGTTCTGGTAGGTATTCAAATTGAGCGGAAAAATTATTTTCATTTATATCTTGATTTAATTATTTTTGCAATTGAACAATTTATTAAAACAGGACATATTTTATTTTATTTTCTGTTTACTAATTGGAACGGGAAATTTAAATGTGAAAACTTGATAGAATAATACAGAATATCGCGAATATTCCATAAATAATAACAACGTCTACTTTATGATGTTGGGTCTGATTAAGCAGTTTGAATATAACTTTGAATTAAAGCGTAACTTTGAATCTTATTTCAATTGCTATACGGCCGAGTATTAGAATCTTCGGTTTCTAATTTTTTACAAGTTTTACAACAAGGAAAATTTTAAAATTTGAGTTTCCGAGTATGTAGAAGTTTTTTGGTCTCCTGAAATACATTTTTAATCTCTTCTTAATTCTTCACAAAAAGTAATAAGTGATTTTGCAATGAATGCTTCTCTTACAAATTTTTACCCTCCAGTCGCTCTTACAAATGATCACCCGGTTGGAGACATTTTATGTTACACTTTATCACAAGGTTTTCTGCACTCAACGGCACTATTAGGCCTGTAGTGTATAGCCAGAGCGAAAAACACGACGGACCCGTAGCGAGAACGAAAACCAACGACTGAGAATACATGTGAGTAAATTTGAATTTTTGATTTCATCGGTCGATAATTGTAAAAATTTGAAACAGTAATATTCATATCATTATTCAAAATGCCAATTCAACGGAATGAATTCTGAATATTTTCAAGCTATTGGAAAGCCAACCAACAATAATCCATCATTCATCTAAAATTTTAAAATCTTCAATATTATGTTTAGTTTACTATTTACTTACCATTAAATATTAGTTTATAAATTTAGTTTGCAAATCAAAAATACGACTTTATATATTGTTGTTAATAATAATTAATGAAATAGCTGTCAAACAACATAAATAGATATTTAATTATAATATATTCAAACGTCAACCCTCTATATCTCGATCTCCTATAACTCGACTTTTTCTCTATCTCGATATTTGTTCGGTCATAAAATAATGAAGTATAAGAAAATTCAAGCGCATAAACCAAAGAAATTCAATCAGCGCACGAATAATGTGTATGGCCGAAAATAAAACTAACATTAGGTGTCCACCGAGGGAAACAAATTTTTTTATAAACGTAATGAAATTCAATCACTTCTTTGGGTTTACAGCCACAAAATAAAACGATTTCACTTACTCCGACGTTTCGATAAGTATCTTATCTTCTTCAGGTCTATTTATTATGGAACCAATATGTACATTATTAATTTTTATATATATTACAGTGAATTTAGTTAATGGTTAATTCACATACCGTTTAATGACAATAAAAAGATTTTATAAAATTCTAAATATACCATCAAAGGTATATAGAAAAAAGAAACAAGGTTTCAAAATTTTTTTCCCTTTTATAAGTGTACAGCGTTCAAAAATATTTTCCACATAACCCAAAACCCTCAAAAACAATTAATCGTTGAAACTTTTCTGGTCAACTATAATCAAAATAGTACTCCTGTATTGAGAATTTGGAATTCAAATACTAAGGGTTTCAAACTACAGTTTAAAAATTGAGTCAATAATACCACAATAAATTTTGCTCAGATCATTAGTATCGCTCTTCTTGTTGACTACTATATCCTGATTACCGAGAATGTGGGCCATTTCTAAAAACAAACGATTCTTATAGATTTTTTCAAATTCCATACGTAATGAAATTCTTTATTTGAAATGGAATATTTATTTCCTTCACTGAATCTGCTCTTTAAACAACAAAAAAAAAAAACAAAAAAATTTACTTCTCTCTTGCTTTTACGAACATTTTTGCTTCCTTGTTTTTGTTTTTTTTTTGGTATATTATGTAGATGTACGTCTGTTTATTATCTTGTACGTTCATAATTGAGTCGATTGTTGTCGATTAGTTTTAGTTTAGAAAAAAAACTTAGGAAAGTCGGTCGTGCGATTTTTTGTATCGCGAAATAAAAAGGATGAATTAAGATATGAATGAATGATTCTAATATGAATGAAAACAAGTTGATTTTGTTTCGTAATATACGGCCCAAAACCTATAAAAGAATTCAAACAAAATATTTTCGATTTTCAAAAAATCGATTTCTCTATAAAGTTAGCAGTTGGTTGGACTAATAAAGCTTTATTCAAAATTGTTTGTGCAAATTAAAAATTAAGACAAAAAAAAACAAATTTTAAGGGAACAAATAATTACCCGCGACATGGTGTGTTCTTTATAAATAGTACATCTACAAATAAAGAAAAGTGAGTTTTCCAGCGAGTGTAAAATTTCTCAAGCATGCGGTAAATCACTTTTGTTTCTTACGCGTCGAATATTCCATTTTTCCTTGTATACTTGACGAAAAATACCCAAATTAAACAATTACAATCACTGGAAAACTTTCACTTTTCTTTTCTTTTAGAACAATCTACAATTATTTGTGTAAATTGTCCCTTTTAAAGTGGAGAAAAAAAGAAAAACTGATTTTTTTGTTTTCTTCACATTTTTATTTATATTTCGATAATGGATGAACGGCCGTTAACGGGACAAAAACCTTTTCACGTGATTCGACGACCTCTTTATAACAATTTTTATTTTTGAAAATTGCAGAAAATATTTCTCTCATTTAAGGTCGCCGGCCCGCGCGTTGTTTTATTATTTATAACTCGGTAAGGGTTGAACGGCCTTTAGTCGACCAACACCATTTAATTTGCATGGAACGATCAAACTATCCTAATTCATATACTACCAAACTATCCTATTCTATGTGACCTCTTACTTTACACTCTAGGCGTATGTAGTTCTACATGTAAAGGTCGTGTCTCACAATCTTCTGATTTTTTGTCTTAAGTTTTAATATGCACAAACAATTTTGAAGACATATTTTAAGCAGTTTTGAATAAAGCTTCATTATTAGTTCAGCCAACTTCTCTAATTTTACACTGAAATCGATTTTAAAGGAAATATTTTTTTGAATTCCTATAGATTGTGTGCCGTACTGACGTCAAAATATAAAGTGTACGCTGTTTAATGCGGGACACCCTTAAAATTGAAGAAGCATCCCATCTTCACCCTTTTTCTTTATTTTAAAAGTCCTATAGGGTCAAACTAAAATATTTGAACTTAATTTCCGGCAGAGATATGTGGTACAGTGTTCGTTATGTTGTGAAAATGGACACGCGTTTTTCAGTAGTAAACTACTTGTAATTGTATACTTTTTTTAAATTCCTGAATATCTGTGAATTTATTTATTTATTTAGTTATCCTTATCACCAACTTATTTAATTGTTTATTTAGTTATAACGAACTGGTTACATTATTAAAAAATTTAATAAAATTATATCATTAAAATATTTCAAATTTTTTTTTTTCAAAATTTACCAATAATCTAAAAGATGCTTTGGCACCAATTTCTTAAATGGGTCTCTACGAATAAAGAGGGGCTCAGTATTTATTAATTTGCATCTACCTCGATATGCTGGAAGTATGAAAGCAGGCAGGCTTACATCTCTAGGTAGCCTTGGGGGTGCTTACATTTAAAAGCGCTTTTACACTCTATCTATGCGATCTGAGTAGTTATTATAAAACAGATTCCATACGGCAACACCATATTCTAACAATGAACGAACAAACGGGATGTACAAAATTTTAATTACGTAAGAATCCTGTAAATCTTTGGAAAACCTTTTAACAAACCCAAGCATAAAATTCGCTTTAGAAATGCAACCCTCAATGTGCTTATGAAATAATAGATTCGAAGTAAAAGTTATACCTAAATTCTTAAACTTATCGAAACTTTCAATAATGAAATCGTCAAAGAAGTAAACGTAACTAGCGGGTGAGTGTAATCGGGTAAACCAGATTGTTTTGCATTTGTAGATCTATAGCATCAAATTATGCGATGTACACGAAGCTCTGAAGTTTGTCGGATCAGATTGAAAGTCAATTGCATCATTGGCGCAACAAATAGTTGTGAAAATTTGAATGTCGTCCGCATAAATTACTCAGACAATTTACCACATCGTTTACGAAAAGAATAAAGAACATGGAGCCAAATGATTACCTTGATGGCCTCCTGAAGAACTTTTGAACTGAAATTATACCAATTCACCATTTGAGTTCTAAATTCCAGGTAAGACCTAATCCAATCAATTGGCAAAACAGTAACAATCCAAGGAGTCAAGTTTCAGCAGCAGCAATTCAAGATCGATCTTGTCAACGGTCTTTCACAAATCAGTGTAAAAGACCTGTACAAAATTACCATTTAATAGTGCATATAAAATACAATTTGAAAAAAAAACTAAGTTAGTTACAGTTGACCTATCAAGGAAAAATTCAAGCTATCCTGTGAAAAATCCATGAGAAATGAATATCTTAACATGAAACCACAATTTCCCTTTAACTAGTTACACACAAATGCTTAATGCTTATGTTAAATACAATGCTTATGTTAAAACTGAAATAATGCAAATACCTCTATAGTTCTCGACATCGCTTCAAGATCCAGATTTAAAAATTGGCTTAATAAGTAAGCGTTCCCATAGAAGAGAGAAGCAACTAGGGAAATATGGTCAGAAATTGCACTACCGGCTAATTTTAGAAAATGAGTGGAATACAATCGAATCCGGCACTTTCATTAATATCAAGAATTGACAATTCGGATAAAATAGTATCTACTTCCAGACGAAACATAGAAATTTTGACTCCCTTACAACATTATTCAAAATACATAGATTTTGAATTATAGACAATGTCCAAAAAATTATTTGTCCATTAGATTTGTTTTTGTAATTAACAAAATGCGAAAAGTTATCTGCTGTAAAGAATATATATGTACATACCATATATACTATATTTATATATATATATATATATATATATATATATATATATATATATATATATATATATATATATATATATATATATATATATATATATATATATATATATAAATATATTCTTTAATAGAGTTTCCCAAAATTTGGCTCTTTCCAGCGCCCCTCCTCTCCCCGTCCACGAGTAATACTTTTTTGAATTTAAGAAATTGAGCGATTTTAGGCTATTCTCGATAGGTAACCATTCTACTTAGGTTGCTTTATTTTAATGTTATAGGCATCATTCTCTTCGTTTTTTATTGAACTTTCATTTGAAGTCAGTTTCAGCATCATATTTAATATTGGCTAAATGCGACACCAAAAGGTACAATCATATTTTCTTAAAATATGGCATGTTTTAAAATTTTCACTAAATCAGTGAATTTTTACTAAAATACATAGACTCAGTTTCTTCATGTTTTCATGACATTTACAAATTTTTGAACCATATTTAATTTTTTCAAACACTTTTAAAGTTGGGTACAAGCGTTTTAATGCACCCAATTTTTCGGAATTCGTAATATTCACTCCTCTGTAACTTTTTTCATTTTACTCCGAGCGACACTAGCTTTTGGAAGGAAGCTCATTATTTTATCCTCACAACACCTCATGAAATACTTATTTGGATATTGGGATCCTAACTGCGTTATAATTTTTTGAAACACCTAATAACTCGTTAAAAAAAATCAGGGGTAGTAACGTACGTTTTAATTCAGTATTTCACAAATATCTCAGCTTCTTTTTATCATATTAAAAAAAAAGTTTGTACTACTTTATTTATTTTGAGTTTGCCTTTAAATTGAACATTTTTAACTTAATATTACAGTAAACAAATTAAAATCTCTCAGATCAATTTTGATTTTATATAGATCATAACAAAATTCAGAAGCATAAGGAAAAGCTCAATAGTAGGTTCAACACTGTTAAAAAATCACAGTTGTGATCCCCTTGATGAAAAAAGGTGCAAATTAACTTGTATCTACTACTAAACTTACCCCTACTCATAATTTTAAAAATGTTAGATTTAAAGGCAAACTCATAATAAATAAAGTAGTACAAACTTTTTTTTTAATATGATAAACAGAAGCTGAGATATTTGTAAAATACTGAATTAAAACGTATGTTACTACTCCTGATTTTTTTTTAACGAGCTATTAGGTGTTTTAAAAAAATTATAACGTAGTGGGGCGAGAAAACGGAGAGAATGAGGCCTATAACTTTAAAAACAAAGCAACCAAAGTAGAATGGTTAGCTATCTATTAGCCTAAAATCACTCAATTTCTTAACTTCAAAAAATCATAGCTAGAGAAGTGTGGGCCAGGAAAGGGTCAACTTTTGGGAAAATCCATATCCGTATACATAAAAAATATTATATATATATATATATATATATATATATATATATATATATATATATATATATATATATATATATATATATATATATATACATGAGAAAAATACATGAGAAATTGAGAATATGCTTTACAGTGAAGGGAATATATACTCCATTTAAAATACAAAATTTCATATCATATGTAAATGAATTTGTTTCCCTTACTAGACACCTAATGTTAGTACCAAAAAATAATATTCAAAGAGTGGCGCTAGGTTCGCACCGGCTTAACATTTTATTTCGGTATAATCTTTCTTATACTTTTGTGTTTTGTGGTTCGGTCCTTTCATTTTTCACGTCTCTAAATTACAATCATTTTCTTGATAATTATATGACTCGAACTCTCTTGAAGAAATCTTCCTTTTTTCAATAAACATTTATCCTGAGTGGATCGGATCGTGAGTTACAACGACAACAATTTCCAATTATTATTTCAACTCAAGCGATTTCCCAATTTGTTCCTAAATTTTTGAAAAATTTTACACAACCTTCATTTAAGTTCTAGCAACAGTTTTCAATAAAGGAGGGAAACTCTTACGATAAAAATATTTTATATGAAATTTTCCAATATTCGACAATTTTGAATCGTAATAAAATTTTAGAAGAGAACGGAAATTTTTTTACAATTATGAGAAAGTTTTAAGATTTGGTTGCCAATCAATTGTAATTCAATGACAAATTGAAAATATTGACCTATGAAATAATCACTTATAATACCACGAAAATAACTTTTGTACAGCTGACAAAATTGTTTTGCTGGGATTTGAAATTATACCTAAAGTCTCTTTATAGGTAATCTAAATTTCCAAAATTCCTGTGAATTATTAAATCCACTTTACAATTTTGTCTCATCCTCGCGCAAAGTGTTTTTATGCTAAGTGGCTTTGAGAAATAAACGAACAATTTACAGTTCTAGGAGTCGTGGGATTTCTATAAATACTGGAACAACACATGAAGGATCCTAGGTTTAAATCGAGTTAAATTAACCTAAAGCATTTTTTTCTAAATTGCTAAACAAGAAAATTGTTTCTGTCTGAAAATTAGTAAAGTGTTTTAACAAAAATTGTTTGTAAAGAACCTAATGCTGACTGCCGGGCAACCCACAGTATTATAATAAAACTAACCCGTTGCCTCTTCTAAAAACTTAAACTAATATTTAATGTTGTAACGAAAATCAATAAATCAAAATCATCCGAATAATCAGTGAACATGATTCCGTTAGCAAAGCACGAATCCAGAGGTCCAGTGCGGTATCAGTGGCGGGCTAAGCTCAGGGTTAGGCGTGGGGTTTCCGGACATGAATTCGTGATAAATTGGCCACATTGAAGACAAAAAGTAGAGGCAGATAAAGATTGCACCCCCATCTATTTGCAGGAGAGAACCGAAAATAATAAACCGGGTGTGTCCATTCAGGATGTACCACACCATCCCACTCAACCCCAAAATAAGCAAGTATCCATTGAATCATTTCAAACCTCTTCGATGGTACTGAGAAACCAATACAGATAGAAGGCTGCCGTTCGCTCAGTATTTAAATTGTGTTACATTTTTGTTTTAAAAAGTCCATAAGTTGTTCTTTATTGGGTTTGGAGGATGAACACTACCGACATTAATTGTTTAATTGAAAATTGAAATTTATAATTTATTTGTTGACAAAGCAAAATACAAACAGCTAAATTTCAGTATGGCCATGTCTCCATTACACATACATGTAAATCTTGTTGAAGTTTTCATATTTAGGCTTTTGTGAATGGTCACGGCAAACCCGGTGAACAAAGCAAAGTGGCATCGCTGATTTGATAAGTTTGAACTAAATGAAATAGGGCGGAACTGCTAGACGTAGACGCCATTTTGACTGGAAAATCACAGCAGGTGGAAAGACGGTAGCATGTCTTCCTGCGGCTTCTTCCTTGCATGCATCTTTAGAGAATGTCATTCGAATCTGTTTACCACTTTTATAGTTTTTGTTTCCTACACACCCCGTGGCGTTTAACCAAACTCAGCAACCGATTAAACAATTTCAAAATTATTATTTTATTATCTATCAATATATAAGTGTCATTTTCACAGCCCGCTAAGATGTATAATATTTAATACTTAAAGTATGCGTGTAATTCTGTTTATTTCTAATGTATCTCCATTTCATTTTAGAAACACTTACACATGCATAACTTTTTTGACTTTCCATTTTTATACAACGGAAACTGTAATTCGAATTGTAATAGTGTGCAAGTTCGGTGTATTTTGTGTTCGTCTTTCTCGTATGTATATAATTTGGTTCGTACCGGATTTTCCGTTCCTTTTTTACATGAAATTTTTGACTTTCCACCGCTAAAGATGTTTTCACATCAAAAACAGACAGTAAAACGAAGAGAGCTATGGGTGTACTACTGACCATCGAGACGATGGACCGCCAAAATCAATAGTTCTGGGATGGAAATAGCTGGTACCTTCGTCTCCACGCTCAGGGCTCTTGGAACTACGATGAGAAACTATCTGGCGGTGTCAACGATGCAAGCGCCGGAATCCGCGTGTGAGTCAACTTTTCCATTGTAAGAAAATTATAAAAAAAGATTTTATGCTGTGGAAATTATTTCCACAGTTTGTTTTCTTTATTTTTATTTAAACACAATTTTAACAGGTTGAAAAGATACAATAATAACTAACTCTCTATTTAATTTTTCTTGAGTTTATATAATGCAAAATATGTTTAGCCGGTAAAAATCTAGTTGTTGTTCCAAATGGTTTATTCATCTGTTGCTCTAGTTTGTTGATATTTTATATCAACAAAATACTGGGAACTTCCGTTTTTTGTAAATTTTAGTTCAGGCGATGAAATTCTAAATAACTTTTAGATGTGCTTAATGATGACAACGTGACTTGTGTTGTTTCTGATGTCAACGTGACTTGTTATGATTAAAATACCGATGTCGATGTGGCTACTGATGTCGTTGTAGCAGGAATACGTAATTCCTCCCCTCTACGATGAGCGGCAGGCTGCTTGAATAGTCCTGAAGCTAAATGACTAATATTATGATTATTATGATGATGGTTAATGATTTATGTCCGGTAGAACTGTGTAGTTATGTATTGTTATTACGAAGTAAGTCGAGCGGTTTTTCAGGCTTAACTTGTATGATGTCTACCACATTGTATGGTATTCGAATCTCGATATTGTCGAAGAATTCTATTTCTTCTGTTGTGAATTTTTGATCCTTAATGTCTACGTTACAATTTTTGAATTCCAGTAGTGTTTGTTCTATGATTTTATATGTTTGTTGGTTACATGTAGATGTGTATACTATTGATTTGTCTGCGGGCTGTATATATAGTATTCCTTGAGCCAGGTAATCGATATCTTCGTAAGTGGTAATGTTTTGTGTTCTGAATTCGGCTTGTTGTTGGATTATTATAGCTGGTATGCATGTCTCTGATGTTGATCTTAGGTTCTCTTCTTTGCAGTATAATGTAGGTATGATTTGGCGCTTTCAGGTCCGCCAACTGTTGGCAACATGTTTAGTAAAACAATCATGTTATTTTCTAAATGCAACCGATTTATCGAAAATTTCATGGCAATGTGATAGATCGAATGTCAATTGTTCCATAAGTAAATTTTCAATGCCAACATGTTGTGACAACTGACTTGTGGGGTTGACACTTTTCCTTGTGGGGTTTCGATTACTATTCCATTATCCTTTAGTAATTGTTGTTTCTTATAGTTAGGTCTTAATTTTCCTCTTTTCTTATTTTTTTTTTTGTATAAATGAATAATTTCGGGGATATAGGGCAAGCGGGTTTTCTTTTCTTATTGATTTTCGTAATAATTTTAGTTTTTACTTCTGTTGATTGTTTATGGACATCACTACATAATTGTTCGTAGCTTTCTTAGTGTTGTTGTAAATAATCGATTACATTTGCAAAATCTAATTGTTTCTCGACGTAATGACCTCTTAACAGATTAAATGGCGTAAATTTAGTTGTTGAATGAACTGAATTATTATACGATAGTATGGCGAGATTCATTACATCTCGTACATTTTTATCTTTGTCTTTTAGGCGCTGATGCTGCAAATTTCCTTTAATGTATGCAGTCTTTCGATTGAAGAGTTGCCAGTGGAATTGTATGGTGTGGTCACGTGCAATTCAATTTGAAGTTTGTTTACTAATTGTTTTTACTTCTCCCCCATTTCCTATTTCGGAATCTGCTATGATTTTTCCTGGGAATCCGTGCTGACTGAAATATTGTATTAATGCTTCGGAGATTCTTTTGGTATTTTTTTCTTCGAACAGGTAGGCTGCGGCAAATTTACTGATTTTATCTATGACCGTTAAGAATTTCACTGTTGTTTTCTTTCAACTTTAGTTGAAATATGTGAGTGTGTATAATCTCCGTAGGTTTCTTTGGAGTTTCGGTTAAAGATAATTGTAATTGTGGGGGTTGTATATCATACTTAACTTGTTGGCAAACGTCGCATTGTTGACGTATTTTCGAATTATTTCTTTCATTATTGGGAAGTAGTTGGTCTTTTTGAGATGCTCCTAATTTTCTATGATACCGCTATGCTCATTTTGCTCGTGGGTAATTTTAATGAGTTCCTTTTGTTTGTTCTCGTCTTCGATAACAATTAGGAGTGAGGCTCTGCATTCACTTTGTGGTTTATTACCTCGGTCTAGAAGATGTCATTGTTTCATATGCTTCTGAGACGTATTGAAAACACTCTTCTGATGTGAATATATGTACACGTTAAATTCCTGGTACGTTCAAATAATTTGCGTAATTCTTCAGTGATGATTGTTTTTAACCGCGTTTACGTGGTATATGTACTGTTACTCTTTTTCGAGTTTTGAAGAACATTTCTGCTTTGATCAGAGGTTCTTTTAGGGTATTAGATAACATGCTTGCTTTATCTTCTAATGAAGATGAACTTTCGGTATGGTTAACTTCAATATTATTAGAACTGATTTGAATCCGAGATAGGACATCTGCGTTCGCGTTCTGAATGCCTTTTTTGTAAATTATATCGTAGTCGAACTCCTCCAATTTTGACTTCCATCTCACGATTATTGAGTTTGGTTGTTTCAGTGTAAATACCCAAGTGAGGGGTTTATATGGTCTGTAATAATGGTGAATCTATACGAACAAATAAATATGGCCGGAAATACTTTGTTGCCAAAACTATTCCCAAGAGCTGTTCTGCTCGGTTTTCGTCAGTCTACGCGAGGCGTAGCGTATTGGTAAATCCTGTCCGATTATTCCTTGGGACAAAATAGCACCTATGGCAACGTTGCTTGTATCGGTTGTCACCAACAATGGTTGTTCGAAATCGTGGTATTGCAATATTGGATTTTTGCATAGCAATTTTTTGTATTTTTCGAAACATTTCAAATATGTTTCATTAAGATTGATAACAGAATCTTTCCTTAGACACTGTAATATCCAAGTAATCCCAAGAAACTTTTGATTTGTTTTTCATTTTTGGGTATGGGGAAATGCTGTATTGCCCTGATCTCGTCGGAGTTAGGTTTATCTCCTTCGGAAGTGTCTATGTGAACCAAGAATGCGACTTCTTTATGAAGAAACTCGCTCTTATCAAGTTGTAATTTTAAGTTTGCATCTCTCAGTTTAGTAAATACTTTGTTCAGGCTAATTATACGCTCTTGGAGCGACATAGAAAATATTATGATGTCGTCCATATAGCATAGGCATATTTTACCTTGTAACTCTCCTAGGATATAGTCCATAACACGTTGGAACGTTCTTGGTGCGTTTTTTAGTCCGAACGGCATAAGAACGAATTCGTAATCTCCAAATTCGACACTAAATGCTGTTTTAGGTATAAAGGACATACCTAAAACAGCATTTTGTGTCGAATTTGGAGATTACGAATTCGTCGAATGCTGTTTTAGGTATGTCCTTTGGGTTTACTTCGATCTGGTGAAATCCAGATGCGAGGTTCAGAGTTGTAAAATATATGCATTTTTGTCTAATATATCTGTGATGTTCGGTAATGGATATCTGTCAGAAATAGTTTTTTCGTTTAATTTCCGATAATCTATTACCATTCACCATTTTGCAAGTCCGGAAGCGTCCTTTTTCTTTGGTACTATCCAGATCGGGGACGACCAAGGGGAAAAACTAGGTCGAATGATGCCTTGATTTAACATTTTATTGATCTGGTTTTCTATTTCATTTTTGTGTATGTACGGATATCTATAATTTTTGTTATCCTCTAGCTCGATGTCGTGCTTAATGGAACTGGTAAAAGATAATTGACTATCTTCTCTCTGGAAGATCTCTTCGAATTGTGAGCAGAGTTTTTCGATGCTTTTTTTTTCTTCGCAGTTAAGATGTGATGTTCTAATTAGTTGTTTTATATCGGAATTATCATAATTCTGTATAGGTTCAATGTTGTTGGTTGCTATACGGAATTCACTAATTTCTTCACACTCTATGGGGTGTTCAATTTCGAATTTTTTATTTTGTGAAATGTAGTTGACGACCCCCACATTAGCGTAGTTATTTTTACTCACATATACCGGGTGATTTTTTTAACCTGATAACACTCAAATATCTCGGAAAATAAGTACTCTACGAAAAAAATTGGAAACATCAAAATTTAATTATTTCGTATGGGGGAAATACATTAGTGTTAAAATTAGTACCCCTCCTCCTTGTAGGTGCGGCGGGGGTAACTTTGAAACTAAAATATGAACCGCAATTTTTTATTGCAGATTTGGATTCTACGGCTAAAAATACGTAGGATTTGGCTGAAACATTTTTTTCGATTCATGATAGATGGCGCTGTAATTGACGATATTCAATTTTTTTCGATTTCTCCTTGTGAGCACCTATGCAAACGATTCTGCAATACGTCTGCAATAAAAATATCACGGTTTCATTGTAGATACTCGAGGTTAGTCTTAAACAATTTGTATTTCTTAAACTTTCAATTACTGAAAATGGCTTCTCATTATCGTAACCCTATCGTCATAGTGACGAATATTGTCAATAAAGCGCGATCTATCATGAATCGAAAAAATGTTTCAGTCTAATCCTACGTATTTTTAGCCGTAGAATCCGAATCTGCAATAAAAAATAGCGGTTCATATTAAAGTTTCAAAGTTACCTCCCGCCCCACCTACAAGAAGGAGGGGTACTAATTTTAACACTAATGTATTTCCCCCATACGGAATAATTAAATTTTGATCTTGACCATTTTTTTCGTAGTGCTTATTTTCCGAGATATTTCAGTGTATCAGGTTAAAAAAATCACCCGGTGTACCTTCTGGTATGATTAAGTTTCCGTTAAGGAGTCTTGTTTTCCAACTTATCATTTTTATTAATTTTTCGGGATATTGGTTAAGCACTAATGTATCTTTTAGTATTTTTAAATTTTGTTTGTGAAATTTAGTGTCGGAAAGCTTTATAATTTTTTGGGTTTAAATTTATATAGTGTTAATTTTATTAATATGTTAATTTCAATTATAAAAAATTTTGCCATTTGGTTCGTGAATTAACAAAATGCCCAAAAAATCAATTTTGTTATCCACTTCTTTTTCTAAAGTAAATTTGATTCTATTATTTGCTGAATTAAACGCTTCTAAAAAATAATCAATTCTATTTAACGGTACCGCAGTAATTATGTCGTCAACATATCTAAAGTAGAATAAAGGTTGAAAGTCTAAAGAGTTTAACACTGAATTTTCTAAATTTTCCATTACTAAATTTGCTAATTTGGGACTTATGGGAAAACCCACAGGGGAGCTAAAGGTTTGTTTATAAATTTTGTTATCAAAAGAAAATTCTGAATGGTTTAAAACGATATCTAAAGCAATAAAAAATTGAATTTTTGTTAATATTTCGCCAATTTTGACAGATAATAATTCGTACAATTTGGCTATCAACATTTGTAAATAAAGGTTTAACATCTAAAGAAATTAGCATGAGATTTGGCGGTATCGTAACTTGGTTTAATAATATTCCCTAAAAATGATGATAAAGAGTATGTTGGACTATTTATCGAATTTATAATTGGTCTGTACGGTACATTGGGCTTATGAATTTTTGGTAACCCATATAATTTTGGAATCACAGCTATATAATTTGTAAGTTTCTTCTTTGTCACCAAATCGATATTGCCAAATTTCTCCCATTCTTTTACTACTGAGTTAATTTTTGTCTGTATCGGCGTAGAATTGTTTTTAAAAATGTGTACGTACGTCAAGGTGTCGTGGAGTAAGTCATACATTTTTTCAGTGTAGTCCGTCCATAATGTCAAAACCGTTACGTTTCCTTTGTCAGCTTTTGCACTAAAATGCCCGGATTGTCTTTCAAAAATGTTTTCGTTTGTATCACATATGTCATAATTCTTTTTTCTTTTGGTGTCAAATTTTGAATGTTTGTGTTTGTAATTTGTCAAAATATTTATAAAATTGTTTCGAATATGAATACGATCGTTGTCTTCTAAATTAAAAATGGCACTTTCAACGTCTGAAATAATTTTGAAAAAAGGCACCACAATACCAATGGTAGGAGGGCAAAATGTATTTCCTAAACTTAATATGAATTTTACATGTGTAGGTTTTCAATTATGAAATCACAAACTTTTTGGCCATTCCATATATAAAAAACCTTTATGAAAAAATAAAACGTCTGTTCCAGAATTATAATTTCAAAATTGTGGGATGTGCGTGCAGCCACAAGTCTAAATGGAAATATTTTTTCCAAAATTAAAGGCAACGTACCTTTAAAAAACAATCAAATGTGGTTTACCAAGTCCGTTATAGTTGCAACGCTACGTACACTGGACAGACAAAACAATTTTTGGAAAAAAGGATTTATCAACACAGATATGACACCAACAAAGATCTAAATTCAAATATTAGCGCACTTATACGACATCTGAAAAATTCAAATCATTCAATCAATTTAGACAACTTCAAAATTCTCGATAAACAAACCAATTTTAGGAAAATATCGATTTTGGAAATGTTACATATTAAATCAAGTACAAATTCGATTAATATTGTGGAAGATTATGCTTATATTGGCAACTCGTATCCTAATTTAATTTTTGTTCAATAGTACAACCTTTCTACATGAAATCGCTTTAGCCAGGAAAAATTTTTTTCGAAAAAAAAAATTGTCTAGGCTGTGCGTTTCCATGAAAAATCGGTTTTTAGTAACAAATGTTTGATTGTTTTATGTGGAATTTTATATAAAAAGGAACTCATTTTAGAAATAATTTTCATTGTGCTTTTGATAATGATGCCGAATTGGGATTGAAAGCTCAAGCTTAAATCTACAAAAATAATGAGCCTTATACCATAAAATAATTTTGTTTAAATAAATTGATAAAATGTTCACTGCCTATTTATGTACATCCCAAATCAGGAGAGAGAAATGAAAAAATCGCTAGATTCCTGATATGGGTACAAATTGTGTATCTAAAGTATTTACAAACGGTTACGTTGTTGGAGGGTTTATTAATTCAACTGCGTATCCTCCACAATCAAGTTTGGAGGGATCAAATCGTACGCGACGCAAACCTGAATAGCTGAGACATTTTATATAGCGGAATCATAGGATAAGTGAAAAACAACCGATGTTTACACTATGCCGTAGTTTTTTGCAGCCTAATTAGACTAAATGGTTAAAAATAACACTACGTTAATAAAAACAGATGCTATTTTATATGTATGTAACTATCGTTGTGTATATTTCGACAATATTTTTTCGGTATTTTGCAACAAAGCAATTTAATAAAACTAAATTTGAGGTTGCTGTTTATTTTAAAATAATTAAAAATTTACCAGATACATATTAAAAAATGCATACTAAAACACACAAGAACAATGAATTTTTTGCTATTTTTGTGCAAAAATAAACAATAATATTTATATAATGAAATAATAACGCCCAGTAGCGGAAGTTTTTCAGAAATTCTGTTGTTTTGACGCAACAACTAAATGCTCTCTGTTTATCAACAAACAACAGATTTTACGATAGAAATATTTTTATTTCGGGAGATTTATGAAATATAATTTTACAAGAACATAAAGTAAAAATAAACCGTAATCATGGACAAAATATTTTTGAAATTTTCTTTTAACATAAAAAGCATAACCCAAAAATGTGTTTCCCATGTATACATGGAGAGCAAAAAAATAAAATTCTTCCTCATATTGTTTAACAGTCTTGTCCCCCATTTTATACCATTTATAGTGAACAAAATATAAATTAAAATGTAAATTTTAAATTAATTTAATTTTAATTTAATTTCTCTGGTTCTTATTTTTATATTTTGTTTTATATAAGTAATAAAATTAGTTGTTGCTATTGCTTTTTGTTTAATTGAAAAACAGTTGTGGTTGGTGGTAGAATGGCAAGTTTTTGTTAAGAAGAACCCTAGAGATACATTTTTATTTTTTGTAGAATTTGTATGACGGTTATACTTCTTTTAACCACTTGACGGAGGAAATGATAATTATTTATGAATTATGAGGAATTAGTTAGAGAATTATGCTTACAAGGAGCAGTTGAATTTGCTAAATTTGATGAAATTTGCATGATCAATAGAAAAATTTAGTCTGAAACATAATACTGTAAACAAATTGGAACCAATTTCAAAAAATTACAAACTATGGCAAAATTAAGATTTATCTTTCAACGGTATGATTCGCGCAACGTGATTTCATTTATAGAACAAATAGCAAAATATAATGGATTGTGATAATTGTTTACGTATGGAACACGGAATGGTAAACATATCTAAAACTTTAGTTATGACGATTTGATAAAAATTATTTAATTTCTTATTCTAATGTATTCAAGATCCAGGTATGTAGGTTCACGTATCTTACGAACCAAGTTGAAACAACTAATGGTAGTAAGACGTATGCGAATGGAGTGAAAATATAATCCAGAGGGCGCCAGACACGAGTAGTGGAGAGAAAGGTTAACTATATTTAGTACAAATAGGCGACCAATACAATTAGAAGATATCTCTCGAATAAACATACAAATACACACATGTAACCAGAGCGTTGGGGGGTAACACAATTTAAACAGTAAATATATAAAAATGACAGAGACCTCTTGCAGAAACTTTTAGCCGACTAAGGCTCAGGGTTGGGGTGGGGTTTGAGAGGTTTATAAACATATATATACATATACATATATATATAAAGAAAACGAAAGCAATAAAATTTATCAAAAGACTCAAAAACTTATCGGCGGTTCACTTGCTGGTGGTTGACCCTCCATCAGGCTCCTTCTGGCCCTTTACCAGATATGGTAGTGGTGTAGGTGTGGGGTAAATATGGATATACACATACTACCTAGTAACATGGTATTGTTTTGTGGCATGTTTACGAAGTGGCATTCAGTTTTCGTACAAATATGGTGGTTTACCTTATACAGTACGTAGGTACACACACTTACACTACACTTAGAGGTTGCCTTTTCCCGAGAAATTGTATTTCTCGATTTGAAGCTTCCTGACAAAGAAACACTTCTTTCATTTTTAAATGAAGTATATGCCAAAGGGTAAACAGCATTTTTATGCATTGATGCTCTTGAAAAAATAACAATATTTTAGAATTCATAAAGGTTACAAGATTTTGTCGACAAAACTATCTTAATACTAAATCCGGACCTGCCAGAAAATGGTGCAGCTGATGGGTGGATGGAAGAAACCTGGCCCCTAACTGGTGGGGCCTCTAGTAATTTGATAACTCATCAAAAACCGAGGAAAGAATAAAATTGTGTTTGTTATTGCTACCTGTCGGGGGTATATGATATTGTAAAAAAAATGGCAAGGCCGATTTCCTTTCTGTCTTCCAACTGTTAAAGAAACGGTGTAAAGTTTTCAACGCATTGTTTACCACATTTTATGCGAGTGTACATATATTTGTTTAACATTGTAAATCAAGAAAGAATAAATATAAGCGGAACTAGGTCCTACGATACACACGATAACATAAATCTAAGAGGGTTCTTATGACTAATTTGTCAATGAACAACTTTTGAACCGTGTCTTTTTCCAAAATGAAATGTCAAATCTTAAGTTCACACATGACGGTATTCGTTCCGACATCATTATATTTGAATCTTTACTGAATATTTATGTCACAACAGACGTAGAGGTTGCCAGATGAGGGAATTTCACATATTTAAATTGGAAAATACAGACATTCCAGGAAACCCCTATAGCATTAAAGATTACGCATTAATTTGTTGCGCAAATTACGCGTACCACGATTTTTCAGATAGCTCCTGAGTTAAGCCTGTCTGGAGCCACTTCTTCTTTACTATGCGCAAACCACTGCGTCACGAAAAGGCAGGGATCGTAGAGGGGTTGAGTTGTATAGAAAACGTATATGATGCGAAAGGGAAGACATCTAGATATGTGGTATTCTATTTTTAAGGCCTTATTGTAGTAGTAAAATAAACAAAAATTTGTTGGACAAAACAATCTGTATTAAAATAAAAAAATCAATTTAATGACGTCATGATTTGTCCACATTTAAAACCAATGGCAACAATCGAAATTAAAATAAATCAAAAAAAGCCAAACAGAAAAACTTTAATCAATACATTGAGCGTGAAGAAAACAAAAAATCGAAACAATCTAGCATGCTTCGCAAATTCAAAATAACAACAGAACGATATTCAAATTCAAATTTGAATATAGGCAATGAAAGAGATGCTTATTGTATAGTTTGTAAATTTTGAGTTATTAGTTTATGACGTATATTACAAAAACAAAAACACTTTAAAGTTCAACACACGAAAACCCAAATGTTTTAATGATATTGTGATCGTTTCTTTTCTAAGTTTTGTTGATCCGTACAAGTCTGTTATTTTTTATGTTGCTAATTATTTATAAATTCTAAATATTACAGGACTATTGTATCGTACAAATAATAGTGTGTATAACTCGTGTGAAAACGTGTAATTGGAATACTCAAGTGATTGCAGCCCTCGCTGTCGCTCAGGCTACAAATTTCACTTTCGTATTGCAATGACTCGTGTTCTCCAATTATTATACAATATACTATTTGACTGCAAGGGGCTATATCACAGCTCACCGACTTACAAAAATTCTAAAACGTTTACAACAAATGCATGGAACTGTGTACATCTGAGCCGGCCAATAATTTTTTTCTGATTTCAAGGGAATATATCAGAGGAGAGCTCACCGACATACAAAAGTTCTACAAAGTTTACAACAAATGCATTAAATTAGAATTTTTTTCCAGAAATTTTTTTTAAATTTCTGTTAGAATTTACAAATCTGTCACGATAGCAATATTTTTCGGGCCAGAGAACAAAACTGTATAAGCATTAAGTAGCTATCATGATATAAATATAGTATGTATCATGACGTCTTATAGTGTTTTCGGATAGAATTTCGCTAACTTCGCAAAAAAATATTAAAAACATTCGTGACAACAGGATTTTCGGGGATGAGAGTAAAAATTGTCACAATAGCACTATTTAGTGTTACCATCGCATTTTTCGGGTAACTTCAGTTACATATATTTGGGCTGTGTTATTAATGTCGATTGTAGCTCTTTCTGGTTTATGGGTAACTATTTAAATTGAAACATATTTACACGTCGTTCAGTGGATGGTTCAGATGCTTTATTTTCTGTAACGGGGCTTGATGTAGCATTCGTTATTCTATTGGGTAAATCGGTAATTTTCAAAAAACTAACTTTAAGTTCTTGTCAAAATGAGGACACGATCACAATAAAGCCTTATAATTCGGCGTGATATTACAGCACGGGAATAGTGTGCCACACTGCTACACATAAATAAATGTTATGAATGAAATAACAGTTAAAAGTCTTGAAGAGGCATTGGGAGCTAGATCGTCTTTTATTTGCAAAAGGCCAGTGATCGGACCAAATATAAGTACCTCGCAAAACGTAGCAGTTTATACTTGAAGGCAATCTATTCAAATCCGCTACTAACTCTCATCATATATACCCACAGTGAGCAATACTTTTATTAGAATACCTGTCGAACAAATTCTTTTACAGACCCCTTATAAGGGTCAATTTCTTGTCCTCGAACACAGCTATTTCAAATTATTGATTTGAGCTAGACTTCCGTATGACACTGGGCTCTCCGCACCTCATTTTACTAAAAACACGAAATATTATCGATGTATTGGTGTATTTTATATGCCAATGATTGTTAAATGTGTTGCGTAAACAATACGTATATGCAATACAATGATAACATTGGAAATATCAGAACTTTACTTTTTTTCGTGTTTTTAGATAAATGAAAAATCTACGATAAATACGTTGCCTCTGGTAGTAGAACTATATCATACAGGTAAATTGTATTTATGTAGAGCTAATAAATGTCAGACTTATTAAAAACTAATTTTTTTGTCATGCACTATATCTTCCATTACCAAACCAATACCATTGTCTCCCAATTGTTATCCTCGTTTGTATTACACTCATGTAGGTATATACATAAAATCAATAGACATATTCCATGTTCAATGAACTACACTATCAGACCACCAAATGCTTAGTACAGTACATACACTCATTCTACCGCTAATTTTTTTTCAGTGGAACAAAATACTGATACACAACAAGTTGAGATACATAAACTGAAAAAAAAAAAAAAAAAAAAAATCGAAATTTGGAAATTTTCCAAGAAAATGATAACACACAAAATAAAAAACCATTAAATGTATCATCTTGCTGGGAAGCTTGCAATATTTTGTGTTTCATTTTGTTCTACCCCATCTTTCTAGGTAATGGCGGGCGGCCTCCCATATTATACAGATACAAAAATTTAATAAAGTGTGTTTTTTTAAATAATATAAAATGCTTTAATCAGTTGGATTGTTTCTCTGTCTGTATTTTAACCATTTTCATTAATACACCGATAAAAAAATAAAATAATCTTGCACCCGCAACATAACGTTCGCACTGTTCGCAGTCTGTGGGATTAATATGAACATCTTTTCTTACTCACCTTTCAGTTCACAATTTAATTTCTTAGAATTTTCATTTTGTTTTGATGTCTACTACTTTGATTTATTTTTTCACAAGATTCGGTTTTATCGATACATCACACGTTATAATGTTACCAGAATGACCTAAAATTGATTTTCGTAGTTGAACTCAACGCACATATCAAAAAACGGCAACCAAACGACAAAACAAAAGAAATTTTATGATATTCTATACAAGACCCATTTGCTCATATAGAAGATGAAATTTTCATACCCAACCATGAAAAAAATAAATCATTCAAATTCCAGTGAAAAACTTGTTCACATAAGAATTTAATTTAATTTGGATTTCACAGGTAAGAAGAAGTTTTCAATACATATAGTATACCAAAACAAACCACAATATTACAGGTTTTCAAAAATCTACTTTTCGACAAAAAGCCGTACTCGAGCAATTTTTCTATAACCTTTACCTTTTATCAAATTACATATTGAATTTATAAATAATCAGATTTTTTTCGATTTCTTTAACATTACCCTAATACGTTCGAGTAATTCAATAAGTGTAAAGCTTTTTCAATTGTTTGGCAAGATGAAAAACAAATGAAAAAATCTAAAATTAGCAGACCATAAAAAAATCCACAAATACTCATAGTGTTGCTTAAATAGCAAATAGCGCAAAAAAACTTTTTTGGGGATGACCTTACCATGATATTAGAACTTAAAAAGCGTAATGAATAAGGTAGGATCGATCGTTGGCTTAAATTAAAGCAACCTAAATTATATAATGCCATAGTCTACAAATCGAAGCTTTTTTAAAATTTGTTTAATTATTTTATAAAGGAATTAGAAACGAGGTAAACCAAACTTTCAATAGCAAAACATTTTTTTTTTACTTTTATATTATTATAAGATGTTATGACCATTTAGGCTGGGGTCATAAATTGATGGTAGAAAGTAAGGGGGGCGGGGTGTCTATTTACAGGGAAAGAGTTACATTTATTTGATAATATTCAAGGAAATAGAAGAGAAAGAAAAAAAATTACTGTTTGTTGCTGATTTGGATTAAATGGCAGTCAGTTGGCCTGTATTTTTATATAATTTGTATTTTATATTCAAATACTTGATGTGACAAGGTGGAGATTTCCAATGTTTTAACTATGATTTATAATTAATGAGAGTTTGTTAGTAAATGATAATTTTTCTAATCCATAATTAGGTACATCGTCAATACCAGCTGATTTCTTATTATTTCTTGATTTAATAAGGTCTCTGATAATAGCTCAGCTAACTAGATTAAGGGATTAATTTTCATTCGTAAAAAGTCTTGATTTGCTGATTTAGTTTTCAGGCGATATTATTGTTATAGGTGCTTTATTATAACCTATAAATTTATAAACTTCATTGCTAACCATTTTAGTAAAATCAGTGCAACCCATATTCATATTTTGCCTTTGAATATTTAAAAAAAATAGTCCTAGTAGATTTACTTTATCAACTGGTTGGCTAATTATGTCATTGGTACTGCTGTCTGTAAGATCTGGTATTTTAAGAAAAGTTTTTCTTCTAGATATTTTATTTAATTCCTGACAGTTTTGATTTCCAATGATTTTCATAGTGTAAATGAATGAGTTCAAAAATTAGTTTATTCGCATTTTTTATTTGAGAGCGAATTGTTTGTGCATTTGATTTTATACATTGACTGCGTCGCTTATTTTTAAATTTTATGAATTTAATTATATTGATAGGCAGGGGGATTTGCGAACTACAGTTTATGGTGTGTTTATGACGTAGGAAGATACCATAGTAATGAGTTGAAGTTAGTCACTAATAATTTGCTCAAAATAAATAAGTTTATTTGCGCCATTTTATTTATCAAAAATAAGGAGAAGACTGAGTTTCATGTCGGTTGGATATAAAAATTTGTAATATATACAATATACTATGTATTTTAGAAACATCTAATCGGATCTAAATTGTGTTTATAAATGGTCTGTTGAAAACAAACTACCTCTAAATGTTAACAAGTGCGTCTCTGCAACTTTTTCCAGAAAAGTTAATCAAATTAGGTTTTGCTATAATATTGGAATATCAACATTAATTAAAGTGGATAGTATTAAGGATTTAGGTGTGACACTAGATTCAAAGCTACGCTTTGATTTACATGTTGATGTTATATGCAGAAAATCTTTCAAAACTTTAGGTTTTATTTTCAGACGAGGTAGAGACTTTAAAAATCCGTCTACATTCTTACTATTATTTTCAACCTTGTTCGATCTAACTTAGAATATTTATCACAAGTATGGAACCCTTTCTATTCAGAATATAGCAATAGAATCGAAAGTGTTCAGAGAAGATTAACTAGATTTTTATGCATGAAGTTTGTGCCATCGAATAATTGTATGGCTTATGAAACTCGCTGTAATAAATTCAATTTGATCACCCTAGAAAATAGAAGGGTCCTACTTGATGAGTTCTTACTTTTTAAAATAGTTAATAGTCATCTCGACACAACTCTACTGACAAAAATTAATTTTTATGCCCCGGCTTCCAGGACTCGCCTCGTGCAGCTGTTTTTATCATCGCTTTCTAGAACTAATTAGGGGATGTCTTCAATTATTAATACACTGGAATCCAACCATATGATGTACTTTGCAGACTTCGACCTATTCAACATGTCTCTGTTGGTGTTTCGGAAAAGATGTAAATCTGTATTTTTCAACTATAGTACTGCTACTTCAGATACTATAGTAAAATAACCACAACTTAAGCTTCACAGTTTTCACTCCATTGGTGTTTTGGTTTGTAATTTAGTTTCTGTTAAATAGAGTTTAATATAAAAGAAATTGTATCATCATTTTTGTATTATTATTATTATTTCTATAATTATTATTATTATTATTTTTTTTTTTTTCTTTATGTAATTATCAGTTTAAATATGTATTGATGTATTTTTTTCCATTTGAAATGTGGCAGCATGTAATTGGTTTAAAATAAATAACTAAACATGACCCACGTCACATGATCCGCGTTGGAATTATTTCGTTGATATAATCGAATACCAGATCCCTCCATGCGAAATTTATGTTTGCTCCAATTAGTGATTTTCCCAAATTAACTTCTCATATTTGACGATAGAGGCACTAGCATAAAAAATATGATAATCAAAAATTTTGACATTTGCGATTAGTCAAGCTATTTGGTGTGTGAGTTTTTCGTGATTATTTGTCATTTTTAAAAGTAAAATAAATTATACGAAACAAATCAAAGTGTTTTTATAAAATTTAAAGTGTTTGAATAAAATCTGAAGTAATTTTTTCATAAAATATGGTAGAAAACATTGCGCATACGGCGTTTGTTCGTCAGACTCGCGTTTCTTAAAGGATTCAAAGGTTTTTTTTTAGCTTTCCTAACCCCAAAAAGGAAACCGAATGGTGTAAAAGATGGGTCGCTGCTTGCCGAAGACCTAAATTTACAATAACAAAAGTAACGCGGTATTCATTTATGTGAAGCCTTCACTTTGTAGGTGAAAATTAACCGACTGAAGTAAATCCAGACCCTATTTCTGCTACTTTTTCAATGGTATGTATATAGATTAATTTTTAATTTTAATATGTATTTAATAATTAAAATTGTATTTATGATTGTTGTAATTTCCAACATCTCGAGAATCAAATTTAAATGAGTATTCCATTTCTCAAATAGATGAACACATTATTATTACCCAAAATGTACGTATACGAAATGTTAACTAGATAAATTATTTATTTTCTAATTTTATTTAATCTAGGATTTCGAAAATGATATTGTCAAAAATCCTACGCAATGCTGTGGTGAAATTGCTGGTCTTAGCATTGAAGGAATAGAAGAACCAAACGAAAGGATATGTAAAACAACAACAGGCACAGCAGAAAATAGTACATCATCAACAAGTTCAAAATTACGGAATATATCGAATGAACCATCGATCAGGCGACAAAAGAAGCTCCTTGCTCTGGTGCATAAATATCGTGTGTCTAACGACAGATTAAGGAGAAAATTAAGTATTATGAAGGGCAAATTAAATTCGCAATCATTCAATTTAGAAGTTATACGACAAAACTCAAAACGAATGAAATTTTATGCTGGTCTATACGTTGAACAGTTTGATGTTCTTTGGAAATTTCTGGGCGAAGAGGTGCTAAATTTAGATCACTGGCGAGGTGGAAAGCAGAAACGTAAACCCAAAAAAGGACAGATCATCACTAACACCGCAAAATCAAATGTTTCTGACATTATGTAGACTCCGAGTTGGGCTGCTAATCGAGGATTTAGCTTACAGATGTTCTGTAAGCGTGTTGTATGTCTCCAGAACTGTAAACACTTGGATAATGTTTATGTATCAAATTTAAGGCACTTTATACATTTCCACCAAGAGAGTGAGATAGATCTAGGTTAGGTTAGGTTAGGTTGGAATGGCTGCTTACGCACACTTAGCGTCAGAGATAGATCAAAAATACCTAAAATTTTAAAAAAATTTAAAAATATAAGGGTTATCATTGACGGGTTTGAAGTCAGAACTCAAAAAGCTGAGGACTACAGAGAGCAAGGTAACACTTACTCTGCTTACAAAGGGCATGCAACATTTAAATTTTTGTGTGGAATGCATCCGTCGGGTTGAGTGTGCTTCTTATCTGATGCGTACGAAGGGGCAATATCAGACAGAGACATTTTTGTGTCATGTGGGATAACTGAATATTTAGGAAATGGTGATCTTATATTGGCAGATCGCGGGTTTAATGTTGCTGACATATGTAACAGCTTGCACTGTCAACTATTAACTCCATAATTTTTAGCCGGAAGAGATAATTTTATAAGAGAAGGAGTACGCACAACAAAAGATATAGCATCGGCCCGTGTTCACGTAGAACGAGTTATAGGCAGAATAAAGGAGTACCGGATTGCAACGGGTATTGCCTAAATCTTTAGTATCAGTGGTATCGCAAATGGCTTTCGTAATTGCTATGCTCGTTAATTTCCAAGAGCCACTTGTAAAAACCTAACAAATATTTATAAGATAAATATGTATTTCGTTTCAATAAATTTATTTTCATATTATTCATTTAATTTTAGTATTGTAATAAAATGAGATGTAAATAAAACTAGCTAGAAACTTAATACTTAATGTTTTAATTCATTGTTTAACTTTAATCAATAATTTTTAAGGCACTTAAAATGAACATATTTATTTCAAGAATAATTATTTTAAATTCAAATTAAAATAATAATTAATCACAAAGGTAATCACTTTTCATGGATTGATAAATAATATATTATGTACATAAAGACTTTTATATTGTATATATCTAAATTTAAATAAATAAAAAATGTTCAGTCTAAAAAATTTATCAAGGATAATTCACGAGGCAGTCTCATTTCGAAAAACTCTACTAATAAAATTTTCTCGTGAATTTCCATCAGTTTTGGCATTAAGTGCGAAATGAAAAAATCATTTCGTTTAATCGTTTCTATTGCTAAACCTGCATTTGACCAAATAATAAAATCACAGTATTTTAAGTCCATAATAGCAAGGCTAAACTGAATTTGAAAATAATAAGAATGATTTGTTTTTAATCTTAAATTGGCAAATTCGTCCATTGTAAAGCACAGCGTGTTTGAATTTGTAACTTTTTCGTAGTCCCATGGTGAAATATTTTCAAGCTTTTTTGGACATTTTATCTCCAAAATAGCTTCAATATTTCCATTTGAATCGTATATTATACCATCCGGACTGCACCCGATACCTGGATAACGAGAATTATTGTAAAGGCCTGCTTGTCTAATATCGCCACCCTTAAGATTGTTATATTCTAAAAAGCCATGTTGTTCATTAATTCGTCCATAAGCAACAGCTGGAATTTGTGAAATATCATTATCAGACCACAACTGATTATTTACGATATTATCGTAAGAAGTTGCTGTAAAATACGATTTTGCAACTGATGCAGTAATCCTTACTCGACGGGCGTTTTTCCATTCAGCATTATTCTGCGAAGCAATCAGAAGCACTGGACCAAAAGCTTCTTGATTGTTTAAGTTTTTTTTTCATCTGCTGAACTTTTAACATTAAAACTTGTTTACCTCGTAAGTCCACGACATAGTCATCATATTTCAATTTTAGCAAGCTTAAAAACATGCAATTTGGCAGCTACGTTTGCAGGTCAGACACAAAAAATTTGAATTTGAAATTGTATTACCCCACAAACTATATTTGGCGTTAAAGTAACCTCCAATAACAACGAGAGAATTGGCATTTGATCTAATTTTTAAAATGTTGTCCAAATCTTTAGTGTCTATAGTCAGTGTGGAATCATTAGCTGTAAAATAAGCGGCAACAAAAACAATTGTATGCCCACACATTCAATTTTTATTATTGTAGATTCCATGGCATGAATATTTTTTGGTGTAGACACCAGAGAGTGGGATATATTTTTTTTTTGTATTAAAATTCCAATACCACCACCATTAGTCTTTTGAAATTTACATTATTTCTAGGTTTTAATTTCGTCTCGTTTAAAAGAATTATATGTGGCCTAATGGAATTTAGGAAAACCTCCAACTCATCTCTTTTTTCCTACTTATTAAAGAGTCTACATTTAATTGTATAATTTTTAGGGTAGACTTTAGTTGATTCATTGAGGATTAGTTAGTTTTGCAAAAAATTCAAATAAAGGTATTTTTTTTTTTCATAGGATTTGTGATAGCATTGAAAGTAGGAGTGAAATCGTAGAAACTACGTAAGGTATCACTGAATCCTAATCCAAATATATCGAAACAAGATTTGTCCCAATTGTGATTTCTGACTTGTTTAGGAGCAGTTGTGGCCTGATAGCTGCTTTTTGTAGCCGTAGAGGTTATCTTTGCAAAACATATATTAGGTATGTTGTTTGCAGCCCTTTCCTCTTCTTGTCTGTGTTTTAGTTGATTTTTCCTCTCTACCAATTCTTTGAATTTGGGCCACTGCCTAAAATTGGCAGGATGACCAATAGGTTCGCAATTCACACAATACGGATCAATATCTTTATTAGTGTTTGTGTATTCAGCAGGTAAATGCTTCACAGAGCATTTGACACATCTATATAACATTCCGCAGTTTGAGCCTGCGTGAACATATCGTTGGCAATTTCTACATTGGATTGATTTACTCTTAATAAACTTTTAGAAAGTAGCCACTTGATGTAACATATATTTAATGTTTGTGAAAATGTCTACATTAGTTTCAGAGTCAAGCCGCAAAAGCAAAAAATTAGGGTCTTTATTATCATTACTATTACTTTCCTTAGGAAAATATTTAGATATATTTTTTATATGCTGACTTACCCCAAGATTGTCAAAAGCCGCTATGATGTTATCTTTCGTGAAACTCGTGTCAACTCCTTTCAGTGTTAATGTATGCTGCTTTAAAATTGATGGTGTATGGGTAAAGTATTTTGTTTTTGCCTCTTTTAATGCTTTTAATGCTGATGAAAAGTTGTTAGTATCCCGTGGTAATAATATGATAAACGTTACGATTTATTTTTATTTTTTTAATTTATTTTGTCCAACTACCGTGTTAATATTATCTATTATTTCCTTAATATTTAAATTGTAGGTGACAATTGGCGAATTTTTTTTTTTTTTCGTTGAATTTCCTTTGTCTGGTAAATTTTAATTTGTTGAATTTTCAGTGTCCTGTAGATTTTTATTTATCGGAACAGAGCTGTGCTAATTCTTCTTTTTTATTAATTGTATAATTATTATTATTTTTATTAATTTTATTGCGCCGCCCTCTTTTTCTTTTGCTAATCACCAATCATCATCAATAAATGGAAATTCATTCTCCAGAACTTCATTAGATATATTATTGTCGTTGTTATTTTTAGTACTTGTTTCAATAGTTTTATTTTTTGCAGAGTCAACTAATAACTTATTATTGGTTATATTAGCACTGTTGGATACAGATGTCACTTTATTATCTTTTTCATTATTTATTTTTTTTATTTTTTTATTATTATTATTAGAGATTTGATTAACTTTTTCATCAGTGTTGACGTACTCCATTAACGATTCATCACTGGATTCAATTTTCGAATTGTTTTTTAATTCAATTTCAGTATTTCTCTTCACTAATCTTTCAATATATTCACTTTGGCCTTTGACAAATGATTTTTATCCTTTAATTTCATTACAAAATTGTTCAAATTGCTTTTTATATATAACATTTACTGTCAATATATTTGCAAAGTCACTCATTTTTTTATTTTAATTATTTTTTATTATCATAACTATATCATTATTAGTTTTAACTTTTTTATATTTATTTTTAGCTTTTCTAGCTTTTATGTTATTAAGGGTTATATGCCTGAAAGGCATAATCCCATTTAAATTGCACTAAATGTATATCATAACACAAGCACTATATTTTATATACACTAAGAAAAAGTTTTTGCAGCAATATTTATTGCCACTACTGTGGAACAAAATTAGTGGTCACTACTGTTAATGGGAAACCCCTTTTTTTAAGACAAATGAAAACGTTACAAATTTTTAATTACAATCTCTAAGATACTGTCATAAATGTGTGAATTTCAACATATAGGAAGATCGTTCAAGAAAATCGTTTTGATTTTCTTGTAATATTTGATTTATGTAAACCAAAATTGCTAAACTTTTCATAACAACAGCGTTCTATAAATCCTACTACAAATCGTATGGTCACTAAGTCCATAGACGTTACATATACATAGATGGCAGTAAAATCGAACCGAAAATTACCACCTGGGAAAATTTCAAGTTCAATAATTGTAGGAAATGCAAAACAAATTCACAAAATATTAATGTCGATTTCGATTAACTTTTTCCCCTCATTCGAGTAAACTAAACAAAGTACCCTATTATTTAACATCAATCGAATGAAAATATTTTATTGCACTAGTATTTAATCGTGTGTGTGTTTGGTTGAAAAATATCAATAATAATAAAAAAATATCAATAATAATAAAAATAAATGGAGAAACTAAATGTACATTTAGAAGATTACAATTTGGTGTTTGATATCGAGGGATGTGTTATAATGAGTGGGGGCTTGGCGTTGTTGGAAAATAAAATAAGTATGTTAAATAATATAAATTCCAGTGTACCATCAAGTCTTAGCGGATATTTCATTAATTTCAGAATATTAGAATTTGGTTATAGGAAACACGGAGATACAAAATATAGCAGAAAATCCAAATTTAGAAATCAACCAACAACAAAATTTAGCAAAAAACCCAAATTTAGAAAAAACCAAAAAGAAATCTGCTAAAGTCAGTGAACAAGCTCAACCAGGTGAATATTATATTTAACATTGAAACGAAAATATTTAATTAAACGGCAAACAGAAATTTTAAATTTTAAGACGATTCTGAATTCCTGTAAATTTTAATAATTTTTAGAGTTTGTGTATAATTCTGTCTTGGTGTTATAGAATAAAGATAAAATTTCCCGGAAATTGATTGTATTAACAGTGGAATTATAAAATATCAAAATTGTTAATTTAATGGCAATGTCTTGTAAATATACACTGATTTTACAGTGTGATTATATAGTGGACCTGTATGCACCCTAATGATTACATATAAATTTTATTTATTTTATTTTTATTATAATACTGATTAACGAAAATGCAATTAAGTAGACAGTGAACGAGACAAATTTTTTGCCTGACATGTACATACGCGGAGAACGTAGAATCCGTTGGTCTACTAAAAAAATTTAAAACAAGAAAAAATATGTACTTTTTTATGGCCGAAAAATAATTAAAAAATTCAACTTAGCAATAACCGGCGCTTAAACGGAAAATAGGTACAAGTGGTACTACTGTCGCCGATATATATGTTAAATAACTACTCCAAACTGTTGCCAAAACATAGAGTAATTTAATTTTTTTGTAGTGTCGCCGAAGTATGCGTTATTTAGATAATTACTTTGGCGACGGTCGCCAAAACATGCATATAATCAATTTTTCGGCGTGGAAGTATGAGTTATATATATATATATATATATATATATATATATATATATATATATATATATATATATATATATATATATATATATATAAATATATATATATATATATATATATATATATATATATATATATATATATATATATATATATATATATATATATATATATATATATAGATATATATATTCAGAAGCTATTTCATTTTCTGCTCCAGTTAGCCTTGATGGGCCCGGGTTTCAGCCGCAAGCTTGGTCTTCATTTTCATCTATAAAAACAATAAATAGCAACACATTTAATTCCAAACCCAAAAATAATAAATAAATTTAAAACTTACATGCAATTGTCTGATTCATTAGGGTATCCACCCGCACAATTTCTTCATCATGGTTTTTTGGGATCTTCGTAGGCGGCGCGCCAGCTCTCGAAGGCTCTCAATGAGGTCATCAACTAATTCGGCTGGCGTATTTAGTTCAACAAGATTGTGAACTTAAAAAATACGTTTTACGATATTTGGGCAAATGTTAGCCGCGACTGATCCATCAAATTACGTGGCCTTTAGCATTTGTCGATTCCAGCTCTGAAAAGAAATAATATATGTATTAATAATTTGTTGCGAGCAGACAAAGACAATACGGTGTCCTTGAGCATGCCAACACATGTCTTAAAGAAAACATGTGCCGACACGCTAAGTCCAGCGCATCGTAACTGGTCCCGCAAACAAAATTAACGATGATTTGATGAACAGCCAGGATCTTGTAAACTACATACAATGTGTCTAAACTAATTGCCTCCAATCGTCAGTAAAAAAGCGAACCAATATAGTGCTGCTTAACGTGGGAGAAATGTGGGATTTGTACTCACCGCAGGCCAATACCCCATCCCCTCGGTTAATACAAATGCAAGCATTTTAATTTTTGTTATTTTAAAACTTAATTTTGACAATTTATGACCCAAACTTAATTAAAATCGAGTAACTTTTGTAGTAAAAATGTTTAAATAAATTTTTGTTGCCTAAATGTTTAAATACATTTTAAGTGCTTCCGTTATCCGAGAAGACGATCTACAAATGAAATAGAAAATTAACTTAAGAAATATAGTAAAAATTGAATAAAAAATGATTGATTTACTTGATCTTCTAGTGCTTGTCTTGGGGTTCCTCAAAGTGGCTGCGACTGTTCAGAACTCATTGTACATTAACCCTCATCACGACCGTAGTATTTGCATAATCAGGCAATTCGTTCATTCGTTTATTAAATCGGGCCTGCACCATATATATTCAATAATTAATATAAATAATAAAATTAAATAATATAAGCAATTTAATACAAGCACAAACCTAACATATATTCAAAATTGGTCTAAACTAACTGGAGCATTTTGGTTTATCACTATAATCTAATCTTTATCTATAAAATTAAGAAAAGTATTATATTTTAAAAATAATGAAAAGTGAATATGAATCGTAAACAAGAAAAATGAATATGAATCGAAGAAAAGTTACAAAAAGTACCTTTTGGAACAAATCCATGTTCAATCAGAAATTGTGTGTGGTGTCGCTTCAGCATTATCATTTTATACTTGGATTTAAATTTGGGTTTCCAGCTTAGGTAATTGCTAATATCTTTGAAGTGGAGAAACCTAATGAATGTCTCATTTGACAATAAAGACAGACAATAATTATCGTGCTTATAATATTGTTCAAAACGCATTTTTAAAAACGGTATAATTTTTTCGGGATCTTCTTTCATGAACCTGGCAAGTATTTTCGCTACAAAGAAATAATTTGTGTTATATCCCGTAGTTATATATATGTTACGGTAAAAGTCCGAAATAGGTAAATGTGTACATTTCCCGGATAATGTGCACGTTTACCAAAATGACAGGTAAATAGGGATATAATTGGAAAAAAATACAGATATTTCGTGCACATTTTGGTGAAGGAAATTTTTTTTTTTGGAAAAATAATAATAAATTAAAATTAATAAAATAAAAAAAATAAAATAAAAAAATTTAGTGGTAAAAATAATTATACTCACATTTCCCAAAATAACAGGTAATTGTGTACATTTACCGGTAAATCCCATTTGCCGCTCTATCCACATTTCCCGTAACATATATATCCCGTAGTTTTACTTACAATCCGTTTGTTGATGTTGCTCTTGCAGCAGCATATACTCTAGGGGATGGTTTACCGTTATCGTTTCTTCTGTTTCTTGTGAAAAAGATAATAGATAAATTAATATATATATATATATATATATATATATATATATATATATATATATATATATATATATATATATATATATATATATATATGTATATATATATATATATATATATATAAATATATATAAATATATATACATATATATATATATATATATATATCATCTGCTCCAGTTAATTTTCTTGATGGGCCTGGGTTTGATGAGCCGCATGCTTGGTCTTCATTTCATCTATAAAAACAATAAATAGCAACACATTTAATTTCGAACCCAAAAACAAATAATAAATTTAAAACATACATGATGGGCCCGGGCATAGATAAAATTAAACATATAGAGATCCAAAGCCATATAATATTTTGTCCTACAGCATTGTTGTTGTAACCATTAGAACCCCAAGAGAACAATTTGTTTCTCACTACAGTATACTATTCCCGTTTAGTTGCAACTACTGAACTCACGTTTGCTGGTCTGTTTTTATTGAATACAAAAAAATCACAACAACATCTTGGGGTCGTAATGATTACAACAACAATGCTAAGGACAAAATATTATATGGCTTTGGATATCGATATGTTTAATTTTTTCTACGGCCCGGGTCGGGTTTGAGTCGCATGGTTGGTATTCGATTTCATCTACATATGAGCCGTTTATTTTGAAAGTGGCCTAAGTTCATTTTTCAAAAAAATCGAGTTAGCTGTTAAAATATGTAGAATTCTACGTGATCTTTACATTTTATTAAAAATTGCAGCTAATATTTTTAAAATCACTAAGATTTTGAAAACAGAAAATTAGCGGGTTAATAAAATGATAAAAAATTTATTTTGAAAGTGGCCTAAGTCCCATTTTAAGGGTTTAAAACTGATAAGAAGTATATTAGTTAGTTAAATTAACAGCTGTATTTTATTTATGCTATATTATTAAAGTAGATAATGTTCGATTAGCTAAGATAATGTTTTTCAAATAATAAAAATTTCATTAATTATCTAATTTCTTTACATTGACAAATTAATAATGGCACCCTATTTATCTCAGAACCGTAACTGTGGATTCACAAACCAAATTCTCGTCCGTACGTACGTACTAACAAAGTTTTTGTTTAATTTATTATTTTTCGTTAACAAAATTCAGGCTATTTGATTATTTTTTTAGTAGTGGTGGATATACTATAGACAAAATTTTGTCCGAACGTACGTACAGTAATTTGGTTTGTGAATCCACAGTAATACTGCCGACAATTTTTAAAGTGCTTTCTATGTATGAGTACAGATTTTCTGATGTTCCATGTAAGCCAGTGCAAAACACACTATTAAAATTGTCATTTATTGAATGAAAAATCGTTATTTTCCGGAATTTTACCATTTTGTTACGGTGGCGTTAAATGATAAAGCTAAATTACTCGCAATTTAGTTACAGAATAATTAGGACAAACATTTTTATCGAAACCAACCAAAGTGAATACTCAGCTGGATGCAGCAAGGTGGATTTGCCAAAAGGCTCCATAAGAGACAAACCGAAAACACGAGAATGCGGGTCAATTAAAAGTCAGCACACGAAATTACGTTCCGCGTAAATTCAAACAAATAGAGCCAGAATCTCCTAATGCAACTGCACAAATTGAGTCTACACAGCAAGAACAAATGAACATTAATGACCATAATTCATAATTTCCACACCGAGATTGGAAACAATTTAGATCGCTAGTCTACAAAATGAATAATAAGTTAATGTTATCTGTCAAGAAGAACAATTACTGAAGAAGGACGAATGCATTAGGCCCGAGACAGACATAGTTAACGTGTACAAATACTTCAGATGTTTGGACGTTCTAGAAAGAGGGTATTCAAACGAGTGACCTTGTTAAAAGAACTTTCAAATCGTGTATTAGTATTGCAACACTTATACTGACAATCAGTAATGAGCGCCTCAAATCTCTACAACTTTCAGTTCCCCTTTAGAGACTAGAACAGTTAACGCAACTCATGAAATTGACGAATATTACGATTTGCGTAGTTTTGACATACTACAAATATACAGTGCTAGTAACAAAAAATTGGGCAAACAAATTTATTGCAAATTGGAGTCTTTTTTTGCTAAAATTACAAAACTTTTGCAAGCAATTGGTTTATCGTTTCATTTTAAATACAAGTATGACGTAATATTTTGAAAAAAAAAATTGTCCTGCAATTTAGGGGCAAAACACTAAAAAATGCCAGAATATTCAAAATACGTTGATTGGTGTTAAAGTAATGTAATTAATTAAACACTTATTTTTTATTTTTTTGTTTGTTTTTTATTGATTTATAGAAGTTCAATCTTTCATATTAATATTTTGTTGAACCGCCTTTTGCTTTTATTACACCGCTACAACCCCGCAACTGATGTGCCAAAAAATTGGGCAAGCAATTAATTTTTTTTTTACGCCTACCGTTCTTGGCCGTCATTAGGGTGCAGATGTTTTATTGCCTGTAATTTATTTTTTGAGTATAAATAGTGCATATTTTGTAAGATTAAGTTATTCTGTAAGTGATCCTAGACAAATAAAGAATAAAGTGCAATTTTAGTTACAAAAATGGGAAATGTTAGTGACTAGTGTAAAAGCAATATGTTGATTTTGGCGCGAGAAAATTTAACCACGCGTGAAATAGGTGAAAGATTAAACATTCCTAAAAATACTGTCGCGTGGAATATTAAAAAAAATCGAGAGATGGGCGGTACACAAAGAAAGAAAGGCTCTGGAAGGCCCAGAAAGACTACGCCAGTGGAAGATCGTTTTATACTATTACAAAGTCGTCGGAACCGTTTTAAAACTGCATCGGACATAAGACAGGATCTTGAGCGAGTAACGGGAAAAAAAATTTCAGCCGGCTTAGTGAGAAAAAGACTTGTTAAAGCTGGTTTGAGAGCACTTAAACCAGTCCAGAAGCCTGAGTTCACATTACTAGTGAAAAGAAACGTTTGCTATGGGCCCAGGAGCATGTTAATTGGACTCCAGAGATGTGGAATGAAGTGATTTTCTCCGATGAATCAAAATTCAAGCTGCATGTTGGAGATGGAAGAATTCTCGTAAGGAGAAAACCTGGCGAGAGACTTAGCAACGAATGCATTTTAAGACTTCCACCGAAAAAAGAAGGAGTTATGGTCTGATGATGCTTTTCTGGAAATGAAACCGGTCGATTGTTCCTCCTTAGTTCCAGCGTTACAGCAGCTGTTTATCTGCAGGTCCTTCAGAACGAATTTGAGCCTTCTGCGTTAAAGCTTTTTGGCGAGACTTGCAAATTTATTTTTCAACAGGACAACGCTCTGTGCTATACCGCCAAAATTGTGAGTTATTAATTTTGAATTGTAGATAGACAAATTGGCTTTCAGATAAACATAAATAATTGGTTAAAAAACTTGTTTTTTTTTCTTACCTTTTCTTTTAAAGGTAAAAAGTACTTCGAAGAAAAAAGTATCGATGTGTTGAGCTGGCCCCCGTATAGTCCAGACTTAAATCCAATTGAAAATATTTGGTCTATAATGAAGCTAGAAGTAGCAAGGAAGCGCCCAGAATCGATTGAAGCTTTAAATAGTTTGTTGATTATGATTTGGGAATCCATATCTCCTGCGACTTTGAAAAATTTATCAAATTCAATGAATCGGAGGTGTATCGCTGTAATAAAAGCAAAAGGCGGTCCAACAAAATATTAATAATAAAGATTGAACTTCTATAAATCAATAAAAAACAAACAAAAAAATAAAAAATAAGTGTTTAATTTATTCGCTACCTCGAATATTTTGACATTTTTCGGTGTTTTGCCCGTAAATTGCAGGTCAATTTTTTTTTCAAAAAATTACGTCATACTTGTATTTAAAATGAAACGATAAACCAATTGCTTTCAAAAGTTTTGTAATTTTTTGCAAAAAAAGACTCCAATTTGCAATAAATTTGTTTGCCCAATTTTTTTTTACCAGCACTGTATGTAGGGCGAATGACAACGGGGCTGTCAAAAAAGTTCAACCTTCAATAAAAGACTGCAGCTGCATTAACGTTCCTTCGTTGAATATTTTTAATTATATATGTAGAATCTAATGTTTCTGTCACCCCATATTTATTCGTAGTTCTACGTTATTCGGCATAGATTCTAATGTACCTCTTAATTTGTTCACCCATATGTGTTGAATTAATAATTAAATTTAGACATTTGTGAAAACAACAAGAAAAAAAACCTTTCTATCATTTAATTCAAAGGTATTTATTTTTTTCAAGGGACTTACGCATTTTAAAAAATTAAAAAGTGATTTCATTAATTTTGAAAGTGGCCCAAGTCCATTTAAAGCCATCAAAAAAGTCTTATGTTTATACAATGTTTATCATATTAATTGGGTTAGTAATTTACACGTCCTTAGACATACAAAAACATTATACTACCATGTTATCAGTTGCCAATATTTTTTTTTGAAATGTGGTAAAACGCAAACAGTTAAATATCTCGATTTAAACATAAATGGACTTAGGCCACTTTCAAAATAAACGGCTCATATAAAAACAATAAATAGCAACACATTTAATTCCAAACCTAAAAACAATAAATAAATTTAAAACTTACATGCTTTTGCTTGGTCGATGAGGGTATCCACCCGCACAATGTACGGATAAATTAAAACTATTTAAAAGATTCAAACAATGCCGAGGGAAGCCGGAATTTTAGAGTATATCGAAATTAAAGTCACCTGATATATTCATTTAATGAAGTGACACCTGATATTGATTGATTGATTATGAGTATACGGCCAAGCATTATAGCAGGATCTCCTGGACTGCTGGGCCCACACCGTACACCCGTACACATATAACAAAACCGAAGGATTGGATAGGATTGTTAATTGGGACAGACTCGACCCGGTTACAGACACGTTGCGATCGATAGTTAGTAAATTATTAGTACAATATATAATAAATAGGTTAGCACAAGACAGCACAATCTAACTACATTATTAGATGATCATTTCTCTGGAATCCAGGGCCAGATACTCAGCACTCCCTAAATCTAAAACAGTACTTAAAAATTATTAATGTTGTAATTTCACCCCTGTCCGCTTTTCACTAATTTACCTAGTAAAATACTAAAAATTTAAAATAACAACACTTATTTCCTTATTCCTCATTTAAGGGTCATTTAATGAAGTGACACCTGATATATACTATACATTTAGTAAAGATTTCTTTGTTCCAAAACCTTTGAGACTTTCTCAAATGGTATTTACAAACGTAATTCACTTTTGTCTATTAACTGGTAATATAAATGGTTTTCGTCTAGCGATACCGCCGTGATGTTCATCTCTGCGTAGGAGTTTTTCCACTGTTTCTGGACAAAGTTTTTTGTTATGGAAAGATAAAACTTCAGCGGAAATTTTTGGTGCACTTAACTTAGGCTTGACTTTGATTTTATTCTGATTAAAATGGTTGGTCGACCGTCTCGTTGCTTTGGCATCAGATTACAGGTGATTTCAAAATGTTTTACCATTTATCGAATGCTGGAATGGGATTTTTCCACTATATCTTCAATTTTCCGAAAAATTTTACCCTTAATTATTATCTTCCGAATTGACATTGGAATTTCACACCCTTTTTGAGTCATACTACAAATTTTTGAATTTTAATATTTTTTTAAATAGTTTGGTTGTTACCAACTAATGTTAGGACTACTACTGAAATTAAGTTACACAAAAATTATATTTTGTTGATCAAAACAATGGAAAACTGGGAAACAATGACATAAAAAACAATTATACACAGACTTTATTGCGAAAAAAAACGGCGACTTCATTTCATTTAGACCAAACAAACAGTTAATTAAACCCGTAAATTATTTGTTTTGTTATGTTCAATTGTAATCGGTGTGGTTTACAGTAAGTATATTATTAAAAAAAAATATTAATTAGTTAATTAATAAAGAAAATGTCTCAATTTAGTTAAAATGTTTTTCTTTGTCCACAGACTTTGTTGAGCGACTGTATGTACCGGAAGAAAGTGATGGTGGTCAAGTGCACCACAATATTTATATTACATTTTATTGTAATATTTCATTTTTATATTAATTTTAAGTTTATATTTATTTCTCGTAAATGATAGTCATAGCTAGCTTGAACTTGTGGTCGGACGAGCAAACAAGATTCCTGTTAGACAATTATTCTATTTGTCATGTGGCTTCCTCTGAAACAATTTTAAAATAAAAAACAGATGTGGCAGTTTCTCAACCAGAACGAGATTGAAAAGTTCGGAATAAGTATTAACTGGATCGAAGCAAAATTTGAGAAAAAAATTGGACATTTCAAAATTGAGGTAACGTTGAGTGCAAAAATGGAGGGGAAAATGTCGAAACTCTTGACCTCTTTCATTGAAAGCACGAGTTCGACAACCACAGACGAAGATGGTGCAACCCCGGTCCCAAGTACATAAAATCTAAGTAGAAAGAGAAAGAAAAAGAAAACAACACAGGAAAGGATTGTGGAACAGTTCTTTGAGCTACGGCCAATAATTTTTCTGTTTAAGTTTTTAGCATAACCTCACATATCTAGGGGGTGTCCCGTTAGATATTGGAACTTTCGAAAATAAGAGCCACCCTAATATATATATATATATATACTCGTATATATATATATATATATATATATATATATATATATATATATATATATATATATATATATATATATACATATATATATATATATATATATATATATATACATATATATTTACGTTTTTTATGACAATTTCCTGAGACGGGCCACGTAGATTTATGTTTGCGCACTAAATGCATTTTCCCACTCTGGAACTGTATCGCAACTACAAAAATAGTTTCACCATTATATTATTAGCAGTTTGCGATGCTAACTACAAATTTATTCCTGCAGTTGTGTGGCCAAGTGGCGAATTTGGGTCACTTGGAACCTAACCCACCAAAAATTGTATGGACTGGCTAGAAATTATCTCAGAAAAATGTAGATTAATTTAACTGTTTTAGAGAGATTATCAAATTCCAAAAATTAAACAAACACTTTTGTACTGATGTGTACTGATTCCAATATAGTATATTCTTTAACAAGCATATAATGATAGCTGTTATTCACGAAGATGAAGTTTACCGACACGAGCAGATAGGCGAGTGTCGTAAATCATCTCAGTGAATAACAGCCATTGTATGCTAGTAGAATACGATACTTTGTCCACGACCGATAAAAAATTGTATTTTATTATCAAATACGTTAAATAAACCTAAAATAATTTACGTCGACATTTTGACGTCTCAGTTTAATAATAATGAAAATAGCAAGAGACTACTAGATAAAATTTCAAAAATGAAATTTTTATTTGGTAGTAGTGAATAATGGAAGAAGGGACTACTAGATAAACTAGCAGAAGCAGTGAATAATGGATATTATTATATTTGAAGAAACAAACGCATAATGAGTATATTATCCGTTAGTCGTGGACAACTAATATTTAAACAAGAAAAAAATGAAAACCAACTTCTGTGTTGCTTTAATTTAACTCGTTATAATTTTTAATTTATTAACAAAAATGATTTTATTGACAATTGGATAACTCTGATCTGCGGTCAAAATGTAAGTGAACCAAATTTCATTAGCTTGAGCTTCAAAACGTTTAAAAAAAATAAAACCGCGGCGATTCAAAAAAATATATTTGAGCTAAAAATTATTACTTAATAGTATTTAAATATAGATGGCGCAATGACAACATAGATGTTAAAATATCAAATGTCAATCCTAGTGTTTGCTGGTGACAAGGGATAAAAAATAGCCGGATATTTTTTGAGCAAAAAAACGACCGCATTAAAAGAATCGGTATATAGTATTTTTAACTCTACTTTTATGTAAATTTTTTTGGAGTTTTTTTGACACTCGAAAATTATTTCTTTTACCGGCGTAAAAAAATCCCAAATTTCTGCGAATTGAAAAATTTAAATTAAAATAATATGAAAAGCACCGATTTGAACAATGATATTAATAAAAAATATTAAAATATGGACTAATTCCTCATAGTTAATGGAATTTATTACTTGATAATTCAATATATAAGATAAGTAACATCATAATTCATTTTGTTTACATATAAAATATATTAATCAATAGTTTTTCTTTCAGCTTCTGATCCTGAACAGTTTTTTTAAATTGTACAAAGGATGGATTCACGACAATTCATAGCAAAATAATTCGTAGAAAACGACAATTCGTAGAAAACCAAAAGAAATATTCTAAATATATTTGCAACGATTTTCTTTTTCTATGAATTGAGTTTTCTCTGAATTAGTATTATTACATTGTTTGAAAAACACGTCACTAATATTTTCTTATACGGAAAACAATAAATGATTATTTGTTTATATCGGTTATCCGTTTTATTTTGAAAAAATTATAAAAATAAGGTTTATTGGAAGTGTGTGGAAAATGAAAAAAACTGTAAAATTCTTCTGCATACGGAAAATGATCAACTAGTTTTTTTTATCTGGAAGCCATAATCATACGGCTAACGCTGCTAATGTGGAATGTAGAACAATTCTACATACACTGAGAAATGATGCCTTCAATACTATTGAAACAACACAAGCGATTGTAGCTAAACCGACAACTCTAGTACTGTGCAAGCTAATGTACCCGAAATGCCAAAAATTTCTAGTTTGAAGCGGCATCAACGGCAACGACAAAGCAGCTCCCCTAACGTGAGGAACAAAGAATTCAGATAACGTTCGGGACAGAATATTTTAATTTTTTCCACGCATCAAAATTTAGAAATTTTAAAAAATTAAAACGAATGGTTCATGGACGGGACGATCGCTGCATGTCCTAAACTTCTTTATAAGTTCTAATTTCTTTTCTCTCTAATTTTTTACAATTCACGGTTTGAAAAATAATCTACTTGTACCGTTGGTGTTTTGTTTATTACCAAAAAAGATACATCAATATATTAAAATATGTTTCAGGCACAAAAATTAATTAAACCGATTTCGAAATTGCTATTATAAGAAATATTTGGTAACGTAGACAATAAATTCTGTTAATTTCATTTAAGTCGAAGTATTTGGCTCAAAATGTGTGATGAAGGATTGAAAACAGAGTACAACACCAACTCTGAAATTGCCATGAAGCTAAAAATGACTTTGGCTTTGGCTTTCGTTACACCACACAAATTAATGGAAGCTTTTGAAGCGATAAGCAAATATATATATCTGCAAAATTTGAAGCCGTTTTAGGCTATATAGAAGATTTTTATATTTTGGAACCTTTACAATTGTGTTTTAAACGATGAGCCGCGCACAAATAATGCCATTGAAGGCTGGCATAATGGATTTAATCAATTATGTGGAAAAAATTCCACTATTTGGTGTTTTATTACTGCAATTAAAAATTGAAAAGAACTATAAAAATTTGCAAATAAATAAAAAATACAATGTTCTGATTAGATTAGTTGTTGCCTTTTTCATTTAAAAAAAAACTCAGAATTTCCTTTTTCTCTGAATTCCCGTTTTCTCTAAAATGTGTTTCTAAGAATTGTCGTTTTCTACGAATTGTCCTGTTCTCAGAATTGCATTTCGCAGAATTATGTTTTTTCAGAATTGTCGTTTTCACTAAATTGTGTTTTCTACGAATTGTCGTTTTCACTAAATTGTATTTTCTATGAATTGTTTTTTCACGGAATTGACGCACTACCCAACAATAGTATAATATTCAAAGAGTATACCTATAATGATAGCTGTTATTCACGAAGATGAAGTTTACCGACACGAGCCGATAGGCGATTATATGCAAGTAGAATACGATACTTTGTCCACGACCGATAAAAATATTGTATTTTATTATCAAATCCTTTAAATATACATAAATTAATTTATGTCAGCATTTTGACGTCTCAATTTAATAATAATGAAAATAGCAAGAGACTACTAGATAAAATTTCAAAAATGAAATTTTTATTTGGTACTAGTGAATAATGGAAGAAGGGACTACTAGATAAACTAGCAGTGAATAATGGATATCATTATAATTGAAAAAACAAACGAATAATGAGTATATTATACGTTAGTCGTTGACAATAGTATATTATTCGACGAGCATATAATGATAGCTGTTATTCACGAAGATGAAGTTTACCGACACGAGCCGACAGGCGAGTGTCGTAAATCATCTGAGTGAATAATAGCCATTATATGCGAGTAGAATACGATACTTTGTCCACGACCGAAAAAAAATTGTGTTTTATTACCAATCTTTAAATAAACCTAAAATAACTTCCGTCGACATTTTGACGTCTCAGTTTAATAATAATGAAAATGGCAAGAGACTACTAGATAAAATTTCCAAAAATGAAATTTTTATTTGGTAGTAGTGAATAATAGAAGAAGGGACTACTAGATAAACTAGCAGTGAATAATGGATATCATTATAATTGAAGAAACACACGTATAATGAGTATATTTTACGTTAGTCGTGGACAAAAGAATTTTTAAAGTTTCACCGATAAAAAAATGGTTTCGATAATGTCTCATAGAGTACTACAACATTTAATTGTGTTTATAATTTTTTGAATTTTAAAGTTTAAAAGGTTCGCTTCAGGTTTCATTTTTTTAGTGAGATATGCGATGGATATGCCCTTTGTTTATTATAACAAGTGCCGATTCATTTCATACATATTCACTTTTGAATTAAAATTTTCTGTTTAAGAATTATACTTGTCTATTTTGGTTTTCTAGTACATATGTATATTATTTTTACATTTACAATAAATATGTATTTGCATTTAATTAATTTTTCTTAGTAAAGCTGTTAGCCTTAAAAATAAGTATTTTCTTATTTGAAAAATTACTAGTTAATAATTACAATAATTATTTTCTTTTTAAAAAATTATAGTTAATAACTGAAAAAAACAATTAACATTTCCTTTTTATACTAACACAAAACAAATATTGTATCTTCGCTCTGTAAACTAAGTTATTTTTTTATTTCAATTTGAGCAAAGACACTTCTACTCTATCAATTTAGTTTTCTGGTTTCTTGTTTTGAATTTGCCCAATGTATCGAATGACATTTCTCAAATGAATAAAAAAGCGTAAACAAACTTATAACAAATAGGTAAATATATAAAAACTAAACAAAAACACAATTAACATAATTACAGCGTACCGCCACAAATTCATCGAGAAACCTTTGACTTGTCAGTCATGTTTTTATGTCATATGTTCATGTCATACGTTTTTTAATTTACAAGAAAAAAAAATATTTTGCATAAATACATTATTTATGCAAATGGAGTTGCCATTTAGTAGTTGACCTAAATCCACCAAGTTAGGGAAATCAATACGATGTAATGAACGACCAAATTAAAATAGAAACCCAGCCAATTAAATAGTGACATCGAACTCGTCTGAATGGTTGATTTTGCTTTAAAATGAAAAGTATTTTTTTAGATTTGGTTCAGCCTTTAATCTTTCGTAGCCTTTATTTCTTGCTGCAACTCTTCTATCAGTCTGTAGAACGCAATGTGTTCAGCAATCAGTTTGTGCATTCTATGGTGCGACGATTCCGCATAGTTTTGAGTATGTGGAATCTTTTTTAAACCAAAGCAGCTCCAAAAATTTGGCGGAAATAAAGCTGGACGATTGGATTTTCCGCATATATACACATATACTATATTTCCGCATATATTTGCTTCTCAATCTTTATAGCATAGTAGCTCTTAAATTTCTCTACAGTACGGTACTTTCCCAATTTCTATTAATTACAATAAACTAATGAAAACTGCACATACACAATATTTTTATATCATTGAGTAAGATAATAATAATGATATTTTTACAAAGTGTCCAGTTCAAAATGGAATTTTGTGAGAAGAACTTTTCATAATAGAATTTTTGCAAATTATTCAGTTAAATGGAGTTTTATAAAATGATCTTTTTGATAAAAGGTTGTTTGCAAAATATGATACATATTTTAATAAGTAGCATTAGGCGAAATGGATGTTTGTTAAATTGATTTTGCCAAAAGTTACATCCAGCGAATGTAGAAGCTACAAGTGAGAATACTTTACTTTTGAGAAATATCTCATTTATAGATACACTGTCTCAAAAAGTTGTCCATACAGCACTCGGTTAAACAATGGTAAAAAAAAAATCAAATTACAAATCAAATAAAAGATTCAGTTTTTATTTTTTTTTAACTCAAATTACGTTTAAGAACCTGCAAATAATAATAATTATGACATATGGTAAATTAATTTACTTTAACGTTTGACATGATTTACTATTTAAACAGCCTAAAACGATGTCAAATAATTGTCCGTATACTTGTACTTTTGTCAAAATTAAAACTAGAACATTAACAATTTATTATTTGTTGTACTCCTGTCTTCAACTAACAGTAAATTATGAAACTGGTTTTTGCGTAAAAGGTTATTAGTCGTATTTTTGCATAGTGAAAGAAATATGTATTGTACAATTACATAATTAAAAATTTGTAATTTTCTTATAAAATTAGTGTAGAAATTAAAAAATAGGTCATTCAATTGGAGAGCGAAGGTAAAAGGTTATCGGAAAATTCCAAAATAATTAATCGTCCGCGATCTTCGGTTCAATACGTCTTCCAGAACTTCCAAAAAACCAACTCCTTAGAGATGGTTACTTGGCGCGATCGCAAACGAAAGCTGAACGGACGTCAAATACGTCTAATAGAGGAGAAAACAAAACAGAATCGAAAGCTTAGTGCTCTAACGATCGCTGCCAAAGTTTACAACGCGAAAAAGTAGCTATAAAACCTCAGACGATATGCAATATTTTGCATAAACCATAGCTATAGTTTTGTTTAGGCCTTAGAATAGATGCAGGTACTGGTTCCGGATAGCGTAATTTTTTTTTCTTTCATGTCTTTTTTTGTTTTTGATCCATTCAATTCTTAAACAAAATTATTTCAAAAATAAAAAATTTTTATGGTTGTAAAATAATCTTTTTAATTTTCAAATTCCAGCTTTAATTATAGACCTTTTTTAATTTTTAATTTAATATATTTATTTATTTAAAAATCTAGTTTTCAAGGCCGTTCTGAATGTTTACATTCAGCCTGGAAAATGATGTACAACATCGAAATATTGGCGAAAAATTAGTTTTTTAAATAAATAAATATATTAAATTAAAAATTAAAAAAGGTCTATAATTAAAGCTGAAAATTAAAAATTAAAAAAAATTAAAGAAAGACCTCTTTCGTGTTATGGTATTTTCTAATATAAATCTCAGCAAATAGGGTAAACATTTCCAAAACATGATGTTACTATAGCCCCCCTCACCTTACCCTACCCTTTCGATGGAAAAGTTACTGGTGCTGAAAGGAAGACTTTCGCTTTTGTATTATGTTTCGTTGTTTCTTACTTTTGGCAAACCCTATTAAAAATGAGCTCTTACGCAAAATAGAGTTTATCAAAGGCTATGTAACTTATTTAGTAAATAAAAATAATAAAAATTTTCGCTTGTTTGAAAAGTGTAGTGTGAAAATGGAGTGAGGGCCATTTATAGGATGAGTTCAGGGTAAGTAATTGGGTGAATGTAAATAAGTTGTTGTCTCCTACCCTGTCTATTTTTTTTCCTGCGGCGTATACTGGCAATACCGAAGAATTCCCCTGAGCTTTAACCGGCAAATCGACGGCCCAGAAACATTAAAATAGTATGGATATCCTATTAATTGACATGTTTTGGAGTTTACATTTTTCTGTCTTAAAATTTTTTTTTAATCGATTGCCAAACTCCATTGCATTTTGTTACAATTTTGCATAAATAAAAGTATCGTCGATGTGCGGCACGCAAGAAATGTATGAATTTGTCGAAAAAACAAAATATTAAAAAGCGCTTGGAATATCCGAGTGAGCCCGAAGAGTTTTGAAGAATAATTTGTTCACCAATGCTGAGAAAATGGGACATTGGCAAGATTTTCCCTTGGTGCATGACAATGACTCAAAGCATTCCTCAAAGCTGATCAAGGAATGGTTATTTTAAAATGTAAAGTCAATACTCCCTCATCCCCCTGCCACCAGACTTCAACCAAATTGATAATTTGTGGCATTATTTGGAGCGAAAGATCCGTGAACACCAAATTAGCGGTAAGGAGCAATTAAAACGAGTCTTTGTGTAGGAATGGGCCAAGTTGGCTTTCTCAATGAAAAGAAGATTATAAAGTGTCATTGAATGCAAAGGTTATAACACCAAATATTAGACCTAATTTTTTTTTTATCAAATTCCCTCAATACCAAACGTAAAAGTAAACCAATTTATATTTATTTATTCTGCTTTCGCACTTTTCTAAACACTGCATCATCAAACTTTTTTTGGGCCTGTGCCAAATTTCGCTGTTTTTCTTCTCTCTCCTCTACCACGTATACAACTAATTGCTCCTAATTTTTCGAAATTGTCGAATTTAGCTCCCGTACTACCGAAATAAAATTTTCCTCTATCGCGCCTCCTGTTCCTAATTGTTGTTTGTGATGTTTTTGTTTTTGATGTTAACGGTCCCAGCCTCAGATAGAATTTCACCCAAATTGCAAACCTCGCTTTCCAAAATTTCTTGCGCTGTTTCGTCAAACAAATTTTGAAGTGTACGGTAGATCACCACTGGTTTAGGATTAAACCTGCTATCTGTTGGCCTTTAAAAAAAATAATTTTCAAAATATGTACTTACATAAGAACGACTTTATGAAATAAAAATGAAAATTGTATTTGTGCTTACCCGTGATCGTCGTTTCCTTTTAGAAACTTCATCTCTCGGATCAACCAAACTGCCTCTCTTGCCTTCAGTTGGCTCGCACTACCAGTTTTTAATTTTAAATTGGTTAATTACCGTATATATTTTGAACTTAAATTTTGCCACCTTCCCGTACATTCGTTTGCTGTTAGTTGCTTCAGAAATTTCGCCCCAAAGTACGCTTAGCAGCATATTGTTCTTATGGTATAGTTTGGATGTTTCAATTGACATAGCATCTCCCTTCCCGTCTTGACTTCTTCAATAATTCTTACATCGCTTGAATTAATATTCACTATTTCTGAAGCCATTGTCGTCAATCAATGGGAATCTAATCAATACCGGTGCTTTTGTCAAAGGATTGCATGAGCCAAAAAACAATTTAGATGGACAAATCATAAGAATTGCCAATATAAGCGTAATCTTCAATGACATTTATTGAATTTGTACTTGATTTAATTTGTAGCATTTCCAAAATCGATCTTTTTCTAAAATTTTTCTTGTTTCTCGAGAATTTTAATACTATGTATATATACTAAATAAACTGATTTGATGGTTTGTATTTTTCAGATGTCATGTAAGTGCACTAATGCTGAAATTTTGATCTTTATTTATGTCACTTTTGTGTTGGTAAAATCATTTTTCTAAAAATTGTTTCGTCTGCCCTATTAAGGTAGCGTTGCAACTACATTGTACCTAATAAACAACGTTTAATTGTTTCTTTAAGGTGTGTTATCTTTAATTTTAGATAACAAGTTGTTATTTAAGCTTGTAGCTGCACGTCCTTTTTAAAGTTATAATTTTTGGAAAGATTTTTAACGTAGGGAATGGCCAAATAATTAGTGGTTTCATTTGTTGATCGAGAATTAAAATTTGTATGGGCATTTTTTTGGTTCTAAATTATGTGGTTTACCAATTTTTCCGGATACTGGTTGCGACATAATGTATGTTTTAGAATTTTTAAAATTTTTATTGTGAAATTTAGTATCGGAAAGTTTTTGGAATTTTTTGGATCGGAATTTTAATGGTGTTAATTTTATAATTGTTAGGAAGCCAAGAATGGAAATTTAAATATATACCAGACCAAGTATTTTTATGTCCAAAAATGAAATTTTGTTATCTACTTCTTTTTCAATAATAAATTTTATTTTGTTGTTTTTCGAATTAAATTTTTCTAAAAGTGAATCAATTTTGTTTATTGGTATTGCCGTAATTATATCGTCCACATATCTAAAGTAAAACACAGGTTGAAAATATAAAGAATTCAAAACCGAATTTTCCAAATTTTCCATTAATAAATTTGCTATTATCGGACTTTTTGGTGAGTCCATAAGTGAGCCAAAAATTTGATTATAAATTTTGTTGTCAAAAGAAAATTCAGAATTGTTCAAACGATATCTAAAGCAGTGAAAAATTGAACGTTTGTTAATTTTGATTTAGCATTTTTCTTTATATTTCTCCAGTTTTGACTGATAATGTTTTTAACAATTTGGCTATCGACGTTGGTAAACAAAGACGTAACATCTAAAGAGATTAACATAAAATTTGGTGGGATCGTAACATTACAAATTTTATTTTTGAAATCTTCGGAATTTTGTATGTAAGAATTTGTCTTTCCTACACTAGGTTTTAGAATATTGCCTAAAAATAATGCTATCGTATAGCTATGTGGGACCATCTATGGAACTTACAATTGGTCTATACGGCAAATTTGGTTTGTGGGTTTTTGATAAACCGTATAATTTTGGAATCACTGCGGTGTAACTCGTTAAATTTTTTCTTGTTTTCAAATTCCCAGATTTCTCCCATTCTTTTCATCACTGAATTTTTTTTCGTTTGTATTGGTGTCGATATGTCTCTAGCAGTTTTTACTTAAGTGGAATCGTAATTTAGTAAGCTGTACATTTTTTCCAGATAGTCCGTTCGTAGAGTTAAAATTGTTCCATTACCCCTGTCTGCCTTCGTGACCATAATCAGTGGATTATCTTTTAGAAGTCTTTGTTTGTTTTACATACAGTCGGGCACAAAAGTCTACATACACCTCATAAACTTGTAAATATAAGTAAATAAAACAATGTAACGGAACAAAAAAATATAATTAAAAAAAATTGTAATAACTAAAAAAAAACGGTAGATAACCAATCACCGTCACAAAATTCTACATATAATTGATACAAATATAATTGAAATATTCAAATAAAAAAAAAATTAAATAATTATTATTTAGTTGGTCCTCTGTTGGACTCTATTACAGCCTGTAATCTCCTGGGCATAGATAGCACCAGGTTTCTGGTCACATCCGCGGAAATTTCGGCCCACGAAGTTGTCAGTGCCTTTTTTAGGGATTCGTGAATGTTAATTTTTGATTTGCGGTTTCGCCTTTCAAGCTCGTCCCAAATATGCTCTGTAGCAATTAGGTTCGGTGACTGAGGAGGTGGATTCATTTGTTTTGGCACGTTATAAATCAACCACTCTTTAACTGCATTAGCAGTATGTTTGGGATCGTTGTCTTGGTAGAACATTCATGTGGTTGGCAATTCTAGTGCCTCGACGGATGATCTCAAATTGTTGCGCAATATATCTAAATATTGACGGTGGTTCATACGGTTTTCGATCAAAGATAAGTCCGGTCTTCGATAAAAGTTAAGTTATCTGGCTTTCTTCTGGGATTTCTACCATTGTATCCCTGATTTCTCAAATCCCTTCTTTCCTGTATCTCTTAAGATATCCACCGCCAGTTTTGGTGCACTCAACCTTGGATTTTTTCTTTATTTTCGTTATTATCGACCGAGAATCTCGGGCACTGAGTATGCGAGGATGGCCAGATCGCCGCAAATTTTCCACATTTCCTCGGGTATTATAATTTTCTATAATTGTTTTTACGGTTGCACGACTTCTGCCTACTATTTGTAATATAGGACCGAGACTATTTTGCTCCAAATATAATTTTATAATAATATTTTTAGCATCGCGTGCAATTTTTCGCCGGCCTGTCATTACTGTTCGATGCAAACTAAAATTATTACTTCCGACCTACTCGAATGATAAACTACTACTCAAAGTCTCGAATTTTGCTTATATTTAAAACAAGAACCAACTGTACTTTAGAATTATTCGAAAAAATTGCATTTGTATGTAGACTTTTATGATTTGCATTTGTAATATTATTCAAAAACTAGTTTTATAATTTTTTTTTTCTATTCATTATTTTTTGTATTGAACTACCGTTACAATTGTGTAACAAGACTAAACTCGTTGTACATATATTATATGATATTGTAAATTTTAAAGGTGTATGTAGACTTTAGCGATGACTGCATGTATGTTAAAATTCTTTTTTCGACTGGCGTTAGATTTTGAAATTTTGTACTATTTTTGTAATTTGTTAAAATGTTTATAAAATTGTTCCGAATATTTACACGATCGTTGTCATTTAAAACAAAAATTGAACTTTCCACATCTGAAATAATTTTGAAATATGGAATTGAAGAACCGATGGTTGGAAGACAAAATTTATTACTTAAACTTAAAATAATTTTCACATGAAACGGAAGTTCGATGTTTGAATAATTTACTAGCCTAAAGCAGCCCCTACACGTACAATATTTTTTCAAAATATGTTTGCAACAGAAAGTATTTAATACAAAATATAGCACTAGACCTTCCAATTTTTAATAAATTGTGTTTGAATAAGTATTGTTTGTACAAACACATCGTTACATGTAGGGATATTTTAAGAATAGGATCAACCAAACATCTTGTTTAATTCAAAACTAGACCCTATATGGAATGACATGTATAAATATTCATGTTTTGGTGATTAGTTGGTGCAAACAGGTTTCACAGTATAGTTTTGTTTCATTTTGGAACACTAACATCAAAAATTTTACTTGTAATACAGATGTCAAAGAGGAAGGTTGGTGCTGCATTTTTAATTATTCTTTATTATAATGAAGAAAATAAAAAAAAAAAGAAATTGGAGTAGAGAATGGCTGTTAAAACGCAAAAAGTTTACTCATTTAAATTTATTAGATGAACTAAAAGTTTTGTCCACATCAGACTTAAGAAACTTTCTTCGTATGGACTATACTCAATTTAAGGTTTTATTGGATAATATAAAAACCATTGATCACAAAACAAAATACGGTAATGCGTGAAGCCATTAGTCCAGAAAATAGGTTGTCGATAACTTTGCGATTTCTTGCCACAGGATGGTCATTTGAAGATTTAAAATTCAGCTGCGCTATATCACCGCAATCTTTACGTATTATTATTCCTGAAACGTGTATGGCAATTTATGAAACAGTTAAAACTCAATATATAAAGGTATGTAATAATTAAATTTTATTTAAATATAAATTAAGATTACATTAACATATTAATTTCGATAATTCATTTCAAGAACGCTTTTTTCTTGTTTTCACCACATGCAGCCCAAGTACCAATATGTTCATATTACGGCATTTTCTTATATGTCACTACTGAATACCCAAACTTCAGAGTTTGAAATTGGTACGGGGGATCATTAGATGTTGATGGTGTACGAGTATTCATCTACGGAAATATGAATTTTCTAATCTATTCTGTGATTCTAAATTATTAATCCAATTAGTAAATTCTGTTGTGTAATTGAAATTAAGTTTTCCAATTTCGCCATTGAATAACACTTCGTTCATCATTTTTTCTGCAATAATTCTTTGCCTATTATTTATTTTTCTTAATTTGTTTGCGACAGTTCTTCCGTAGTTGGTTAATTCATCTTCATTTTCACTGAAACTTTTAAAAGCTAGATCAAGTACCGTTTCGGTACAAATAGGTTGTTTTTTCTTCCGTTTGGTATTAACATGTATTTCCGAATTATTTTCAACATTTGTACAGCTCGTACCCAAATTTATTTCTTCCTACAAATAAAATAATTTTACTTTTCATTATTATAGTTTGCAAACTCCGAAAGTGAATGGCGTCGTCAAGAACGAGATTTTGATCAAACATGGAATTTTCCCGACTGCTGTGGTGCCATAGATGGGAAACATATTAGAATAGCTCCGCCTCCTAATAGTGGAAGTTACTATTTCAACTACAAGGGGTATTTTAGTGTTGTGATTATGGCAACTGTAAATGCCAATTATGAATTTATCATGGTAGATGTGTGCACAAATGAAAGAGTTTCGGATGGTGGTGTTATTCACAACACCAAATTTTATAAAAAAATTAATTGCAAACGAATTATCTTTACCGGATGACTCACCACTGCCAAATAGCAACAACAATACACCAATACCTAGGGTTTTTTAGCTGACGCTGCGTTTGGATTATCAAGGAATATAATAAAACCATTTTCAAAACAGAATTTGTCTCAAGATGAGATTATATTTAATTATCGTTTATCTCTTGCGAGGCGAGTTGTGGAAAATGCATTTGGTATAGTATCTTCCAGATTCCAAATATTTCTTACAACCATCAATTTAAAACCAAAAACCGTCGAATATATAGTTTTAGCTAGCTGTGTCCTACATAATTTTTTGCGCCAAGAAATAAGACAGTCGTATACACCATCGAGAAGTTTGGACTTATAAAATATTGAAAACGGAACAATAGAAGAAGGAGAATGGGGCCAAGAAATGAACTTACTGTCTTTACAGACTTCCCAAAATAAACATCCGACAGATGATGCGAAACAAATACGTGAACATTTTAAAATCTATTTAAATAATGAAGGAACTGTACATTGGCAAAATAGAATAATTTAATAAAATATAAATAAATAAATACATACCACATTATTGTCATTATTATTTTGATTTTGAATTTGATCTACTATAGAAATTGTAATTTCTTGGTTAGATATTTCATCTAGAGTACTTTTACCATCTCTCTGTACCTCTTGATCAGCCGTAAATGTTAAAAGGTTATAGTACCACCACTTCGGAATATACAATTCATCAGTTCCAGCTCCCGAACGCTTCGAATCCGCGATTTTTCTTTGTTCCCGTCGGAAAGCGGTTCTTAACGAATTAATTTTCTTAATTTATTTTAATGTTTTCAACTACTACGATTCAAACTTAATTAAAGGAAAAGTAAAACTGATTAGGTACGTTACTTGTTTGCGCAAATAAAGCTAATAAAAATGTTCATTAACTCGATTGAATTGATTTCTATGATTTTGTTTGCGCAAATAAATTACACAAACATAATATGGCGATTAGGGTCAATACGTAATTGCACAGATAAGCATGTGCAAAATAATTGGTCATACTTGTACATTAGTTTAGGGAAAAGGTTAAAAAATGTGAATTTTAACTGTGCAAACTAGTTCTCCAAACATAATTGTGCATGTAGGGGCCGCTTTACACGTGCAAAATAAACCATTCGTTAAAGTATTTAAATTATCATACAACCGTTTTTACATGAAAGCGTATTAGCAACAGGCTCTGACTTACGAGTCAATAAGACGTGTTTTGTTTTATTTTATATAAAAAATAAATTTTAAATTAATTTTATTTCTTCTAAATTCAGAAATTTGTAAATTATGACCAAATGAATAAATTGATAAACTTGGAGGACAAGAGTGGTACATTAACGACCAAGTTGGAAGAATAAATAAAACAATATTGAAGATGTAACGTTATCATACCGAAGTGCTTTATTCCTGGTTTTACAAATAGGTTTTTTTTTTTTTTTAATTATTGTTTTGTTGGTCCTACTGCTTCTGTTGTTTCTTTTACGAATGTGCACTTGCTCAAAATAGAGTACCAAAAGTTATGTAAATAAATAAATAAAAATAAACAACGGTTTTTTTTCGAAAATACATAGCTGGGCGTTTCCATGAAAAGTCGGTTTTAATAAAAATTTGTGTTTGCTTTATTTTTTGATTTATGTACATATAAAAGAAGGAGTTTTTTGATATATTTTTCATTACGCTTTTGAAAATGAACCCGAATAGGGTTCGAAAGCTAAAGCTTTAATTAGTACGAAAGAAATAAAAAAGAGCACTAAACCAAATAAAAATTGTTTAATTTACAAAAAGATATATGGTATTTTAATATTTATTTTGAATAAAGAAGGCACGTACCATTTACCTGGTACGTATTCGCACCAAGTGATCCAATATTTTAGCACACACAAAAAAATATCAATATGGTTGCGCCGATCCTTATAGCCTGTTCATGAAACAATTTATTATTTAATACAAAATGTTTATATTTTTCACCACCACCATTATAATTCGCACACACAAAAAGAGTTGTTGGCGGCCAGCACAAAGTGCGACGTGTTGCCGCGTTAAAATCCGAGACGAGACTAATTTTTGATTTTAGTTTTATTTATTTTGTTTTGTATTTTTGTCGCTCCGTTGATGTGATTGATAATGAAAATGCAAACGTAAATATTTCTATCCATGAAAGCGAAGAGAGCAAAAATTCTATTTTACAGGGACATGATATAAAGCAAGAAAGTGGGCCATTGAAATTATTACTGGACATAAAAACGAGATGGAACTCAATAATTACAATGGTTAGGCGTTTTATAAAAATTAAAGATTGTGTTGATAAGGCTTTAGTAGAATTAGATATATCGACGTTTTCGAATGAAAATTTACTCATTTTAAAGGATGTATTATCACCACATGTGAAAACAGCTGTAAAAGAGCTAAGCGAATTTTCAGCCACATTATTAACTGCGAAAGGCGTACATATGTATATAAATTTTTATTCGACAAAATGGAAGAAATTGATACCGAAACAAGCCGTATATTACTAACGCATTTAAAGAAACGAATAAATGAATGCCGAGAAAATGCCCTACTAATTTTGATGATATTTTTAGAGACAGGAAATATTTCCCGGTCTAATAAGCACTTCAATGCTTATTCTAATCTGAAGTCAGATCTGATGAAGTATGTGATACATACGTATAGTGTTGTACGTGAGCACTGCGAACTAGTAGAACATGCGCTGTCAAATGTTTGTTCATAAATATTATCAATAATTTATGTTGAATACAATTTAACTGAAGAACTAAACATTCAAGGTGGTTTAAAAAAAGACTTTGCACTTCTAATTAGTTCTAAAAAGAGGTCAAATAATTTAAACATTTTATTCAATGCGTTGATGACAATTAAACCAACTTCAACTGCAACAGAAAGGGTGTTTTCAGCCGCAGGGAATTTTAAAACTACATAAATTTAGCGGGAACCTTTAAGCCCAACAGAAAGTCCTAAAGGTCCCTAGGAAGTCACCGAAGAGTTGTCCTTCAAAAGTACCGGGAATAGGTAAACGAGCGCGCACTCCAATGTTGTCGGTGTATTATATTCACAACGCATTTTAAAATCATTGCCTTACAAAATACAACGATAATATTTGATATGTCAGAAGTTTTGTTTTTTCCTTTAATATAATGAAATGAGAAATCTAGTATGAATGTCTATGGTCATAGTATACAGTTCGGTAACTGTTCAGTATCGCGTCTGTGTGTGTTTATTTGAAAAAATGAGTCATAAATGATGATTCGAATTATCGTCCTTGCTATCCTCGTCGTCGGAGATTTAAAGGCAATCAATTTTTGAGTACGCCAATCACGGAAGCCGACGAGGAATCAAACGATGAAGCTAGCGTCTCTGCAAAAAATTTGAAGACGCTAATGGATGATATTATTATAAACTCAAGCTTTTGTTTATTAGTGTTGCAATGCAGTTGAGGTTGAAAAAAAAAGAAAATGAGGCGAAAGAAGAGCCGTTATTAAGTTTAACTGTTAGTGGCGACGGATCATGGAAGAAGCGCGGTTCTCACTTTGGACGACGAGACGACACTTATTGCTGACTACTCGGGGAAAGTAATTGATGTAATAGTAAAAAGTAGCCATTAGCTTGCACCTACTTGCTACATAACGCCGACGACCCGGAATGTACATATCATCTAGAAAGTTGCGCCATAAATCACAAAGGATCTGCAGGAAAGATGGAGGCCGATGCTGTTCTTGAAATGTTTCGCCGTTCTGAGGAAAAATTTGGTGTGCGTTACACTAATTATGTCGGGGATGGGAATACAAATACATTCAAGGCTATGCTAGACGCTAATCCATACGAAGATATTGCAGTTATCAAAAGAGAGTGTGCAGATCACGTCGACAGGATAGGGAGCCGCCTTAGGAATGTAAAAAAAAGCGCTAAGCTTGGTGGCAAAGGAAAACTGACAGATGGTTTAATTAAAAAATTATCGAAATATTATGGCGTTGCCTTACGTAGAAATGCACAATTAAAAGATAACATGACGAAAGAAATAATGGCCACCTACCTATTGCCACTCGATCTCAACCGATGAAAAGCCGCAGCATCAGTTTGACCACACTGGTGTCGACTCGTGGTGTGCGTATAATGCTACGCAAGCAAAAAAATGTTACTTTTCAACATCCAGCTCCATTGCAGCAGGAAGTCCAGAAAAATATCTTTCCGATTGGTATGAAAATCTGTCGCGAGATGATTTACTGGAGCGTTGCATTGGCGGATTTACCGAAAACGCTAACAAGTCTTTTAATGCGAGCGTGTGGCGTTTAGCTCCTAAGCATTTGAATGTTGAAATTTATTTAGCTGGAGGAAAATTTAATGATGAGTATGCATTTGTAGTTAAAGCCATGAACGATCTGGAACTGTAAATCGGCCTGGAATGCAAAGCTTTCGCAGACACGTACGACAGCAATCGGGTGAAGAGAGAAGGCCGTTGCTCGTTAAAATCAACAAAAGAGGCCAGGACTGCAGAAAAGGAGAAAAATGACGCCCAGGTTTGTGTTTTTCTAGAAGAAGAAGGCTTGCTTTATGGCCTCGGCATCGCAGATGTAATCTTGGGTAATTATAAATTCCTCTAGACTTTAATTTTCATGAACGTAAACTTCAATCGAGTTTTCTCGAAACGTGTTTTTCTCCGCGCCGTGGAATACAACTTGAAATTTTGTACAGATATTATTTAACTTATCGGCCTTTGCACAAACCTAAAATTTCGTATAAATTAAAATAATAAATATTGTTTTTAACGATTTGTTTATAAAAAAAAATGTGTTTTTTGCTTTTTGTCCTCGAATTTTCAATTTTTTTTTTTTGGTTTGTTAAATTTAGGTCCATGCAAAGCGGAATGACTTATTTTAATGAAAAAAAAAATTGTTTTTCGTTGATTTTCGTTAACTACAAGGACTGGGCGTTCCACGGCGCAAATAGGAGCCAAGTTCGAGCAACTTTAGCGCCACTATCATTGATAAATTTGAAGAAACTGTTTCAGTTCAAGATCAGAGAAGCAGAATATATTATCGTAGTGGTCGTTCAAGTGAAAACATTGCAGCTCTTAGAACAAGCGTTGCTGAATAGCCATGGAATCAATTCGTCATCGTTCACAGCAATTAAACCTCAATAAGAATAATTTCTCGAAGAACAGACGTGAATTGGCCACCAAGATCATGCGATTTAACGCCATTAGGCTTCTTCTTAAATGGTTTCTTGAAAAGTAAAATTTATGCGGGTAATCCTCAAACTGTTCCACACCTCAAGACTTTAGACAACATCGTCGAGCAAATATCACTAATTGAACCATCATTATCCGACAAAGCTATTCAAAATTTTGGTAAAAGATTGACAGCCTGCCGGGCTAGCAGAGAAGGTCACTTGAACGACATACTTTTTCATTATTAACCGGAACCAATGAACTTTAATTTCCAATAAAAATAAATAAAGATTTCACACAATTTGTGTATATTATTTAAAATTTAAAAAGATACCTCAAATTTGAACACCCATCATATAAATAAATTGAAATATTAATTTTGTTAAGTTTTAAATTATTTAGTTGAGTGGCAGAAAATAATTGGCTGATGTCTGAATTATCCGGATGTTTTAAACTTTTGTTATTCGATATCTGGATAGTTAATTACGTTGAATAGTTGCAAACTCTAGCGCCAAATCAGTCGTTCAAAAAAAAATGTAGCGTAGATTCCCGTCTCTACCAACTAAACAGAAGTTCCAGTTGACTTTCGTTGGGCCGTTGCAGGTAACAGTACCTTGTAGAACCTATATCGGATTAAGCTAAATAATTTACGAACATTCCGGTAATATCTTACTTTACGGAACACAGAATTTTTTAATTTGTTTCATTTTGATTAATTAATTATCAGTGACTAAAAAATGACATAGATGACATTATCACCAACATTTGGTTTTAGGTTTTTTATACCAAAACCAACGAAAATCACCATAGCTTGTCCATCATAATCGGTCAAAAGAAGAATCCATAAGATTTATTCGGTTATTTTCTTGAGGTTTGAAATGCGAGCTCCAATACTGCTGAAGTTAGCGCAACTTTTACTTAGGTTAAAGGTATTCAGTGATTTGGGTCCAATATTCTCCATCAACCTTACAAATTGTCCAACATACTTATGTATTATAAAATTCAAAATTATTTCAGGCAAAAAAAATAAAATAACGAAAGAAACTGTTAAGAGTGAGCAAGTTAAATTGGAAATTGGTTTTATCTATCGAAGGTCAATTACATAAAGTTAACAAATTATTGGAAATTGATTGTATATCATTGAATATAATTTATAATTCAATTGACATTATTACATAAACATTGATTCCCATTTTGATGCAGTAATTTATTTTCCCAGAAATTAAATTAAAATTAATTTTTAAAAACATAGCTCAGTCGGAACGATTTATTTTGTTTATTAAAAAAAACAACAAACATTGAAATTACAATTTTCAATTATATTTATTTAGCTTAAACATTAAATTGTCATCATTACTTCTCAAAAAAAAAATTACAAAAAAAATCTACTAAAATTTTATAACAGCAATACTAACAATAATAATAACAAACAATAATTATTTTATATAGATTGTATAACAAATAACAACAACACAAAGCATCCATTATTTCTATTTCAGTTTGCAATTTTTTTTTTTTTTGTATTGCAAAATTGCATCAACAATTCGAACTGTACTATATTGTACATATGTACACTCTATTATTATTTGAAATATATTGAAGAGACATGGACGGACAACAGAGTCAACCCAATTTATAATAAAAATTCGTCGACGATATTATATATAAAATTGAAAAGTTGGAAATTTTCTGGAAAATAGAAATCAAAAAACAAGTTCATAAATTGGAAACAATGGACGTATCTATAGTCTATACTGAAATAGGTTATTTTTGTAATCGGGTTAAAATAACATTGAGGAAACAACAAATAGTTCCTGTTACATACATATGTAAATATATACACTTGAACGTAAAACAAATTTTGAATTTCCTGCCATTAACCTACCATCACAAATAAACCATTATGCGCGGTTTAACAAAAATCCGCCGTACAATAAATAGGCCGGAAAATGGTTAGTATCTTTAACCATTTAGCAAAAAACTTAGGCACCAACGAAGTTGTAGTCGTTGCTACAAATATAACTCATGTTAAAGTAACAGTTTTCTTAATCATAAACCTCACTATAAGATTTAATATATAATGTAACAACGGTAATAGTGATCAAAATTTATCACTAAACACATTGCTTTAAAATATCGAAAACAACAAAATAAACTCGAAACTCATATCGAATTTTTGATCTATTGACATTGGGCTGAAACTAAACCAAACTATTCAATTTTAAACATATGTATGTGTTAAGATTATTTCTTTTGAAACGTTTTATTCATTATTGTTTCTTGAATTAAATATTAAGAAAGAATTAAGCACATTTTTCGAACATCGAAAACTAATACATAACAAAAAAAAATTAATTTCAAATCAAGTGATTTTCGAGAATCGTTCCTATAATAATAGTATATGGTACTCGAGTAAAAACGCAACACATACAAATTAATTAAAGCTTAATAATTGTACAGGGTGCGTTTTATGTTCCAGGTCGATTTTGTTTGGCCGCTATTTTGGGTTGGATGACATTTGTCAGTTGCCGTTTGTGAGTCGTAGAGAGTGATCGATAATAATTTATTATGGAGCACATAAGACCACAACAACGTGTTGATATTATTAAAACATTTTATTGAAGAGAGAAAATTTGAACCAGCGCCTTTGAAGCATTTCGATCTGGCTGGCGTTGTTAATTAACAGAATAGTCGCTGTTGGGGCACTGAAAACGCTCAATTGATTCATCAAAATCACTACACCCTCGTATAGTAACTCTGTGGCGCACCACTTTGGCCAGCGGCATCATTGGGCCATAGCTAGAGGCAATGCCGTAACAGTTACTGGTGATCACTATTGGGACATGTTGCAAAACTTTCTTGTACCCGAATTGGATCAATAAGACGTACAGAATATATGAGGTTCCACCTAGACGGTGCCACATGACACACAGCTCGCCCTACGATGTAAATTTTGAGTCAATTTTTTTCTGGGCGAATAATGTCAAAGAGTAGTGATATCGACTGGCCCCCAAGATTCCCTGATCTGACCTCTCCCGATTTCTTTCTATCGAGGTACTTGAAGGCTGTACACTAACAAACGAACCACAACCTCGATGCTTAAGGACAACATTCGGAACGAAATTGCTGAAATAACACCAAAAGTCTGGCGAAAATGTTATGGAAAATATGCTAAAAAAGCGCTCGCCTTTGCGTCATGGCCAGAGGCGGCCACTTGACCGACATTATATTCTTTACGTAATGTTAAAGACCATATAATCAATAAATAAATTACAAACTTGTATTCCATTTAAAAGTTATTATAAAGAAATATCGATCGGGAATATAAAACGCACGCGTATTTATGTTCGTTTAGTTTTATTTTATATTTTAAATTAATCTAAAGTTTTGTTAGCTCAGAGAATAGTTTGGGCTTGAATTGACATCCTTGATCCTTGATAGGTCATAGTCATGTGACCGGAATACCGATCATCATTTTTGAAGAGTAATACATTTTTATAACTCTTGGCCCTTGGGCTAAAGTAAGGGGAGGGGAGAATGATATTTCTACTTTTTTCACTAGATAAGTTATGAGGGATTGATCTCCTTATTTTTCTGATTTACCAAATCGAAAATATTGGGAATGTCATGAACAATTAATATATTTGTCTATAAAAAGCCGAAAAAATCAGTCAATATGGTCGTAATTGGTATATTGTTTTCTAAATAGGTGAATCTAGAAACAATGAAAACTACGAATTGATCTAGAATCCCGTGAATTTCAGAGATTTTACGGAAAAGTGAAAATTTTTAGAGAAAATTGGTAAAGTTCAACCTACTTAGAAAACAAAAAGTCAATTTGCGCTATATTAACTTCTTGGGAACAATGGAAACTATGAATTAAGCTAAAATCCCATGCATATCAGAGATACTAAATGCATACTTGAGATAGGGTTTGCAAAAACCGTGTTTCTTTTAAAACCGGTTTTACAGTTTTTTTCAATCTTAAATTCGGTTAACCAGTTAGAACCGGGTTTATAAAGAAACAAATGGATTCTATAATAAAACCGCTTTTATAGTGTTAGTTTGCTAAAAAACGCCATTAAATAAAGTTTTTTTTCATAGTTTTTGTTTTCAATTCTAATTCAGATATACTCGTACATACTTACAAATTCATTTTTTTATTACAAAAATTAATAATACGGTCTCTAATTTAATTGCAAAAATTTTCTGATACAGAAAAGGTTCCTTCTGAGTAGTGGGTCCTGTTCCCGGATATTTTTTTAATCCGGGAATCGGGATCAAGTTTCACACAATCTCGGGATTTCCCGGGTTTTCCCGGTTTCTTTAGGTAAAATTTGTAAATATAATTGTATTGAGTTTTAAAGTATGCCTTTTAAGAAATACAAAATGTCGACATCGAATGGTCAGATGGCAACACTATTTTTTCGTGACGATTGCCAAAAACAGGCAAAACACTTTCGGGTTCCGTGATTATACATTTCTAGCTCCTTTGAAGTTGATATTGATTGATCAAGTTTTACTTTCTGTAAGTCTTTGGTTTGTAGTGATTGCCTTTGCCGAGACAATTTATAGAATGGTTATTTGCGACTGGAAAAACGTTTGATTTAAGTTAACTCTGTCTTCACTGTTATTGAAACATTTATTAATAAAAATTTTTTTAATGGTTCAAGGCTCTTCATCCCTAAATTGCTCCAATCAAAGCGTCAGCTTTCGAACCCTATCGGGTTCATCTTCAAAAAAGCAAAGAGAATCTCTCAAAATTTGCTTTCTTCATATACAAATCAAAAAGTAACCGACTTTAAACATCAAATCTCACTTAAAAAAGTATATTTAACTTAAAACACTTAAAAGTATATTTATAGTATATTTAGACAAAAATTCGATATTTGAGAACCTGTACACGATCCAGTATGTAGCCAAAATTAATCCCCCTCCAAAATTATCTTGTTTATCGAGAATTTTCATGCTATCTAGATCAACTTCGTGGCCTGCATAGTTTAAACGTCGTACAATACTCCAAATTTGATTGTCTCTTTATAGAAGTTTAAACAACTATTTGTTTTCCAAAAAGTTTCATATAACAAACCTTTAAAGAAATAGTCAAATGTTGTTTAATAAGCCCATTCCAATTGCAATGCCACTTGTACAGGACATACAAAGCAATTTTTAGAAAAACTCCTTTTTCAATGCAGAAGTAGCCTCACTAAAGACTAATTCAACCATTAATGTACCTACACGACACCTGAAAGATACAAATCACCAAACTAGCCCAGACTACATCAAAATCCTCGATAAACAAACAAAACTTAAAAAAAACGACTTTGGAAACGCTACAAATCAAATCAAGTACAAATTCAATCAATGCTGAGGAAGACCATGCTTTTATCTGAAACCCATATGATTTGTTCTTCCAAACCGCTTTCGTCTTACACAATCATTACCCCTATTCCAATGTTAAACGTCCTACTACAGATTTCTTTCGGAAAACTACAAAGCTGTCATAGCTGTTTCGAAAATTCGACGATGTCCTTGCAGCGATTTGCAAGGTTTAAAATTGCTCAAGACCAAATATTCCATAAAGTAAATCTAAGACCAACTGAATAATTCCCTCTGAAAAACATAAGTAGTACAGCGCACCTTTTTCTCAAAGCTTTAACTAATTTTGCCAAGGTTTTTAAAATTTGGAGCAATTATTTATTAGAAGTCCATTTTGACAACTATTGCTAGGGAATTTATAAGATATTCATTAACAAATTTTCAGCGATGGTTTTCAATTCTTTTAAATTCTTAATATTGTGCAAAAAACGGTTTTCGCTGAAGTTGGTTTAACTGTAAGTAAGGCATTGAAAGCAATTATAAGTTGTTTATTCTTTTCCCAGTTGCTTTGAAAAAATGAAATCTTTTCTAAAAGTGTTAACATTGACGGCTTCTTTTGTTTTTGTACAGACTATTTTTCAAAAGCCAAGTTAAGTTCATCATTGAGCCACATTTCAACATCTTTACACACATTTTCTATGTTAATCTCACTAGCCCTACTATCCAGCAAACTTTCTGATTCTATTTGAAACAATATTTCCAATAATCGCTTGCCAAAATTAAGCATTTTTGTTTTTGATGAATATGGCAGAGAAACTCCCGATTGAGTGAGTGATTTGGTTTTTGGATCTTTTAAATACTTCGCCAAAGATATTAAATTAATATTTCTACGTTCCAACAACCTCTTTTTGAATGAATTGAATAAACTTTAGCTGACTTCCGTATTTACCTGGTAAATTTTATTCAACATAAACGTGACTATGGTTTTGGCCGTTATGAGCTTTAAAAATTGTTAGATCATAAATAGTAACGTGAACTTTTGTTTAACATATTGCTGTAAAATTGTATTTCGTACAGGAGAACGCTTGAAAAATTGTACAATATTGCTAACTGAATTAATGGATGGAATAAAATGAAACGTCAGAATATTCAACTTCGTAATATTCTTCATTTCCGAATTCATCATTATATAGAATATCACAATCAGATGCATCGACTTCTTGAGTTTCTATTGTTGCTTTCACTAATCGGGATGATTTTTTTTTATATAAAATGTCTGTAACGCCAAGAGTAACCCGTGGTTCATAAATATAACAATTTCAGCTTCCGATTCATTGCCAAATTTAACATTATCTGAAGTTCCGTCACTTGTTGTGGGATACAATATGATTTTTCAAAACCATTCCAAATTTGTCAAGTTTGTTGATCAATTAGTTTTCTCATTTTATATAAATCTCAAATTCCGTGTAGCGGATAAGCCCAAATTTATAAATTTCAGGTCCAATTTATAAAAATTCAGGTGTCTTTTTTTGGCCCTTCTGGCAGCTTGTCCACTCATTAAAAATTGATGATAATTTATAGAATTGTTTTGATTTAATTTTTTCCTTTAGTTCATTTCCAATTTTTGTAGCAAAATATAAAATCAGTTTCATCACAGAATTTTCAAATTTGGGGCACTCATAACAACAAGCAAAAATTACCCGGTTATTTTTCCAGAAAAAACCGGGTTTTCGGTTTTTGAATTTTATTAACAAAACCGGTGTCTTAAAACCGGTTCTAACCGGTTTGCAAACCCTACTTGAGCACAGCTTAAATCAACTTATCTCATCGAACGTCCAAAACAAATATTAAATCAAATTTATTTGAATTCCAAACTTTTTTATTTTTTTAGCAATTTATATACGATGATTAGTCTGAAATTTGTCCTATTTTGAATTTCTCCATCATATTTCTGCAATTAAACGGTATTAGCAGTTATCATCAATAATTACCATCCATATGCTGTTACCACATATTATGTATCATATTTATAAAATTAAATAAATATAATTATTTTTTTCTACCAAGAAAATACAGTTATATGCTTTTTCGAGCTAATTTATTTATGTAATTATATAAATATGATAATATAATATCCGCCATATTAAGAATATATTAACACTTTATATATTTACCGAGCATCTATGCTTTGATTGATTTCGTTAAAATTTATTGTCTCATCTTTCCCAGCTACTGCAACCAGAGCTAAGTCACCACCAGAATGCTGAAACAAATTTGCACAAAAATATTTATAGACGATTATTACAAAATTGTGTTTTTTTATGTTTCTGTTAAATCATAAACATTACCGTTGATAACAATCCATAAATCGTCCGCCTTATTGTGTCGTGACACACCGTCGTAGGTGTAGATGGTTGTCATTGAAAATTTAATTTGGCTGAACGAAATAAATTTTGAAAATTTTCCAACCGTGCTGCCAATTACCGAAAACTAAAACAGGATATGATTTTTGTTTAATAGAAAGCCTGCTCTTTACTTTCTTAACTTGCAAAATGATATTTTGTTTTTTTTGTTGGCTGGTAGTTTACACTGTGATAGAGTCCAAAATTATATTTTTTTGTTGGTTGTTCGTTTATGCTATGATGCAAAATGGAACGAATTCCTGGTGAACCACACCACGATAATTACCTTGATTTTCGACCGACATTTCCTAGATAGTTGGGCAGTTTCGACGTCATTTCATAAACCCACGTCTTGCACCAGTAATAATTCGTTTGATGAATGTAGGGTCATCAGCTATGTTGGCAAACATCTCTTTTGCGTGTTGAGTCGATCCATAAGAGATGTGAGAGCCTCTGATATCTCTCTAATGCCAACACTACGATTTTCGAGCACAATTTTCTTCACTTTTTCGAAGTTATCGTCGTTAACAGAGGTGGATAGAGGACTCGCATGAGGCAAGTTTTCTATGACCTCACGACTCTCACTGAATGCTTTATGACACTCAAATACTTGCGTTCTCGATAGAGTAAACTCCCGAAAATACTTCTGCAATATTTTCAATGATTCCGAAGCCGTAATTCCATTGGTAACACAAAATTTCAAGCAAACTCGTTCAATTTTTTTTTCCATAGTAAAAATCGTCAGACAAACTTCGCGTCCTAAACAAATGGCCGCCAAACTCACACTAACGGACGAATTCTGCTCAAACGTCACACGAATATCAAAGAAGGTTGTACAAAACTAGAAAAATAAAAATTTACCGATTCGGTTTACGCGCGGTTTAAATCTAGGTCTGGGTCAAATTTGATCAGATGATACAAAAACTGCCACTTACGCCTTTCCTGCAAGAGCGGTTTTTCGTTTACTTGTTTCTATGGAAAATGGTGCAGCATAACTTAAGCAACTTTTAAAAATGGTCAACTTTAGGTACACCGTTCGGCAGGTAAATCGGCCATTTCTTGTTTCTATGGAAAATGGTCCAGCATAACTTAAGCAACTTTAAAAAATGGTCAACTTTAGGTACACCGTTCGGCAGGTAAATCGGTCATTTTCAGCTCAGATTTGTGAAATCGATGTCGAATGCATACTACGCAGGATTTTATACAAGTTTCGATCATACGTCGTGCACCAGTGATCGAATATTTACTGCGTACGATGCCTACCCGTAGTAATCCAGTTGAATCAATAGACGGATCTAGTGATCGTAATTGGTGTTTTGGTGGTAAATAGTTGCTCTTGTTTAGCCTCGTTAACTCGTTGTACAATGTTATTTTCGACACGTTCTGCTGCATTCATATAAGCTGGAGTGATCGCATTTTATGATTTTGCTGAATTTTTTGTCACTTCGGTAGTCCCATTCTTAAGATGCAAATCATTATTTTTCGTATTTTGATCCACGATGAAAACTTCGTTAGCAGGAGTAGAACCATGTTGTTTTCGTTGACTGTTTCTGTTAGCCCTGTGGTATATTTTGACTGTTCTTCTAGGACTGTTACATCTAAGTTGTTGGTTTTGACTCCTTAGTATATATGTGCGTTATGTGTCCTAAGGGCAGTATATTCGTTCATAAATGATTTATATTGGTTGCAAAAATCTTGTACATTTAAAAACTTTCGTTCCATTGCTCGTAACAGTTGATGCGTTGCTTGAAACGATTTACCTAATGATTTTCTTGGTTCTCGGAGTGGCAGCTTGACGATAAATCGATCATCGGTATCTCTGGTGGCTGTTTTGTAATAGTACAACTCATATGAATTATTCGGCACAGCTCAGGCACATCGTCAGGATCAGTTTGGATTAGTGGATCATTGGTGATATGTAAGTTGATCAAAGCTGCATCACTGGCCCATGTCCCTGCGATTAACTGAAAATCCATCAATCACATGTTTTTCTGGTTTTAATATCTGGAAATTTTTCCACTTCTGCCCCTAGTAGGATGTTAATTTAATTGCTTTTGAAAAATTGTGGATCAGCTAATTCTAATCCCACAAGTGGAGTTTGCAAATTAATTTTTCTAGTTGGAAGCATATTAGTTATGTTATTAATGATATGAGCCTGTACTTTTAATGTGTAGTGTTTGTCTACAAGCGATTGAATGGTCATATCGATTTTCGAAATTAAAATTTTTTTATTGTGTCCAAAAAATAATAATTTGAATAGAAAATGTATATTAACTTTCCTGCTAACAGCAGCCCGCCTTTTACGATATTTTTTTTTTGAAACGTTAGTGATACTGCTTGTACCGGAACTTTGTGGTCGGCTTGTCTCTAGTATCGACTTGGCTTGTCGTACTATCTTGTAGTCACTTATTCTGAGCTTATCACTGATGAGGGCTACGACCAGAATAAAAATGTTCGATGGGGGGCTATTACCAGAATAAAATTGTTTTCTTTTTCACTTTTTGCTTACCCACTTCAGTGTGTTGGTTCTGTACGGCTTATTGGCTGCGCCTTGCGGGTTAGCTGGTTGGGCGGATTGGACTTTCCTTTCAGCATGATTATATGCTCGGCTTTCTTTTTCGGCGCCGGAAAAAAATATTTTTGCTAGATTCCTTGACCACAAACTTGCTGTAAAATTGGGAACTCCTGTAATGTTGTTGCGAAAACTTAATCCCCTAAGTTTTGGAAAAGAAATTGAATTCAGGCCATTATGTTAACTGGCTCTGTTCCAGAAGAGTCGATATTCACCACGAATGCCATTAATTCTGTAGGAGTTCCCGTTTGAGTTGAAACTGCCTCAGTTCTCCATTCAGATCTGCTTCGTGATGACCCTGGAACAAACTTCAGTGTTCAGATCGCAGGGATTATCTACCAGAGAACTGCTTATTACATGGGCAGGTAGGTGGCCTGTTCTAATGTAAGCTCATCTAGCAGCCCTAGTTCCTGAAGGAAAAACTACTAATGTAGCCTACGACAAGTAATGTTACGCCCGTTTTATCCTATATTATGTCCTATATTTTTATGTAAGCGTCGAAGAGGGAGAATTAACACACAACTGTACACATTTAAAAAAGGAAAAGAAAAAACAAACGGAATTTTTGCAATAAAAAAATAGTAGAACCGTGTGAGATATAGTCGAGATAGGTCGATAAACCTGTCTGGAAAAAACTGGTATATTTAGCGAAGTTCGAAAACAACATCGTTGTCGCGTTTAATAAGTTGTGGCCTTCAGCAATGAATAGTTAGATCCCTTTCTGGGATATTAATTTAAATATTTCGGTTTTAACTCTGGAGACAACAAAAAAAAAACACTTTGGCTAAGCAGAGAGAGAGAAAAAAATAATGAGCCATTGAGAGTTCTCAGAATAACTCAGTCTCTAAATAGCACCACCTCGACAAAAAACAAAAAAAAAAGAAACAAGTAAAATTTATGTAATTACATGCAGTCAACCAAATAAGTCTGCGTACGCCTCTCTAGTTTATGAAAAACCATAAAAATGTACGTATATCTAAACCTATGTTGAATAAAACAATTTATTGTACTGTATCTCCGTTGTATTTCGTGTTGTTGGTACCAGTCGGTATTCAAGTGAAACCGTTTCCCCGAATAAAAAAAACAGCGTGGCACGAGGAAAAAAACCCATTCTGCTCCCTTAAAACAAAAAATATAACGGAAATGGAGCACCTAGTGAGGAAAGGGGGCACCTAGTGAGGAAAGTTTGGCGAGAGGAAAAAAACCAAAACATTAGGAAGAACAGGAAAACCACCGCATTGCCTAGATGCCTACGGATCACAATTCCTATAGTGGATCATAGGCCCAACCAGCAGAATAGCCCGGAGGTAACCATTAGATACTCTGTGAGAAGAATTAGCTTACTAGCTTATTTTTGTTTGTTATATAAACAATTTCAGATGGTGTAGCTCGCCTCTCGCTATTTATAAAGTTGCGCTCTAATTGTTTTGTGGGTTCCTTTATTGATTTTTTTCAGGGTGGAGTTCTTTTTTTATTTGTAACCGCGATTAAACGAATCGAGTTGGTTTAGTATCGGTCAGTGTCGGCTGTTTGGTGTTTTATTGGTTTAAATTTTAACATGTACACAAAAAAGTGTTTTCAGCGATTACAGTAATACTTGCCCGATACACTTCTAACTTGCAATTCTCCGGTGCGGCTGTGGTCGAGTTTACGACCAGAATGCCTATATTAATTTATGTTTGTTAGTGATAACGAGATGTTAGAGTAGAGATTTGCAAATAGTACTTAATGTTCTAGTAGATAGATTTTGTGTCTTAGCAGAGCCTACTGTATAAATAAGAGCCTCCAGTATCGACTGAATTTTTTACTAAGCTTAAAATAAGGTACAAACAATTTTTTCTTTACTATGAAAGTATATGAGAAAACGATTATTTTCGTTTACAATTATAGTTTATTAGAATTGTGAGCTTTTATTTTGTTTTTATACGAAAATGTTCATGAAACATGTAATTTTATTACATTGAAAAATCGAGTCGTGAAAATGTTTATTTCTTAGTGAAAATCGTCTTCAAAAACAAGGTATTTTTGAACTTTAAAATGTTGTGGTTTTTGTAATATACGTCATAAACTCATAACTCGAAATTTATAAACAATACAATAATCATCTCTTTCATTGCCTCCATTCAAATTTGAATTTGAATATCCTTCTATTGTTATTTTGAATTTGCAAAGCATGCTAGATTGTTTTGATTTTTTGTTTTCTTCACGCTCATTGTATTGATTTAGTTTTTACTGTTTGCCTCTTTTTGATTTATTTTAATTTTAATTGTTGAGCGGAAACATGTTATATTTTGCTTACCATTGGTTTTAGATGTGGAAAAAGCCTGCCCGGGACGGCCGACCCGTCACCTCCTTCGACCAGAAGGTTGTCGGCCTTCCTTAATCTTTCATTTGTGTCCGGTTGCCTTTTCAGGCCAACTTCCTGTTAAGTATGTAGATACTCCCCCCCCCCTCTCAAGTCCAAATTTTGCCGTTGTTTTTAAACATTGGTCAAGTCTAACAACATTCTCCAACGATCCAACCTGAAGCCTAGCCGGCTACTATCACCGCGTCATACGTGTGGCTCATGATCGGTTTAACGAGGCGTTTTACAATCCAGATTTTGGGTTTGGAGGTGTGCATTCGCTACGGTACTAAACGAAAAATCTGCATAAATGTACGTGCTGTCAATAATTACATAATTATTATTACTTATTAATTTAATGTTTTATGACGAAAATTGTATTTAGTGTATATGTATATACATACATATTTCTAATTGAAATAATAATAAAAAAAAACAATTTTAGAAATGTACAAAAATAAACATAAAAATGGATTGCTTTGCACAAAAATATTATAAAAATATTTTATGATTATTAAAAAAAGATAATTTCTCTAGAAAAGGAAATTTAAACTTAATTGATATTGTTAAAATATCGTTGGTCTTAACCCTTTTTTTAAGAAGTTGCTTAAAAATATGTATATAGTTATGTACGTTCAAAAAAATGTAAAATAAAAACAAACAGCGACAAGCATTCGCAATTACCAACGAAGCACAAGAGTAGACCTTGAAAGTATAGCTTGTTGTATTGGTCATCTATTCAAGAGCCGACAATCTCACAAATATACATATTTTTGATTAAAATGAAAAAAACTGAAGATATTTCCCGGTATTCCGGTAAAAATAGCATAACTTAAACCTGTTTGTTTACTAAAACACAATGCCTTGAATCAGTAAATACATTTCCAGAAAAATTGCAGAAATATCTTTTTCATTTCTAAACTTTTACCCGCTGCGGATGGTTTTTTGGAAATCCCGCAAATATTTAATAATAGTTGCGCAGGTTAATACTGCGAACATTAGCTACCATTGAAAAAAAAATATTCTGAATAATATACACTGTATCAAAAAATTGTCCATACAGCGCTCGGTTAAGAAAACATTGATAAAAAAAACAATTACAAATCAAACCAAAAATTCAGTTTTTAATTTTTTAAAACTCAGATTACATTTAACAACATGAAAATAATAATTGTCATTATGTAAATTAATTAATTTACTAATTAATATAATATGTAATTAGATTAATTTACTTTTACGTTTGATATGATTTACTATTTTAACCGCCTAAAACGATCTCAAATAATTATCTGTACACACAAGGAAGTTGAGGGAATTTGTTAAAAAATTAGGGCTAATGTTTGGCCTATTCATGCAATGACAGTTTGCAACCTTCTTTTCATTGGAAAGTCTTCTTCCGAGTTATTTCGGGGGAATTTTTGACCCATACCTCCATAACCACCGGTTTTAATTGTTGCTTACCGCTAATTTGGTGTTCACGGATCTTTCGCTTCAAATAATGGCATAAATTATCAATAGGGTTGAGATCTGGTGGCTGGGGAAGATGAGGAAGTGTTAATTTTACATTGTACAATAATCATTCCATGATCAGCTTTCACGAATGCTTCGAGTCATTGTCATGTACGGAGCGAAAATCTTGTTCCATGTCCCATTTTCTCACCACTTATTAACAAATTATCCTTCAAAATATCCAAATAATTATACCAGTTCATTATGGTTTCAAGGAAGGTTAAATGTCCTACATTCCCTTCAGCTAAAAGCTCCCCAAACCATTATACTTTTGCCATCATGTTTTACTCAAGTTAGGTTTAAGCTACACCGTAACTCACTCATCTGAACCAAAAACGTTAAATTTACTTTGGTCCGAGGAAATAACATTTTCCCAGAACTCTTCGGGCTCACTCATATATTCCAATGCATATTCCAAGCGCTTTTAATAATTTTTTTGTCGGCAAATATATTTCTTGCGTATCGCACCTCGATGATGCTCTTGTTTATGCAAAATATTGCATATTGTCTGAGGTTTTATTCCTCCTTTTGCACGTTGATAAACTTTGGCAGCTATCGCTGGAGCACTAAGCTTTCGATTCTGTTTTATTTTCTTCTCTATTAGATGTATTTGACGTTTGTTCAGCTTTCGGTTGCGACCACGCCCAGCAATTATCTCTGGCGATTTGGTTTTTTGGGAGTTCTGGATGATATATGGAATCGAAGCTCGCGGGCGATTAGTTATTTTGGAAATTTCCCATAAACTTTTACCTTAAATCTCTAATTTAATGATCAAATTTTTAATATGTACACTTTTAATATGCATACAAAATTTCGTAATTTACCATTAGTTGGAAATAGGAGTATAACAAATAATAAATTGTTAATGTGCTAGTGTTAATTTTCACAAAAGTACAAGTGTACGGACAATTATGTGAGATCGTTTTAGGATGTTTAAATAGTAAATCATATCAAACGTATAAGTAAAATAATTTACATAATGATAATTACTATTCAGGTTGTTAAATGTAATTTTAGTTTTAAAAAAATAAAAACTGAATTTTTCGTTTGATTTGTAATTTTTTTTTTCAATGTTTGTTTAACCGAGTGGTGTACGGACAATTTTTTGAGACAGTGTAATTTGGTACGTGTACCTTACCGCCTCCAAACATCCGCTTTTTTTTTTGTTATCTAGAGTTTAACATACATACAACCCTCATACAACGCGGTTGAAAAATGCCGCATTATACGAAATCGCATTATGGGATGCATGAAGTTTACACAAATTTTTTACAAATTAATTCAATTTGGTTGAGTTCTACAGTTAACACCACCTTGTACCAAAATCACCGTGTAGATGTACCACGTTACAGGAAAATGTCCGCATTTACTAAATTGCGTTACAGGAAAATCGCGCTGTAGAAGTACTCTTTGTAAGAGGCTTGCCTGTACTTTCTTTTTCCAATGATATTTTTGGTCTGTGAAATTGGTTATTTAAAAATATAATTGGTTAAATTTAGTGAATGATAAATAATAAAAGTTTCCTTATCCGAACTTGTGACAAGTGGGTGTAACCGGCAAGATCGAAATCTTACCCGTTCCGCCTACTGTTAGATGATCACTAGCCAAAGGCCTGACGCGGTTGTAATAGTCGGCTAGACTTCATGGTTGGGCAGCTTGGGGGCATTTGGTCAGATATATCTAATACTTGAGAACATCACCTTAAAAAAAAGTTTGAAATTAGTAAACGATCAGCGATTGACTGTAAGGCCCAAAATAATAAATAACAAAGGAAAACGATGGACCCTTAACTTCTGGTCGAGGAGCGACATCCATTCGGGTCAGCCGCCCTGAAGTCTGGCAAATGTATGTCCTGAGCTACAACCCACATACAGGACAAGCCTCAGTGAACGAATTTTTAAACCAATTATTTTAGACCCATATGGTGAGAGAGTAAGGCGGGCATATTGTTGTAGAAATATAAATAAATTATATGAAGTGATTTGAGTTTTTAGAAAATCAATAAAAACAATTAAATATTATGCAGTAAACATACGTATACGTATTAAAATATTAATCTAGTGCCTAAAATATCACAGCCTAAAAATTAACTTTAATTATTACTTTTATTTATATTTATGGTTATTGAGCCATTATTACTATTTATAATGTGCAAACATTATTTTCACTTATTATGCAAACTTATTTCACTTATGTCTACTATATATATCAACTTATTTTTAAAAAAACAACAAAATAATTTATAAAACAGAATATTTTTTGATTTAAATGATTATTATTTAAAAAACATATATACATAAATTAAAAAATTTAAATTTTTTTTTTTTAGTATTAATAATTATCGTCCTTATTGTGAAATATTTGATTTAAATAAATAATGGTATTAACTACCGAAGCCCACACGTATTTTATGGTTGGCGTTCAAAACTCTCTCTACCAAAACAAAAATTCGCTTATCTTTCAATCCACAATAATCTAAAATGTCACTGGAGAGTACTACCATACAAAGTTCAAGCAATTAACCTAAACATATTAATAGATATAAAATGTATAAAAAACGCATAATTTAAGTTCGCATAACTTAATAAAATACATTTGGAATGAACAGAAAAAAATTATGTATCGCAAATGCGATATCCGACTGCTATTGAGCAGTCGCATTTGTCAATTTTAATTTCACAAAAATTCGCTATCGCGTTTTATAATAACGCAAATTATTTGACCAAGAGCGCATTTTGGGAAAATGTCGTTTTATAATACCGAAATGCGATATCGCATGAAAATGGGAAATCACATTTTATTTCATAATAGGGCCCCTGGGGTGCGATTCCGGTTCGATGATATGATAATGAAAAAACAAAAATATCATCGAATTTTTCAATTGTTTTTGTCATTTTGATTTCGTCTTTGCTTTTTATCTTTTTAGTCGATTTTATCATCAACATATCGAAAGCGATTCTGGTTAGATTATAATCAAAAATGATAAAATTATCATTCTTGAAAGAGAGTTTCCTCTCTTGAAAATATTAGATATTGGTTAATTGGTTTCGTTTTCCAAAAAAATGGTTTTGAGCATGCGCACATTAAAGAGAGTTTCTCTCTTTGCAATAGTAAATAATCGTATTAGTTTATAAAAAAATAATTTTGAGCATGAGCATTGAAATTTGATCTTATATCGGATATGAAATAACAACCCAAAAGTTGTCATTATATGGGATATGAAATAACAACCCAAAAATTGTTTAAAACTTCAATTTTCTTAGAGATTTATTTTAAAAATATTCTGGAAAATGTACATATTTCGTTTGAAAATTAAAATGGAAATTTCCATTTTCCAGAATATTTCAAAGTTAAATCTTCGTTTTCTATTAATTATTGTTTTTAATTTTTAGTAAATCACTAAAACATTAACACTATTAAATATTATTTTCTTAGAAAATTAGTTTTACTACCCTAATATTGTAAATTCGAAAAGTACACTAGAATATAGTAAATTGTCTGCATTAAGTTATATATCCACATTTACCAACGTTAACTAGTAAATGTGCACATTATCAAATTTTGTAGTAGGTAAATGTAGGTTGAAATCACATTATGCAAAACACTAAAATCGGTTGACACTTGTTTTTAAGAAAATAAATTTTCGATTAATCGTTTAATATTCTCCGATTAATCAATCAATTTTAAACGGTCGATTAATCGATTAATCTAACCACGTTCTACTAAAAACACTTATGGGCGAGAAAAATAATTTTTATCGTCGGTCATAAATACTTTTCAGCGACAAAAACAAAATGAAAAAATATTAATTTTTTTCACCAATTTTGACATAAGTATATCAAACATCGTCAAACCGGAATCGCCATTTGTATTTTATCGATGATAATTATATCATTTTTAATTATCATCGAACCAGAATCGCTTTATACTATGTTGATGGTAAAATAAAATGGTAAAAGCAAATGAAAAATCCGATGATATTTTTGTTTTTTCATTATCATATCATCGAACCAGAATCGAACCCCTGTACATAAAATAAAATCATCCGATTAATTTTCTTGTATATCGTCATTCATACAATGCAAACTTCGATTAATCAATGCAAACTTCGATTAATCCGGCGAATTGTCTACTATTCGCTTTAATTCAATCGAAGAAATTGTTTATTTTGAAACAAAAAAAAACATATTATCGTCCATGAAGTGCGAAAACTCATTAACTAAATTTTTAATGAAAACGGAGTTTCTGCATTTTCTTCTATAACTTCTTAACATCTATCTATTCAACAAACCAACTTTACTCTAATTTTATTATTTACAAAGAAAAAAGAAACAAAAAATCATTAAATACAATTTATATTTAATTTTTTTGAAGAAAAAATCATTAAGTACTTTAATGATTTTTTCTAATACACTTTGCAATGTTTATAATCATAGAAAAAGTTATATTTCATCACAGTAAGCTAGATACAAAGGTTTTGTTTTCTTAGGAAAATAAGCTTCATTATTATAAACGTCCGCGTTAAATAAAACTCGACCTTTTAAAATATGTTAAAGAAACAAGCAATATTAAATGACGATAATTGGGAATCAATTACAACCGAAATTGGTGGAGTGCATAAATCTACAAAAAAACAAACAACAATTCTACAATTCTTTAAACGAGTAAATGAAGAACATGAATCTGACGAGAGATCTCCAACGCCATCGTGTTTTAGTGTGAGTGACTTCTGCGTTGATTCTGATGATGGTCAGTCTCACATTTCCACAAAAGCCTTGTATCGCTGGAAATGCTCTGAACCATCGAAGTGGAAAGTGAACATGACAAGAAAAGATCGTTCAAAATGTTTACCCTATCTAACCAGGTCGGGGTTGAAAAAATCAAAAGAGCCTAAAAATATTGATTGTCGAAAATGTCGCTTTAAATGCCATTTGCACTATTCTAAAAATGTATGAACTATATGAAGGTTATTGTGTGTCATAAAATAAGAGCCCAGTGAAAATAAATGTCTACAGAAACATTTTTTGTACTAAGTACAATCTATCATTCTTTAGACCTAAAAAAGATCAGTGCACTACATGCACCCGATTTGATCTGGCAGACTCATCAAGAAAGGACGAGCTCAGAGATGAATACGATATGCACGTGAAATGAAAAGATGATTGCAATAAGGCTAAAGCATTGGACAAGGAACATTCACAAAATGTTGAACATTTCCAAACAGCAACTTTTGATCTCCAAAGTGTTTTACAGATCCCATCCTCTGCATCGTCTCCAATGTACTATAGTCGGAAACTAAATGTTTACAATCTGACTGTGTATGAAGGTGGTCACGATAAAAAAGCATTATGTTACGCTTGGAACGAGTTAAATGGAAAGCGAGGAAGTTCTGAAATTGGTACCATATTATTTAATTATATTAAGTCACTTCCAGAAAAAATTACGGAACTATCTCTTTTCTCTGACACTTGTGGAGGACAAAATTGAAACCAACATGTTGCTGCAATTCTACTCTATGCTGTTCAAGTAATCCATATTCAAGTAATTGAGCAGAAATTCTTAGAATCCGGCCATTCCTACATGGAGTGTGATTCCATGCATTCGTCGATAGAGCAAGTGAAAAAACATAGATCGGTGTTTATGATGAATGATTGGCTCGAAATATTCAAGGCCGCAAGATCAAAAAGGGGCAAAAATAAAGGAAATGACCCTTACAAGGTCAAAGAATTAAAGTTTTCAGATTTTTTTGACCTTCATGCATTGTCAGCGATGTTAATTAAAAACCGAAATGTTGATGAGGATGGAAAAAAGTATCCTGGTTGAATGTTAAATGCTTCCGATATAAAAAAAATCAACCAGGAGCTATTTTATTCAGGTATGACCATACGGGACCCTATAAAAAAATTAATACTAGACATCATGGAAGACCTCGCAAAAATGTAACGCTTCGTAAGGCTTACAAAGCGATTATACCAATCAGCGAAGCAAAGAAGAAGGATTTAATAAAGTTATGCAATAGTGGTGTTATACCCAGTGAGATTCATCAATGGTACATGAACCTGCCAACTTCGAAAACAATCGAAGATAATGATAAAGAAGAAACTGATTGCGATTAAAAAACCTACAAAATTATTGACTATTATTCTATTTTTTTATCGTTGTTACTAGATACCTTTCTGCTAGAGATTATTATCTACTATTATTATTATTAATTCAATAAAATCTATTAAAATTATGCAAAAATAAAATCATTAATTACAAGAGTTAAAAAATCAATGAGGAAAAAATCATTAACTACAATTTACACATTTTCGTCCTCAAATATTTAATATTTAAAACAAATTGTTTTTATGAAAGGTCTTCTAAGACAATCTCATAACTAACCATAACCAAATGTTTGTATTTCCTGATTAGTAGATTTTTAATTATGAAAAGATAATAGAAACCCTAATATCTCAATACTTGATTTTTGTAGTTAATGAGTTTTCGTGCTACATAGACGTTATGCTTACCATCAATCGCACACAGGGTTTTAAATTAACATTAGTTAAAGCAAATTATCTAAACAGTCGACACTTCATTTGACTTAAAATTATTAAAATTCTTTTCTGGATAACTTTCATTGCCACCCTCATTAAAATTATCAGAAATATTTCGATCAAATTCTTCTCTTACTTGTATTAAACAAATATTTGCAATGCAAACATCTGTAAGATATCAACGTTTTGCTGGAATTCTTTGATGACTATTTTTCACGTTTATTTGACTGTTTTATAATATTTATGTGTCATACATACGTATGTATATAGTATGTCCAGAAAACAAATAAATGCAGCTTATTTCATTTCTCAATTCCAATTTCAATTATTTCAAACTGAAACGTTATTTATCAATAAGAGTGCTTATCAATATTGCTAAGCTGTTAAAGAAAGAATTTAAATAATTCCCCTAAATTCACATCTCAACACTTTATGGACAGTTCCAAATGGAATAAACTATAATTAAATTCCCCTCAATATTTCTCCAACCCAATCATAAATATGTATTTGTAAATTATATTTCGGAAAAAACAATCTCTTCTAATACATAAACGATCAAGTGAGGGGAAATAATATTTCCCCTATTTTATCTTTGGCACATTCAAGTTATAGTTTTACGCTCTCTTCGTACACTAACGTAAAAGTTTAATGAGAATATAACAGCATGCGGTAATTTCCCCTATTTTGTTTCGTGATCATTTATATAAAAGTACGCATGCTTGATGCCGTCAAAGTGTAGGTGAATTTATTTATAAAGTGCGATGCGATAATATTCTTCCGACCGGTATTAGAAAAAAAAAAAAAAAAACAAACTGACAGTCGATAAAATAAATAATAATTGAATATTTACGAATAAATTAGGTCGGAAATAAATAGATTGGATTTAAATATTACGTAGTTTGTTATGTTGAATAGAAAATTCGGTATGTCTGTGATCCAAAAACTATACATATCACCGATCATTAGAGACAAATTCATTATCATGATTCATGAGTAATTTTCATTATATACTGCGAAATTCTATTTTTTATCAAACAATTTTGTTTTTTCATTTTTGGTTGTCATTATTCTATAAATATTATTTGTGTTGATTATAACGTTTAATATTTTTGTGTGAAGACTCAGCCGCTATTTAATGTAAATAAAAAACATCGTAAATGTGACAGGTTAATATAATATGTACAATATACTCGTATAGTTGAGATTCTATTAATCATATATTGTTTTGATGTTTGTAGATTTAGATTTTCTGCATTATTTTATTTTTCACACGAAAAGTTATTGAACCAACCATTATATGTATCTACATAAATTATTTATATTGTTTATTATGTGTTTAGAGAAAGGCGTCAGTTTTGTTGACGAGATTAGTAGATAATACGTTTGGCATTGAAAATTGGTTTTCTCTATACAGCTATAATTTTGTGTATGTGTATCCCTGATTAACAATAACAATTAACAAATGCAATGTTTGACATCCGCCATACCAAATCTTGTTAAATGTGTACACATAATAATGGAATTTTTATATTTTATTTACCTCACAAGACGTTAGTGAATCTAGATCAAATAATAAACATAATTAGTAACATTTTGAAATTAGTTTTGTTTACACATCAAATTGACGGTATTTTTATTCAGCTAAACACAGGTACATGCATACATGTCTAGTAAATGACGCACTCCTCGATTAATAATTGTTTGCTCGTCTGGAGGTTCGCAGATGCCACTTTATAATACTTGTACTTTATAATACAATGCATTTTGAGTATTTTGTGTGTAAACAGCTGTAAAGAACCTAGGGTGTGACATGAAGGTGTTCGAGGTGATCTCGTTTCCATGGAAAGAAAATAAAAAAAAATGCCGTTCAATACTTAAAAATTTTCATCCAGCCAGAGCTTCGGTGTGGTACTGATATTGCCGGCTAAGGCTCAGGGATTACGGTGGGGTTTTCGAAGATGAATTGGAAGCTTGCTAGACCACAAAAGGATAAACAAAAAAAAGGAAGGTTAGAGATAGGAACAGACCTGTAAACTATTCACCAGTACTAGTGCAGACTACTCACCTTCAATCACCATTCTCAAACACGAGCGATTGAACTAACCTTGCCGAAATGAACAAAATTACAAGAAAACTAGGGAAAAAGAAAAAAACAAAACCCAGAAATTTATCTAAATTGTAAAACAGAAAGTAAGAAATAGAAAACAAAGAAAATAATTGATTGCATGATCGTAATTTAGAATTAATGTTAGTCAAACTTAACTAAGGAATCTACAACTGACTTAATATTTAAGATAATCATTGGAAATAAAAATTTATAAAAAGAAATATAATAAAAAATAAAATAAAATTTACTTTAAAAGAAAAACTTACAGAATTATTGTTGATGGTCGTCATGTTGATTGCAGCATACATACATATGTACATACAAACTTAGAAACATTTGTATTCAATTATTTTCTTTACGATCGTATTTTTTTTATTTCTTCTTAGTTTTCGACATACATAGTTCTACATTTTAACTTTATTTTGACCAGCACTAAGTTTAGTTAACTCAAACAAAATCATTAATTTCTTTGTCTGAGCTTTTAGACTTGTTCTTATTCACTTTATTGTTTGCAAAAAAAAAACGTTTTTTATTATTTTAAACAAAACACGTTTTTTTATGTTTAAAACATGGTTTATTTGTTTTAAAAATGTTTAGAACAAAAAATATAATTATATGTTTAAAACTAGTTTAAAACATGTTTAAAACATGATTTAAATTTTAATTTTGGTTTCAAACGTTATTGTTAAACAATATAGTATACCTATACAAATCCAGTTTATTCGCAATTATTTTTGAAATTGTGAAGGTTACTGGCCCTTTACGAATTTCAGGGAAGCTCAAATCTGTGTAATTGTTTTTTATTCTTAATTTTTTATAGTTTAGTTTTAAAAGTGTTCAATGCCTACTATAATAAATACAAATTAAAACTAAAAATGTTTCAGATTAAGTAATATTTCATTTGTAATATTTTAGTGGGCCATCTGCCATGCAGTTCTTCAGCTGCAGTTGTTAGCGGTGATACTGATACTGAGGACCCGGTACCAAATATTTCCAAAAAATTGAAAATGGATTCGATTTTAGTAAAAACAACGTTAGCCGAAAAAGAGAAACTAAATATTTAACTTGCAAGGTTTTTGTACGCCACTAATACTTCGTATAAACCTCCAAATAGAAACCAAGTTGCCAATAATCTACAATACTAAATAAATTAAAATAATTAAACAATACCTAGAAAATAACATCGTTTGTGTGTCACTCGATGGTTGGAGCAACATACATAATGGTTCAATTATTTGTGTACCAGCAATCGATATTTTGAAGGAAAAAACAAGCATTTGCACATCTTTTGATACTAAAGACAATTCTCATACATATGATTATACGAGACTAAATGATGTTGTCTTTGAGTATACAGAGATTTAAAAGTTGTGAAGAATATAATTGTTATGTACGTAGTTTCGTTACAGTGGTTGGCTAAATGTGAAGAAATCGATATGTCTGACATAATAAAATAGCTTTGTTCAGCACATATTTTGAACTTAATAGTGCGCGACGTCGAGGTATCTGGAATAAAGGAACATAACATACAAACAAATTTTTAAATATTTTAGAAACACGCACTTTGCTGCAGAAGTTTATAAAAAAACTGGGGGAAAGTCATTGGTAATGCTGCAAGACGTATGGTGGAATACACTCGCTAACTGCATAGAAGAGACCTTTATTCAAAATTGACCAATTTTGCAATCGACTTGCCCTGAGCATCGCGCAGCAATTGATGCGAAAATTGTGAAAAAGGTTGATGATTTAAATTTAAGAAGTAATGCAAGCCACACAAATTTAGATCGAAATATTGTGGATTGTGTATTAATTAATAATAATTGCTTCGTCAACCTTGCAGACACAAATCAAAGAGTTCTTTTCGCCCTTTTCGCTTCTTCTGATAGTACCACAAATTTAAAAAAAAAGCAACGTTTGTAAATATGTATAACAATTTTTTTAATGGAATTTTAATTCGTTGTATACCTTAAAGGACGGAGGCTCCAGAGTTTATATAATTCTTCCTGTTGCATCCCAATTACAAGTCAAATTATTGCTCACAGCATAAACTGATTAAATTTGTGGCGAAACATTTGTATGCGATATTTTTTGCAGTGAGAATTTTTGCTTGCGATGATAGTTGCATGCGAAAAACACGTGACTTTACATTTCATCGTAAAGTTTTTTGTCTGCGAAATATTTAAGCTACGATATTTCTGATAGATATATTATTAGATTGCGACAAAAGTACTTCCACATTTTTGTTGCGATATTTTTTTTCGAGAATGAGGTGTGGTATCGGAAAATCTTTGTCAACGAATTCAATTGCCCACATTTGTTTTGTTTCGTCGTCAAGTTTATTTAATAAAACTTGAATAATCCATGAATCGCGTGTTTCAGCGTCTGATCCTAGTGTGCGGAGTCCACATATTATTTCGTCTGACGTCTCAGTCATGTGACGCAAATCCTTTTAAAGCTACGTGTGTGTATTTTATTTGCCTTTGCCAAATAATAAAATAGTATGTAATTGTGGAAACTTGCAAGCTTACTTTTATCAGTTTGCAATTTTTTCATATCTTACTACCTATTGCTTTTTACAAGTTTTCAAGTTTGCACATTATCTTATTTTTTAGAGAATCTGGGTGCAAATCGACTAAACGAATCTTTAGCCATTCACGCTCGGAAAGATTTGGCGGTGTTTCGAGCCCAGGAAAGAAGGAAGATGAAGCAAACAAGACGTAATAAAAATTAAAGCAATTTTTTCAACAACAGTGAACGGCACTGCAGTTTTATGTGGTTGAAATTTACTATAAAATCACGAGTTTAGTCCAAGTCGCCCAAGTCAGATATTTTCAATTTATCCAGCGAAATGGAAATCGATCGATACCGAAGCTCCCGCTTACGTGTGATTTGAAAAATGAAAAATATGCTTGAATTGATCTATAGCTGGGTTATTATTACAAATAAAATATTGGGTGCTTTTTATTGATCACCGTGTTTAAGCAATAGAAGTGTTGGCAGGTTAGCGGTTTTACTAGAAAAATGGCAACAAATTGTCGACCATGTTATACAAACCACTACCTACTATCATAAGAAATAATCAAGTAGCCTGGTTTTTATTGACAAAAAATAATGAAATAAACAAAAACCGAGAATAAGCTAATATGTGTTGCTATGATGTGCGTACGAACGGAAATTTGTCAGTCCGTATTATTAAAGTGTTAATCAAATTTGATTTTACTTTCACTGAATCCATATCTGCCTTTTCTACTATATAAATATGTTGGATTATTAAATTTTTTTTGTTTTGTTTTTAATTATAATGACATTTAAGTAAGCCAACAGCAGACAGCAACAAATAACGGTATTATATGAAATAAAATGTCACCCCTGATTGGTTATTAATCGGATTAAAAATTATTCGCACAAAATACTAATTGTAATAAATTATCTCATCTTTAAAAATAAATTTCAGGAAGTGGGACGATGCATATTAAATTAATTGTTGTTATTGAATTAAGATAAACAAAAAATTACTTATATCGATATTTTAAAAGTTGACAAATTTGTGGAGCTGGATCAATTTGCTTATAAACGAACAAAATAACATACCATACATAAGTAGCTACAAGGCATTGAAATATTTTTTTTTTTTTTGGATTAATTTTCATTTTGAAGGTAATAAATTTAATATATGTGGATGTATGATGTGAGAAAATAAATTCTTCATTATAATCGTTTAATTAAACACCACATATAATCCATAAATATTATATTCTATGTATTTCCGATTTAATTAATTGTGTGTCGTGATTCTTTGTGTACTCTATTTGAAATCGTATATGAGGGGCGCCACACAAAATGACTTCGATGACAGATGTGACAATAAAGGCAAACATTTTAATGAGAACAGATGGACTATATCATGCATGTATAAGTACATGCAGAGTTAATTATTCCCCTGTGTTTAAAATCTGTCAACGCGCAGTCATACAGTGATCGTTACTCATTTTGTAGAAATTATTTAAAATTCCGCATGTACCGATGATTCACATAATCAATCATTTTTTTTTTCTTGTAGTTCTAAGCGAAAAGCACTGCTGTTACAAAGGTTATATATCAAAATACAGCTTATTATACCTTCAAGATCCAACAAAAATAAATAAAATAAAACGTACAATACGTGTGAAATTTCCAAATGATTTTCCAAAAAAAAAAAAAAAAAAACACAACACTATTATGTACACTCTAATAACGATATTTTGAATACAGAATATTAAACATATTTTGAGTTGTCAATATTGAAAAGCGATTTACACTTTGTTGCAGGGGGAATAAAAGAATGTTTGCAAATTTAGACATCGTATATAGATTAAGCTACTTAAAAATCGTTTTCAACGAATTACGATACTCTAATGTCTTTATTTCAAAGGTATTTATGCGTATCGAAGCGAGACAAGGAAGTATGTTGTGTATGGGTGTTTCAGAAGTATGTATGTATAATAATTTGTCATCACTGTGAAATTATTATAAAATCGACATAAGAAAATGAGAATCTAAAATAGGCATTGCAATTTTTTGAAAATCTATCAAAGAAAATTCTCATTCCTTTGATAATTTGCAGTAGTGTTCATTTACATAAACTACTGTCATAGATTTCTCATTTTATTAAATTCATGAAAAATAAACTTCTAATATTTCCAAATTTATCGTTGTATTGTGTTATATACAAAACGCATTTTAAAATGATTGCCTTAGAAAATACAACGATGACATTGGATATCCCGACTATAATTTTTTTTTTCGTGTTTTTAGTAAAATAAGAGATCTACGATAAATACGATATCTCTGCCGTAATTATAACACACCTTTGTAAGGTGACTGTGGTGCGATTATGTATCTCTCCTAGAGTTTCGATAACTCAAAATATGTTGACAAATTTTCTTTAAAAGTAATCCTTTTAATCATTACGAGTTATCTGTCATACTTCAAAAGTTGTACGAGTAAAATCTACACATAATCGCGTTTTGTCGCAATTTCTCGTTACTCGAAACTCTTAATGCTTACAAAATCGCACTCCTGATTTAAGTTAACTCACGAATTTTCTCAGAAAGTAGAAGAGATGCATAGATGGTGTACATTGGAGTTTGTTTGGTTGGCGGAAACACAGAATTTAAACGTAACATCTGGCGCTGGATATGAAATTGTCAGGGTTTTTAATGGCTGCGTTTTTTATTTAATTTTATATTTCTCCCTGCTACAAGAGCATAGGTTAGCGTGAACATGCAGAAATTGGCAGAAGAAAATGTAATTGTCTTTTTAGCTTGATTGTCTTGTGCCTAAATAAATATAAAAATAAAAATCACAATTGGTCCAGAAATAAATGGAGCGGAAGATAGCTTGACTGTGCGCATATGGAAAATATATAAAGCATCTGTAAAAATTTCCTATTGAATATCACATGACATTGCGATTATTATAAACAAATTGTGTAGTTAAATGGTATAGCATTTATATTATTGACATATATAATATACTATCTGCAATTCCTGAAAGGAGCTTCTATCGAATTATACATTTCGGAGATGCGTGAGATAATCCTGCAGTTGAGTTAACAACATCTACAGACCAATTTGTTGCTGTTAATCAATCACTCGGCATTATTCAGTCCAATAAAGATGATCGATTGGAAAAAGCCCAGCGGCATTTGCGTCAATCATCCCGGGGCATTCTGATATTGCTACATCTGTCACTGTTGAACCTATGAATGCTCGAATTCAACATGAGATTGAGTGTTGTCATTCATGAGATTCAGTGTCGTCATTCATGAGATTGAGTGTCGGGTGCTGGTGTCGGCTGGTCGTGACGTTAGTCGATTCAACTTCATTTCGTTCAAAATCGGCGTTGATCCAGTCCATTTCAGCAAACTCCTTCAACCACATATGTAGGTATATAGCCTGTCGGAGCATTGGTCAGAGAGTTTATGCCTCGTCGAAAAAACTTAAGACTGGCGGTTGTGGAATCATACCGTCATCCACCAATGTTTATAGTAACGTTTTCTATCAATCTAAACTCCATAATGCCCACCATTTCATCTAATAATTCCAGCAACAATAGTCTACACTAAATATATTGCCACAACAATAGCGCGATGTGTACCAAATCTCATTCAATTTACTCATCTCTTTTGTGTTATAATTACTAATCGCTATTTGTACGGAGACCTGGTTGAGTGCCGATTTCAAATCAGAGGAATTTTTTCCTTCATGCTACACCGTTTTTTATCGTGATCGCGATTCAAATATTAGAAAGGTTACTTACTGGTGGTTGTGTGATCGTCGCCGTTGATAACGACCTTAAATTTGGTCAAATCATCCTTAATTGCGACTATGCGGTGAGTCAATTATTGTTAAGGTCAAATGTGCTTGTTTTTGGCTCTGTATGGTGGGAGTCTATATACCATTTGGAAATATTTCTGACGTTTACCAAGGATTTATAACTGATTGTAGTTTGAGTTATAGCTTTTTGTAACTTCTGTGTTGATTCTTCGTTGCTTTTTCCAACAGCTAAGATCGCCATGTCATCTGCAAAAGCCGCTACTGTATTGTTTTATAATGTAGGAAAATCATAAGTATATAGTAGGTATAAAACCGGCCCTAATACACTGCCCTGTGGAACTCCTGCATTGGTTTCATTCAATTCAGAAAATGTATCATCTAACTTAATCCTGAAGAACCTATCTTTCAAGTAAGATTCCAGTATCTTAGCAAATTGCATTGGTAGAAGATTTCATAACTTGTGGTTAAGTCCTTTATGCCACACTCTATCAAACGCTTGTGCAACATCTAGAAATACTGTTGAACAGACTTTTTTCTCCTCTAATGCTTTCTCAATTATACTGGTTATATTATATGTTCTTGATCAATTGTGTTCTTGATCAATTGTTGAGTTGATTTAATCTTTTTTATTGAGGTTTTATTGAGAGCGATTTTAAATTTGATTTTAGGAATGTTTTTGTAGTCACTTAACCACTTTTACTTTTTTTTACTCTAGTAAAATAAAGTAAAGTAATCATGAAAATTTTGTGCCTTGAGATTTTTAGAGATTTATCTGTTTTGAGGTCCCCTGAGTCCGAAAGAGTGGGTTTCGAAATGGTGTCGGTCTGTTTGTCAGTCTGTTAATCTGTGTCCTCTCTACAACCCAGATGGCTTAACTAATTGAACTGATACTGCAGATTTAAGCTTTTTTGATAAATTGTGAGGTACCAGTGAATTTTATTCCAAATCGGCTAACCGGAAGTACCCACTCTCTTGGTCCAGAAAATGTATTTTGCAAGTACCTTAAAAAGTGTAAGGTTTACAAAAAACTACTTAATACAAAATGTTTCCAAAAATTTAAAAAAAAAATCAAAATAAAAAATTAAAAATTAGAAAAACAAATAAAATTTCTCAAAATTCTCTGTTCGCAAAAGAAAGTCGTTTGTTGGCCAAACCTCCATTTTTTTAATAATGTTGAAAAATTGGACAGCTTTGTTTCACTTATTGGACTTTTCGGTTGATGTTTCAAAGTTTTATAGTATTATGAAGTGTAGTTTTGAAATATTTCTTCCGAAGGTTTTTGTGGGTTTGACGTGTAGCCATGGTTCAATTGCCACTTAAAAACTCTCGCAAATCGTAAGTCTAGAGCGTTTAAGAATTATAAGCGTTCTGGGGATGCGACAAATCTAGATTTCATGATTTTTACAAAGAGTTTAAGTACATCAACGATATTCGTTACAAAATGTATGTTTTATAATCAAACTCGCGAAAATTATGATTGGACTGGAATGTTTAGGTATCACTGCTGGTGCAGGTCCTGACAGTGTCGTCCCATAGATTTTGAATAAGTGTGCGCTTTCTTTGTAATAATACCATTATTTTATTTCTTTAATGAGAGTCTTTCACGGGGCGTGTTTCCTCATATTTGTAAAAAATTATTTATACATATGTAGTTCCAACATTTAAATCTGGTAGAAGGAGTGATATTACATGCTACAGAGTTATCTCAATTTTCTCGGTTATACCTAGACTTTTTGAATTATTAATAAAATCTATAGTTTAGATTCATATTAATAAACGTATAAGTGCGCGTACTAATTTGATGGTTTTTTCGGGCGATGTTTTCGAGACTATTGGATACCGTGGCGAAGTTGATGTTGTCTACACAGATTTTTCGAAAGCTTTCGGTAGACTAAATCATACAATTTTTCTTCAGGAATTGATTGAGTTCGGATCCGATTTCATTCTAATATATTGGATCGCAACTTATTTGGCATCAAGATAACTATTTGTGAGTAGTTCGCAGATTCGTTCCTTCGAATTTGTCATACTTTCTGGTGTTCCTCAAGTCGGTCACCTGGGACCTTTACTGTTCACTGTATTTATTAACGATGTTGTTTTGTGTTTCAAGTTTTATAAGTGTCTAGTTTATGCTGATGACTTAAAAATGTATGCTACAATTAATTCTTTAATTGACATTGTGCATTTGCAGGACGAACTTGATGTCTTTTGCGATTGGTAAGCTCAGAATAAGTTACGCTTGAACACGAGCGAGCAAATTCAAAGTAATATCTTTTTGTCAATTACGCTTGCTTATTTAGCATAGAGGCCCCTTAATTTTTTATGGATGCACAAATTAGCAGAGTTGGACGTGGAGGTGGACTACATTATAAGAGGAGTTTTAACGTCAGGCTAAAGCTAAATAGCATCGAAATTTACTCAATGCGAGGCAAAAATGTATCGTGATTGCCTAATTTCTAAGAAAATTCGATAAACTAAATACGCGAAACGTATAAGCGTCGCTAATCAAGGTATTCGTGTATTTAGTTCGCAACCAAGCAACAGAAATATTTTTATATCCAAAATCAAATCAGATTTGAAAATGTATACAACCACAACCTTCTCGACACATAGGTATTAGGTACATACATATACATAAAAGCCGTATTGTGTTATTTGTCAAAATAATAAGCACAAAAAGGGAAATCCTACATCACAAAGTTGTGTTCGAGTATTTCTTTGATTCCACCAAGTTAGTTTGACGTTTGCTTGGCAACTGGATATTTGGCGTTTCTAGTTGTAGTTTCAACCATACCTAATCATTTAATTGGGCACGCTATATCGCCAATTTTATTTGGTACACATTTTATTCAAATTTTAATTCAATAAAATATTTTCAATTTAATCAATTAATTTGATCAATATCGATATTAGGAACTATAATTTTTGAGAGTCGCATATCAAATTTTCAAACTTTATATAATTGGTGTACATTTTCAAAGTCAATAAATTATGTACATATAATATCATGAACCTACGGTCATTCCTATATAATATCATACAATAATCAACAAGAACAACAACACAAAACAAATATTGTCCAAATATATTGGATTATGTCATATCTAATATTGAAAATAATTCTCTACAATCGATTAACATTTAATAGAAAAAAAAGTCAACCAAAAATTTTGATTAATTGAAACTGAATGAACGAATAGAAAAAAAATTGATTTTAATTTTATAAAAGTCAAATGGTGAAATATAACCAAAACACATTTTTATGTACAAACAATTTTTTTATTAAAAAAAAAAAATCGAAAACTGTACACAAAACAGGTATATACGAATCAATTTATGTCAAACAAAAATAAATTTCAGTTGAAATGAAAATTCTTGTTTTGTACACACGAGTACCAAATAACAAATCTCTTGTGTACATTTTACGTACACAAACAAACAATATAATTTTCTCCCAACTTTCCATTTCAATCATCATCAGCATTAATATCACAATTATTCGAATACGATCAGACAAATTTAATTATGATGGAATACATTTTGTGTTGTTGTTTTCAATTTTTTTGCCATGTCACCATCATGTCATATCACATGTCATGTAAATAATTAATTTTAATTTATTGAAGAAAAAAATCCAAAAACAAATATAACGACACAACGAATTAATTAATTTTCTTCTTGTTCAATGTTAATTATGTAGAATTTTTTTTTCTTTTGGTGTTTAGTATTTTTAAGGAAATACATTTTTGTTCGTAATTTATTGAGCTACAAGTCTCGCGTGTGGAATTGATAATAATCTTGTAAGAACTTTATTATCATATTAAAATACAAAAAGATGAAAAATGTATGTTACGTCTTGGTTAATTTACAAATTAAAATCCTGCTGTGTTATTATTATTGTGGATCGTTAATAATAAACTATCGAAATTATAATATGGGGTTGGGGTTTTAGATTTATTATTATAAAATTTACAAAGATTTATCAAAGTTGAATGGTGCAAAATACGAGTATACTATTTAAAATATTCATTGGTATGAGTGTGTTGAAAACAATTCAAAAACTTTAATTAATTATTTTAAAAACTTAGAAATAAACATTCCAAATAAAAAGCCTAAAATGTAAGTTCTCTGGTTTACATTACTTTTGAATGTACGTCATTTCTTGTATATATATTGTAGTTTGGGTTTTTCAAATTCCTCTCATTTGAATTATTATTAGTATTCACAATTTTTCCTATTAAAATTTGAATTTAAACAATTCTGGGCATATTTTGAACTTTAATTTTGTTCGTTCATTAATTATCCTTTCCATCGCAATCGAAGCAGAATTACTGCAATGTCCCAAATTCACGGAAATCTGTTAAATTTAACCGATCATTGGGCCCGATTCTGGCATGCCAATTTTACAATATTCTTTAAATAACATAGTAAACTGGTATTTACGTGTTAAAAAAATTATTTTTTTTTATGTTACATCAGATGTAACAGATTCTGTCAATAATAAAAGAATTAAATTTAACCATTTTATAACATTTTATCAAATCGAAGTTCTAATTCAACGTAAACATTTTTTTTTTAATTTTGTTAAATTTTTGCGAAAAATAAAACATTTATTTAAAAAATTTTACTACTATTCATTAAATTATCTTGTTCCACTGAAATGAATATGTCCAATTATACAGTAATGGCAATTTTGTTAGCTCGAGAAGAGCGAAGAAGAAGGTTTGTTTTGGTCATTTGTATTTTTAAGTGATTCAGGAAAATGAAATTTTATTTCTAAAAAAAGTACACGCGCAACTTAAAACACCTGCGGGATGCAAGCAAACCCTTTGATTTGCCGGAGACGAAATTTATAAAATATTTTCAGTAAAATTTATTATACAAAAATTGGAAAGTCAATCGCGCCCAACAGGCAGATTCCATTTATTTTAAAGGGTTTGTGTGTTCTTCACTTCCTTGGACACGGGTCCTATCAAGTGACTGTTGGAAGCTGTCAGATTATCGCACTTTCTCAACCCAGCGTATCTCCGGTAGTTAGGGAATTGACAAAACTTATAGTGGAAAATTTAATGAATGATTTCATTAAATTTCCCCAAAATATGTTGCAACTTACTGAAGTTAAATCAAGTTTTAATCAGAAATTTCAAATGAGCGAAATTATTGGGGATATAGACGGTTGCCACATATCTATAGTTGTGCCACCCGAACATGATAAATTTTACAGGGGTAATTTGTTTCATAGCCGTAAGGGTTACCACAGTATTAATACTTTAATATGTTCAGATGCAAATATGCGAATTCTGTATGTAAATGCACGGTTTCCCAGTTCGAGCCGTGGCTTTTAAGCGATTTTTCAAACCCGCAAAGAGATACCACCGAATTTGTATTTAATGCAAAATTTATTCGGTCTCGTAACATTATCGAGAAATGTTTTGGGGTTTTAAAATCCCATTTTCGGTGCCTACTACGCCACAGAACCCTTCATTACCATCCACGTATGGCGTCACAAATCATGTACGCAGTTTGTACATTGCATAATATACATATAGCACAAAAAATAACGATGGCGAAGATAGTTTAAAAGGATGTGAAGATGAATTTCTAGACGAAAACGATGAGAAAGCAAATGATTCACCTAACTTTGCAGATGGAGTCAATAATCCCAATACAAACGAATTTTAAATAAATAAATAAAATAATTAATGCAGTTTAAAAATTAATTTTATATTTATAAAAATAGTTAACAGACACTCATATAAATATTTGTTTTTAAATTTTTCTTAAATCCGAGGTGTATAACCTCATCCAAGTTGTTTATTCCATCAGCAATACTATGAAGCTCTTCCGCTATTTCGGAGTACCCCTCCATTTGTTTAGACTCCGTTTGAGTTAAGCGTTTTACCAATTCATCATCTAAAAATAAAAGAATACACAATGATCTTTCGCTTAAGGTTAAAAAAAAAAAATGACCGTTGCTGGGTTTCTTCCTTATACGTGGGGCTGCCTGCGGTACGTCTCGTGTTAATTCAGCTTCAAAAGAAATTAATGAATCTGTTGCACCATTTATTGGTGGGGTATCCTTAGATACATTCTCAAATCCAGCTTCAACGTCACCTATTCCCGTAACAACAATTTTCCCCCACACGTTCAATGCCCCTTCCTCCAATTCTTTTAATTTCTCTTTAGATTCCGGACCCCCATTAGTACCATTTAAATTTATAGATATTTTACAACGTTTATGTCGTACGGCATTACGCCAATTTTCAAAATTCTAAAAAAATATAAATATGTAAATTAAAATTAAAAAACAAAAATTTGGTTGACGATAAAATGAGTTAAAATTATAAATTACCTTTTTCCAACATTGTATGGTCCGTTCGGACCAGCACCAGAGTTTGGTAGATTTGTCAGCTCCTGCCACAATTTCTCCACATAATGGTCGTAGTCCTTTTTCATTGTCATCTCCTTATTACATTCGAGACATGATACGTATACTTCGTATTGCTTTTTGGTAGTTTTTGTTTGAGGTGTCGAGTTTTCTGAAATATAAACCACAAGACGACCATATTTGTAAATATAAAACATAAATATAATTCATAAATGTAATAATCATACGTTATGGAAATACTTACCTTTCACAGCTGCAGCCATCTTCTAATTTTTTAGTTGTCAAATTTTCATGTACAAACCACAATAGAAGCAGATTTCTGGTACCCTATAAACATTTTCCTGTTTCGAAAATTAAAATTGTACCAGAACATTTTATTATAAAATAAATACACTATAAAATGTGGCGATCGGAATACGAAAAAATTAAAAGTTTTATTTTTCATTTTAAAATGTTTTTATAAAGTATAGTATAGATTGTTGTATCACACTAAAATCTATACAAACGTTTCATACGAACTCTTTTATGGAGCGATACCCAAGTAACAATGAAATTCCTTTTTATCTTCTAAAGCAAACTTTTATCACTTTTTTGGCCACAATGACCAGTTTCTGTGACTAAATAGTTAATAGCTATTTAGCATTATTTATATGTCAGGAAAACGTTTGTTTGACCAAAAATGTAGTTAATTTTCTGATATGACTAAGAAGAATTTGTACGGGCAATTTACCCCACAGTAAAACGTTACAAAGTGACCACAGTAAAACGTTAATCATAACTGCAGAACAGTCATCTCAAAAGATGTTACGCGATATTATTGCCGTGTAAGCTAAGGAGCAAAAATGACTATATAGCATTGATAGAAGTTATTTGGTTAATCGTGCTGTCATATTTGCCTTTGCCGTCTGATTTGTCCTCGAATTCAAATGTGCCCTCTGCTTCAAGTTGTTCATTAGTAGAGATGAACGTCAATCTATCAACCACAAACATTTTAAGTCCAACTGAAACTGCAGAGAGCGATTATGATGATATTGAAATATTCGATAAATATTATACAAACAATAGTGATTCTTTCACACTCATCGGTGAAACAGTTAAGCTCGCTTTATAATGAATGCTACGATAAACAAGTATTGAAAAAATTGCCAAGAGATCCACGAATGTTACTGTTTACTACAACAAAAAAGCTAGAATTTCTGGAAATGTGTTATAATGGAATAGTTGATTTGAAATTTGTTTACAATCCTATTTTCAAAACTTGGATTAAAATAAAACAATCAGTTGCAACTTTAACATTGATGGAATTCCTCTTTATTAAAAGTTCCAAAGCTCAATTTTAGTCGATTTTTTTTACGATTTGCGAAATCAAAGGTTTTCTCAAATGGTCATAAGAATTTACAACGAATCTAATAAACAAGGCGCAAATAAAAAGTCGATGAGTTGTCACCTCTTCTACAAAATGGTTTAATAATTAACGGGTGCAAGATCATTATTAAAATTAGTTGTTTTATTTATGATGCTCCGGTAAGAAGCATGCTTAAATGTGGGTTTGGTTATTTCATAATACTAATTTATATACATTTCCTAATTTATATTCGAAATAAAATAATTTTCAGGTACCGCAAAATTGTAATCCTTATTCTTGATGTCAAAAGTGTGAAGTAATTGGAGAGTTTAGACAGATGATTCGTTTCGTAAACTAAGTGATCCTGATCATCATAAAACAGAATCAGGGAAGGGTTGGCGGACTAAAATTACAATACTCATAGTGTCTTAGAATAATGGTTTGTACATTTTATTAAATGAAAATAAAATTTTACTAAATGTTTAATTTTATCCGTTTATTGTACATATTGATGTTATTATTACATTCACTGGCGGCGTTTCTCCCATATTATTCCAGTTTTCGTAGGACCAAAGTTTCCGTAAGTGCTTTAAAACCTGTGCAAAAATTAAATGAATAATAAAAAATATATAAATCATTATTACCTTTCCTCGAGGTAAACCTACACATTGCTGTAAACAACTTAAGGTTAAATTTCGCGGTACTGATAATTGTATTTCACCATCAAATTCCACGTCGAGAAAATTTGATGTTTCATTCCACAAAAGCGGGATTTATTTCCTCATTCCAAAGAACAAAAATGGGAACATCTCGTTTAGAACAAAATCCCATTTCACACAACCGGAATCTAACTACTACCACCACATTGGTGGTGTTAGGCTTGGTTTTGCTTTTCATGTTTCCCGTCCAACTATACATTGAACCAGAAATTCCCTTTTAAACCATTTGTCGATGATATTTAAAGCGAATTTCTGCATCTGATTTGCCCGCATTTCGGGACATATCCTCAACAAAGGCTTCCTCTATCCATCACTTTTAATGTCTCCTCTTCAGATGTATCCATCACTTTTAAATTCCCATTTTAATGTGGCTGGAACAGTTAACAAATTTCCTCCTTTGGAGAATGGTTTACTTATCGGTTCACCCTTTCCAGGAATTAAGTTTAGTTCCCGTAGGATAGCACACCGTCCTGTCCTTTTTAGAAAAAACAGCTTAGAGGGCACTCCAAAATTATCTTGTTCGTCTGTTCCACAATTAATTTCAACTACGCAGAATTATGCCTAAAATTATTTAAAATCAAATAGTATTATTAGCCAAGTAAACATACTATATTTTAAGACAAAATTGCGAAATTCAGAAATATATGACCAAATTATACATACCATTTTTAGGGGATTTTCCAATAACATGAGCACATATTGACAGGTAGAACAACAATGAATAACAAATTAATTGTTTAATGATTATATTTGTGGCGCTATTCGGCAAATTTCGTGACAAAAGAGCAATTTTTATAGAATTTTTTTTTATCAGAATAGCTTATTAACTATAAAATGACTAAGTAGTTACCATCCTACTTGACCATTTTGTCATATTGACCTTATTGCCTCTGCTACATCTATTAACGCCAAGGCCATATTGAAAAATTATTTGTTTAATGACAATTTTGTGGTGTCGATAGCCATTTTTAGTCATACTAAGGAAATGGACATGTGGAATTTTATTATTCTCAGTGTAACGAAGACCTGAAGACCTTCGTTAACAGAAATTTATTTTACTTGATCAGAGGTCTCAACTCGGTCGAATTTAGCCAGCTAGGACTCAGGGAATGGCGTGGGGTGAGGAAAACAGGTTTGTTGAGACATGAGAAAGTCATGAAAGACCGAACATGAAGAAAACCATACTGGAATCCAGGTAGATGAGAGAAGGAGAGCTACAATAAACTCACCTGAGACCAACTCACCTACATCACATCCTCATACAAAAAACTTAGTTTCTCATCCTGAAATTAAAGCACACCAGCGAACGACTTAAAGAGGAAGAGGTGGAACCATTAAAGAAAAAAAACACTTTTAATCGAAAGAATTCATAGAGACAAACAATTATATGTTTAATGAAATGAATTATCAAAAAGAAAATCGTGAAACAAAAATAAATTACCATTAGAACTTAATACTAATGACGTCATACCAAAAAAAAACTAATAATTAATTATTTTTAGCAAAGAATAAGAAATAAAGATTACCCGAAAAATTATGCGAATCCCCAAAAATAATTAGGTAATTATTATAAAATAACGATATTAATTATAAAATTATAAAAGTTAATTTAATATAATTCGACAATAACTAATAATAATAACAATAAAAATACAAATAAAATAAGAAAATAACTTAACTAAAGAGTACCAAGGTGACCGCCAAGGTGACTCAAAAAATTCCGGTTACCGCTACCTGTGCATTGGTTATCCAAATTTATATATGATGCACATTTTATGCCTATTTTAATATTTCCACTAATCACCAATATGATATTTATTTCACGTTATATTGTTTATTAATTATTTAGTAATTATTTTTATTTTTTTATGTATATTTGAATTTTTATTGTGATTTTTTTTTCTTTTGTTTTAATAGTTCACGCAAATATGTTGCGCAGTTAACCAGTACATGTGGTCACCTGTTTTTACACAATGTTTTCATATCATAACACAACTAACTGATCAATGACGTATTTCGATCGTTATAATACGGATTAATGTTTATTAAGGTATTTTCGTTATAATATGGATAATACGGATATACTATATGTAAATAATGTTGGTACATATTGAATTTTAATAAAATATCACGTATTTACATTCGTACGGGATCACAAACAATGTTTATTATTATTCACTAATATAGTTTTTTTTTCTTTTGATTTTCACTATTATTATCAGTATTTTTTTTTCACTCAAACCACGTACACAGTTATACTTTTATGAAGCCAATATTTTTCATTAAGCGTGGTTTCGTAATACACAGTTTTTTTGTTTGTTTTTTAAATCATAAATACATAGTCTCTTGACTATTAATTTTTCAATATCACTTATAAACTATCCTTACAATTACATATAATTAAACTTTATGGTTATTACCACCAATAATTAGTTTTAAATAAAAAAAAAATCTATTTTTTTATTCACAATTTTTCTTTTTATACAAATATTATTATAAAAAAAACCCGAGGTGTTTGTTCCTCAACGATCCAACAAAAACTGTCCCAAAATGAACCACGTTCCTCTTTTTAATATTTTTTTTTTTTTAAATCGATCACACCACACAAAAACAGTTTCAGGAGAAGTCGACAATTTACATAATCAATAAATAATTCTGTTAACACCTTGGTTGTAGTGGCCACATTTATTGACCGCTACATCAGGTGTAAGAGTGTTTGGGACAAACGGGTTCTTCTCAATCTGGATATCTTTCTGAAATTTCTAGGCGTAGTAGCGGTGGATGGTGTAGCATGCGGACTGTTACCGTATTTGCTGATGTAGATGGTGTAGCATGCGGAACTGTTACCGTATTTGATGATGTGAGTGATGTAGCTGGTGTGGACATGGATGATGTCTTCGTTATATAAATGTGTGGTGTAGCGGTTGTGGATAATGTGGCGTGAATATCTGGTGCCGTTTGCATCGGCGATGAAAAAATCAAATGCCGGTGATGTTGTTCAGTTGGCCCCTAAAAACAATTAAAAAATATTTTGATCAAAGATTACTAAAACGAATATAACTTAAACTTTATGTTTCCATCTATTTATTGCTCTTGGCCGGAAAATTAGATGAACTCCTCGAACTCACCTTCATCCATTTGATGCACTCTTACCTCTTAAAAATTTGTTTTGTTTAATCCGTCTTTTTAAGTCCTGCCACACCTGCAAAATATAGAATAAATTAAAGTTAAATAAAATATGGTATTTTCATATATAGTATTTCATATACAGTGCTGGGAAACAAAAATTGGGCAAAGATATTTTATTACAAATTGGAGTTTTTTTTTGCTAAAATTACAAAACTTTTGAAAAAAAAAATAAATAAATTACCAGAACATTTAGGGGGAAAACCCCAAAAATGCCAAAATATTCAAAATACGTTGATTGGAGTTAAAGAAATGGAATGGTTTTTTACTGATTTATATAAAATCTATCTTTAATATTAATATTTTGTTGGACCGCCATTTGCTTTTATTACAGCAATATACCTCTGATTCATTGAATTTCATAAATTTTTAGAGATTTTAGAATTTTTAATATTAAAATGTCGTCGGAACCGTTTTAAAACTTCAACGGACATAAGATCTTGAACGAGCAACGGGAAAACAAATTTCAGCCGGCTTAGTGAGAAAAAGACTTCTTAAAGCTGGTTTGAAAACACTTAAACCAGTCCAGAAGCCTGTGTTCACATTACGAGTGAAACAAAAAACGTTTGCTATGGGCCCAGGAGCATGTTTCTTGGACTCAAGAGATGTGGAATGATGTGATTTTCACAGATGAATCAAAATTCAAGCTGCATGTTGGAGATGGAAGAATTCTCGTAAGGAGAGAATATCGCGAGAGGCTTAGCAACGAATGTCTTTTAAGACTTCCACCGAAAAATGAAGGAGTATATATATATATATATATATATATATATATATATATATATATATATATATATATATATATATACAGAGGGCGACAAAATTAAGTGAACACTCACATCACTTTTTTAGAATGCCCTAATTTTCGAGATCTCTAAGCCTCACATTGTTTTTTTTGTTTGTTTTGTTTTGCTTATTTCCTTTTTCGTTCATTTGCGTATAAACTGTAAAATTGCACTTCGTTTTTATCTGCGTTGATATGTACTTTGTATGTAATGTGCAATAATCGACGCGACAAAATTAAGTGAACACTGTATGTTTTGATGTTTAATCCAGTTATTTTTCGAATAAACTTTGGTTTAAGGTGAGTTTTGCAATATTCACAATTTTCAATGATTTTATTTGTTTTCTTTAAAAAATTAGTAAATTTTGTTGTTGAATATTTTTTAAGTTCATGCAATATGCCGAGACAAAACGAGTATTCAATTGATTTGCGACAACGGATTGTTAATGACCGTAAGATTGGGTTGTCCTATCGCCAACTTGCTGTAAAATACAACGTGTCAGTGAGAAAAATATACTTAAAGAATGAAGAACACGGAACTCTAAAAAATTTGTCCGGAAGGGGAAGGAAGCGAAAGACATCAGAAAGGGAAGACACACAAATAGTGAGAAAAGTGAAGAAAAACCCGAAACTAACTTCTCGCGAAATTAAAGAAGCAACTAATCTTTCAGTTTCCACACGTACAATTTGCCGACGGTTAAGAGAAAAAGGGAAAATTAGCTGTATTCAGAGAAAGAAACCTTTCATAAGCAAAGCAAATATGAAGAAAAGATTAAAATTTGCTAAAAAATATCGAAATAAATGCTTTGACTTTTGGAATAATGTGCTATGGTCAGATGAGAGTAAATTTCAACTCTTCGGATCTAAAAAACGAGATCGAGTTTGGAGAAATCCTGGAACCGCTTATGCAGCTCAAAATATAAAAGCCACAATAAAACATGGTGGTGGTTCTGTTATGGTATGGGGGTGTTTCGCTGGAAGTGGAGTTGGCAATTTGTGTTTAGTTAAAAATATTATGACAGCTGGTGCATATGTGGACATATTGAAAGAAAATTTGAAAGATTCAGTACGCAAAATTGGTTTACCACGCCGGTTTATCTTCCAGCAGGATAATGACCCCAAACATACGTCCAAACTTGCCAAGGAATATTTTACAAAAAATAAAATTAAACTGTTGGAATGGCCTCCTCAGAGCCCGGATCTTAATCCAATAGAAAATCTGTGGATGATCTTGGATGAAAAATTTCCATTTAAAGAGCGCTCAAATAAAAACGATTTTTTTAGGAACTTAAGTCACGCATGGGAACAAATATCGACTGAAACCACTTCAAAACTAATAGAAAGTATGCCACGGCGACTGGAAGCAGTCATCAAATCTGGAGGAGGACATACTAAATATTAATTAATAAAGATGGTCAAAAGATCCTAATTTTTTTCTTGTAAGATGAATATGTTCACTTAATTTTGTCTTAGGGATTAAAGTGCAACTTTTTTAATTTATTTTGTATTAAATGAACTAACAAATTTTTTGGTGTATACAATTAATGGATTAATAAATAATAACCTGTAAAGTATTTCAGAATTGAAAACTTAGTATTCATTTTATTTGTTCAAGTTTGGGAAGACAAGTTTACTATAAATAGAATGTGTTCACTTAATTTTGTCACCCTCTGTATATATATTATATATATATATATATATATATATATATATATATATATATATATATATATATATATATATATATAATAAAATACTTACTCTCTTCCATTGGGCCACACTTCGGGAATTTGATGACCCTCTATTCATTTTTGTTCTTATTGTATTCCATAGGATGTTTCCCTCTCTATTGCTATCAAGCGCCATGAACCCGAATAATATACCGTAATTCGCTTCAATTAAATCGATTAATTTTTGTTTTTCTTCTAAAGTAACACGGTTCTGTAAGTAAATTATTATTCCGTTTTATTGATTACTCAAATAAATGTACGAACAAAAAAAAAAACCAAAAACAAAATTTTTTCAAGAAAAAATGAAATTGCCGATATGTTATATGTGACATGAAGGCATCGGAGCCAGAGGAGGCAACGAAATTGCTCCCTGTGTTTTTGACCATTTAAAACAATTATCACAAGATGTGAAAACTGTAAATTTTATAGTGATTCATGTAGTGGTCTTTCTTGCCAGTATGTTCTCGATTGCTGCATCAAATTTAAATTTAAACAACATTGATCATAAATTCCTTGTTCCTGGTCACACACACATGGAGTGTGACGGTGATCATGCAATAATTGAAAAAAAGAAAAAATACACTGGCCAAAATACATCATCCGTGGGACTGGGAAATTTCTTTGTAAGAGAGAACGATCAAACCAGTTTTTTCTGATTTTTCCACAATTTCCAAAACCAAATTTATGTGACGGGATAAAATAAAGACACAGAAAGTTTCTATTGGTCCAATGTTCGATGTCGATGGCTAAGATTTATAAGAGAGTTTGGTAAAAAATTTTATAAATGCAGTTTGGGTACAGAAGAAACATTTAAAATATTAAATATTACTAAACGGGGGGTAAATCGTGTGGTTATGAGCGATGTAGCGCTATGTTACTGGGAACCGCTAAAAATTAATAAGGAAAAGAAGTGGGATCTTATTTCTCTTCTTCCATTGATAGACCAGGAATTTCACAATGTTTACCAAATCATGCGCTCTGATGACAAAATTAAAAACATTGATCCTGATATTATTCGTGACAGAAGCGATGACGAAGCTTAATTTTTATCTTATAAATTGAAATGAACTGGTTTAAATTTAAATAAATGATTTATGAAAAAGCACTTAACTCGTTTTATATTTTGTATTTGTATTCCAAAGAATCACTTATCTAAGACAAATTTTCTAAATAATGAAAGATCGGTTTACAAAACCACTTATATCCTACATTTATGAGTTTGCGGAAATCTAGTGGTTGCTTGATTTATTTTGAAGGGTCCTTTAAAGCGTTACTATAACTGCTGAACCATAAACCAAACATGCATTTTATAACGTTACATAATTTTATCACAAAAGTATTTTAAGTTCGTTTTTTGTCTCCTGAAAAGGTCATAAAAAAGATAAGTGGTTATGTTGAATTGCCACAGATATAACGTAATCAGGTTGCGTACTGATCCCAAATCTCTTCCGTTTTCTGTGTTTTTGCCTTACCATAAAGTCGCAGAATTATTTATTCTAACCATTTATTTACAAATCCATTTGTTTGCCCCATTGTTTGCATATTTGCATTTTTGATGCCTCTGCTCTATTACAATTGTTTAATTCGGTTGATGATTCTGTTGCCTATCTCTGTAAACTGGATTGTTCTGACTATTATAGTTGTATGCTGGATTAGGAAAGACACCCTCTACATCTATGCGATGCCCAAACCCACTATTATCGAGCTATTGCAGTAGATGTGGGCTTTAGCGCAATGAAATTAGCTTTATACGTTCCACAAACAAGTTTCTTAACTTGTTCCCTGTCCATCAATTCTTGTTGGCCGATTCATTCGGAACTGAATTTCCCTCTCTAAATACATAAAGCTGAAAAGTGAAGTTAAAGTATTCATTATCATTAAAGGGTTAAAACGAAAACGTCTCAGGTTGTCTATAATTACTCGAATTTTTTTCATTTCAGTTTCAGACAAAAAACTCTTTTAATTTCTGTTTGTTGTGCTGTGTGTTGTTTATTTATTTACGTTTTTTTTATCATCAACATTAAACTAAAAATAAATAATTTCATGTTAGTGGAAAACATTAAAACTTTTTTATCTCTATAATCACAACATTGAACAACAAAAAACAGCAAAACTGAAGAATGAAGACCGAAAATTTCCTTAAGAAAAATGATTACCCACAACAATTTTAACTCGTTGTTGTTCTTGTTGTCAAAAGTAAACAATTGAGTAACGTAAAAATTACAAAAAAAAAAACTTAAACGAAATTATGATAAAACACACATTTTTAAATTAAGATAAGATACGATTGTGCACAGCACACGCAATGGTTGGATTGTGTTCGTCTTTTTTTTTTTTTTTTTTTTTTGCCGATAGATAATGTTTTGCTTTGTCGAAATAATTTTTGTATTGTTTATTTAGTTTTTGTAATTAAAAGATAAGAAGAACGTTATTTTTTGCTTGATTTAGTCGAAATCCCAAGCAAATAAATAGCTCGCTGGAAAAGAAGGGTTTGTTAAGAACAACGCGTGTGGAACATTTCGGAGGTGTGGTTTACGTTATATAAATGAAAACAGTTGTCGCTTAATTTAAATCGAAGATTGTTTTCTTTTGGAGCTTGGCGGAATATACATAATATTAACAGGTCAATGACATGAACAGTCAACGTTTTGTATCTTAAATTAAATTGACAAATGGTAATTAAACATTTCGGAGGTGTGGTTTACGTTATATAAATGAAAACAGTTGTCGCTTAATTTAAATCGAAGATTGTTTTCTTTTGGAGCTTGGCGGAATATACATAATATTAACAGGTCAATGACATGAACAGTCAACGTTTTGTATCTTAAATTAAATTGACAAATGGTAATTGGTCGAAAAATATACTGAACTAAATACAAATTAATCGATTGACATCTGTAACTTGCAAAAAAATAGTAAATATTTGGGACACACAACCGTCTCATGTACAAGTTAAATATTTGGTTGTTATTGGAAAAATCGGTCAATTAACAATAAATTGAACGTATCGAAAACTAATCATAATTGGTTGATTGATCGAAAATATAAATTTTCTTGATGAATCCGGGCTATCCATATCGGATTATATGCTCGCCTTTACTGTGTATAAGTACTTCAATTCACACTTAATAAATTATCGTGTTTTGTTTAAGTCACATATTTGGGCTTATCGCGATTTATATAAATAGATTTGCGATTTTATATTTTTGCAAGTGAAAGTTTGCAACAACTCAAAATAACCAACCAACCAATCGGGCTGAATTTTTGTAAGTGGTTTAGCGCACGAAATAAGAGCGTTGTTGAGGCATAATAAAATTGATATTGTATATCTTAACAAACTACATAGTTTAAAAACTACTTTAGGCTAATTTAAAGTATTTACCCACTCAGGTCAAAAAAAAAAAAAAAACAGTGATATAAGACGAAATCGTGCAAACGCGAAGTATTTTCGAGATGCGTTAAATTAATGTCAATTTTGATTGTCAAGGACAGTTCATTTATTGGACACTTTGGAATAGGACTAATACTATGTACTAATTTTTTTCGCCCTTTTTGGAAAGGTAATCTAATTGATTTCAATGTGGAAGCATGTCATAATCCATAAAATAGATATTTCTGCAGAAAAGGTAGAATATAAATTAATTGAAATTGAAAATCACAAATATTTAGAGGAAGGAGAATCATTATTTAGAGAGAAAAATACATCTTAATGTGTCACTTGTTTTAATAAAATGTTATTAAAAACATTAATTTATTGTCACACAAATGGAAAAGCAGTCAATGGTAAATTTTAAAATTCCTAATTTTGTATGTTTTACTATGAAAAGGAATATTCTGGAAATAGGCAATGGCGGCTGCTAATTTAAATTTTCACAGATGCAATAAATCAAATTATTTGTTTTAATAATTTGAACTTTTATACAAACTAAATCCCTGCGGCCACCAACATCCCAGAACCGAGGCTGCTGAACTCGCTGTCACTTTATACTTTTAAGTAGTAAACAATTTATAAGTTGAACAATGAATAATAAATTAATAGCAAATAACCTAGAAGGTAAAACTTCATCAAAAGTTATTAATATTAACAGTTTCGCTTCATTAAAACCACTTCCCATCGCTTACCTTTAATGATTTTTTTTTTGTTTATTGCTTTGGAATCTATTCGGGGTTCGCAGAACGTTCAACATCTTTTCACGCACTGTGCACCGTAATTCATAATGAGATTTGGCTAGAAAATAATATGATTACCCTTAAAAACCCAAACTTTACTTATTCCCTGAAGTTAAGACCATTAAAAATCATTTAAAAAAATTCAAATTGTTCTATATTCTCTAAATTCTCTAAAACCTCGAATAATCTGTAGTAATCTCGAAAGCTTTGAAAATTTCAAAAAATGTAACGATCATGTAATCTGATGTACTCGTCATGCAATTGAAAAACTGTTCATGAAAACCTCGAGTAATCTCAAAAATTAACTCGTAAGCCCCAAACATTTCGAATACTTTAATTTCGCTAAAGCAACTCAACACTAAAACCCGTAAATATAGAATACCTCCAAGCCAATCAACTTAAAGTCCTGCAAATCAACGCCAATTAAATCTCGAAAAATCCTAAAGAAATCCTCTCGAATCTAATTAGGATACTCGATACTTCTGGAAAAAACAAAATAAAGAAACATTTTAAAAATCTCTGAATTTATTGAAATCGGGACAGTTCTTCCAAATGTGTTTCTGTGTAACATTTCACGAAATATTAATTAAATCCGGATCAGATCAAATGCCAAGAACTGCACCTAATTTAGTACTTATTGCACACTCTTAATAAAGTATTATTGTATTTCTACTTTGAAGTTCAAAAAGAAGCTTTTTAATAAATTCAAAAAAATTTTATCGAACGTTCCGAAAATATTTTTTAAAATTTCCTGAGGGTGACTCTTTGTACACAATTTATTATAGATTTTTAAACAATAAAAAATGTTGGAAATAAAGAAAATCGGAGAAACATTTTGTGGTTCATATCTCTGGCAATAGTACTTTTCTAGATAATCTTGGGCTAATTTAACAAATATGCAGTTTTTTTTTTTTTTTTTTTAAATACAGATAGTGAGATAAGTTTTCATCTTTGAAGGTCATAATTTAACCTTAACCCGGACGAATATTAATAAACGAGTTTTTCTTCCTATTGACTTTAAACCTACGGTTGCTGTAAAAAGAATAAAAAGCCACTCAGGTTAAAAGTAGAAAACAAAAAACTAAAGTTTTACGAAACAAAAAAAAATTTATATAAAGCATATCGAAAACCACTTTTTTTCTAAGACAAATCAGTCACTATGTTAATAGACAATACATACATAGATGACAGTACAAATTTGATAAAATTGAACCAAAAATTACCATTTGTAAAAAATTTGAAGTCGAGAAATGGAAAAAATGGAAAACAAATTTCACAAAATATAAAAAAATTTTGAAAATGTTTTGATTACATAGTTTGTTTCCGTATTTTTCTGTAAACAACTATAAAAGCGAACTGCCATCAAATTCCACAAAGCGCTATTCGTAAATAGTAGGCCCACTTAAATAAACGTCAAATAGAAAAAAAAATAATCGTGATACTTAGAATGTACCTTTTATAAAAAAAAGATTCAAGGTAATAAGAGGAAACTTAATTTAACAATAATTTACGTTTAGGTACCTAGCAACAGGATCTAGCTTTCGAGCGTTTAATTTTGACCTTTGTTTAGGTGAATCAAATCAAGGAATCAAATCAAAGGTGTCAAGTTTACAATCCCTTAAAAATAAAGGAAACTACTATCCCAAAGTCTAAATATGTTGAAACTGGTAATAACTTTTTGCACAGATGGAATTTCCCTAATTATTTGTGCACTCGATATGAAACATACAACAATGTTTGCTCACATAAATAGTGGGTCTAGGTACTTTAATTATAAGAAGTCGTACTCCGTCGTTCTGATAGCGTTGGTAGATACTGATTATCGTTTTAAAAATGTTCACGTAGGAGCTTATGGGTCAATGGCGGATTCCACAAATTTTCAAAATTCTAACCTTGGGAAAGGATGATTTTTGTGAAATTCAAAATAAGACCTACAAAAAAAACCGACGAGCTTGTGTCCGAGACACGACCAAAAGACGGAGTGGGATCATTATGTCCCCAGTTAAAAATTTGATTTACATGTTTGAAATTTTTAGCAGTTTATTATTAAAAAAGTGTTATGTTATTTTGTTCAAAAAATGATGTACTAGTACAATCTTCATATCATCTTCACTTTAATTTTTTGATTTTTTGTCTTTATTCCTGTGATATAAATAGCAGCGACCACGTTTCCTTACCTCCGCAGATGAGGGACATCTTTCTACTTCTTTTTAACATGTTCAACACCGCAAGATAATAGAAACTGTTTTCTTCGTGATGAATTGGAAAGTTGCCATTGTGGATTTTTTCCCATGAAGATAATAAATGCGTTCAGTGCAGCTATATCCAATATGTTCATAAATATTCTGTATTTCCAGCGAGCAGTTCGTTTACCACTTAAATATTCTCTGATTAGTTTGTTGCTACTATCTACCCCTCTCGTATCCGTTTTATTTTTTCTTACTTTTCTAACGAGTGTTAAATTCTTGCTGAAAAGAAACTCTGCTAGATTAAAACTCGTGAAAAAAAATATTGGTGGATATACCTGCGCCTGATCCAAATAGAGGTTCAGCCAAGTCCTTTACAACTCTTGCACCTTTGTTCTTTCCTGCGATCTCACAGGATCTCTATTTGCCAGGTTTAGATTTTATATATTGCAGGGACGGACATTTTCTACGAAATGTTACCAATTGTTTATCGATCGTTACTTCGCCACAAGGTGTAAATGAGTTTCTACAATTATCTACAAACGTATCCCAGATTTCTCTTATGGCAGCAAGTTTGTCTACCTGTCGTCTCTTACTTCTGGTAGTTTTGTCGTCAAATCGAATGTATCGGGATATTGTAACGAATTTGTTACGAGGTATGGCTGCAGTAAAAATATTTCTACCAATAGATTCATCAGTCGCCCACATTTCCTTTCAATTTTCACTTTTACAGTGTAGAGGCTCAGCGGACAGAAGTACTCCAAAAAACACATCAAGCTCAGTTACAGATACTCCATTACATTTTCTTTGTGCGTCCGGAAACTTTTCATTGTAGTTCTCAAAAACTCGTTGTGCTTCCTCGTCAGTATGATTAGCCATTATTTCTTTCATTATTGGTGTTATCAGATTATTGAATATATGAATAATTTCAGTTGCTGAACCCATATAGCTGGTCATACCAGGCGTCAGATTCAAAATATTGCTTTGTAACCGTTGCGTCTATGGAAACGGCTTACAGGACCAAACTAGACCTGAATTTCCAACATACTGATCCGAATTCTCAGAATTAATTACATCATAGGTGTCATCAATGTCAGTTGGTACGACATAATCAGGTTGCTCATCTACTATTTCAATTCGTCGTCTACTTCTCGCCTCCGAATCACCTTGCCCGTCAATTTCACCTTTACTATCAGACAAAGAATTAATATACTCAAACAGTCTATCGCAAACACACATTGACTGAATTATTATAAAATGTGCAAAAATGTTATTGCTCCAATAGTACAAAGTACTTTTATATAATTCAGAAACACACAACATCGTATTTGACAAAACAGAGTACACGTAGCAAAACAATATAAATGTTATACAGTAATACGTACTGACAACATCCTTTTTTATTCATCAGACTGTGTCCGAAACCTGTGATAAATATTTTTTACTTCTTATTTTTGACATTTATTTGAAAAAACCGCACACACCCAAAATATCCAAATCCCAAATTCTATGATCATTTTTGAAACATAAAAAAATAAATTCATTGTGTGACTGATGTAGTCGCCTTAGCGTTTTATTTCAAACAAATTGATTTTCTTCACTCGTTGTTTTGCTATGATGGTGATTGTTTTAACTGGGGCGTGATTGTAATTCTCTTGCTGAATTTTTAATTGGCGATTTAAATGGTGTAATTATGCGTTAGTAAGTGTTATTGTGAGTGCAAGAGTGTCGTGAACATTGGACAAATATTCAGAAACACGAAATTGTGCAACGATGTAAATTACTTATCTGAAAATATTGAAAAAAACTTATGTATCTAAAAACGTTCAAAATTGGTTGTACATGATCAATGTCGATCAAATTGACCAATAGTTATAACTTATTACGGTCAATATAGTTTTACTATTGGTAACTTTCATCGACATTGCTCATGTACGACCAATTTTTAACGTTTTTAGATATGTAAATTTGTTTTCAATATTTTTAGATACGCGATGAAAACCAAGACGTAGTCCTAAGTCTAAAAATATAATGGGAGGTTACCCTGCTAACAATTTGTAACTAAAAAAACGATTTTTTAATTACAGGTCAGTTAAATGTTTTCCAATAAAGTTCCATATTCGTATGTAGTTCGTCGTTTGAACATATAACTTTTCAGATTAAGTCGAGCTACACGAATGATGGAAAGTACCTTTGGTTTGCATACATGACGCATATTATACGCTTGCATCACTCGCTGTCGACAGCCATTGGGCCTATTTAGACTTGTATTTTTGCATCAACTTTTTTCCTCGTTTCTATCCTCTTTACCTACAAACTAAAATTTGTGGAGGGGATTTTCCGATGCACGTTTCGACAATAAATTTTCTGTATTCTCGTGTTGTTTATATTTAAAAAAAATAATTGTGTTTGTATGTGTGGCTATTTTTTTCATTAAAATTTTTATTTTGAGCTGTAAAGACATTACTTCGAAAATATTATCGCTTGGTGTCAGTGTATCATTTTTGTTTTTTGGTGGCTATTTTTTTCATTAAAACTTATATATTGAATAAGCCGATAAAACCAAAAATTATGTCCGAAGGTAATCAAGATGGATGGAGTAAAACCCAAACGATGTCATTAATAAAAGAGCTACAAAAGCATCCGTGCCTATATAGTCCTTTGGACAATAATTTTACGAACAAAGTAAAAAGGCATGAAAAATTAAACCAAATTCTAAATGAAGTGAAAAAATATAAAATAAATGTAACGGTGGCTGACATAAAAAAAAAAATTAGAACAATACAAAGCCAGCTCTCTAAAGAGAAATCAAAAATTGTGAATTCGAGAAAAAGTGGTACAACTAGTGATGCTGTTTATGAACCAACACTATGGTGCTACGCTGAGTGTCATTATCTAATGAATTGCAATGATTCGACACCGTCTTCAGCTAGTTTAGACCTTTCAGATGTAAACCAATAATTTTGTTGTGATATACTAACTTTAAATTTAATATTTGGTTTTAATTTTATTTTTAGATTGGAATTCAAAATATTGAGGATGCTGAAGAAGCTGTCGAGGGTCGTAGTAAGAGTAATGCACCAATTACACCTGTATCAAGTAGCAAAGTAAGTTGTGTAAATAAAGTCAGCGTAGTTGATTTTATGGTTTCATGTACAATACATTTGTTAATAAATCTTTATTAATCATTTCAGAAAAGAAAGCAACAAAGAAACAATTTGGAAACTAATGCAGTAGAAGCATTAAATTTTGCGAAAAATTATTTAAGCAGTAAAGAGAAGAAAACGCTATCAAAGGAGGAAGAATTTTGCCGCTATTTATGCAGCGAACTTAAAGAAATAAAACGCGACAAAACTTTTAGAGCCGTAAAAATGGAAATTTTGCAGTTGGTGCAAGTAAAATTTATGAGGAGATGCAGATTATAGAACAAGAAAATTCACAAAACAAATTTAACCTTACAATCCCTCAAACCACAACAACCCCAGCATCTGAACCGTTATCTTTTTTCCAATTTCCTATATGTAAACCGACCCTAAGCTCTATTCCGTCCCATTTTACGAAGCCAGAATCAACTTTAACCTCCTCTAGTTCATTATCCTGTTCTAATTTTCCTGAATCATCCAATATCATCCAATACCAATCCTCTGAACCACAATTTATCCAATATCCGAAACGTACGTCAACCCCAAGCTCAAACCCGTCCTCATCTTACTCCCCATTAGAACAATCAAATTTCAACTTCGTACAATCCTCTGAACCACAATTTATCCAATATCCGAAACGTACGTCAACCCCAAGCTCAAACCCGTCCTCATCTTACTCCCCAATAGAACAATCAAATTTCAACTTCGTACAATCCTCTGAACCACAATTTATCCAATATCCGAAACGTACGTCAACCCCAAGCTCAAACTTGTCATCACCTTACTCCCCATCTCCAATAGAACAATTGAATTCCAACACCATATTATCTCAATCACAATTTTCTCCATATTCTCAGTCTGAATTTGAAGAGCAATATTATACACATTCAGAACCGGAAGAAAACCCACCGAAAAAAAAAAATTTAATATAATTGATGTTCAAATAATAAAACCAGCACCTATACCATCCAAAAAAGATGTACTAAGGTTATCAATGAGCGGATGTTTCGAAAATGATGAAATAGAATAATAATTAAAATAATAATAATAAATAATACTAATTAAAATAACAATAAAATAAAATAAATTTAAATAAAAAACAAGGTTTTAAGTTTTATAAAGAAGTTTTGATGTTTTATTTATTAAATAAATTTAATTATATCTTGCCCTCATTATTAAAATATTCCATGAATTCTTTTCTTACAACTTCACCATTTTTGGTAGTTATTGCGTTTGCGCGAAACACATTACCTCTACTTTGAGGGGCTTCATTTCCGTCAGTTAACTGGTTTTCTGTATACCATTCGCTGGTTGAAATTAAAAAATTATGCAATACACAACAACACTGGACGATTTTGATTGCTTTATCCTCACGCAAATTGATTGTTGTTTGGAAAATGCGGAATCGATTACTTAATATGCCAAAAGCACGTTCAATAGTTTGCCGTGCTCGACTCAACCTCTTATTGAAATTTTTTTTATTTTCATCGGTTGTTGTAAAGGGATATGGTGTTAGCATATTGGGTGATAATGGAAACGCATTATCTGCGACGAACACGTGGGGTAATAACCGATGGTGTCCAACTAACTTTTTTGGTGGTAGGACTTTATCCGCTTGTAGCAATACATATTTAAGGTTGGATCGCTGCAAAACACCACCATCGCTTACTCGTCCATTGCATCCCACGTCGATGTAGATAAATTTTCCGTAGGCATCGGCAAGACCTAACAATACCACACTATGGAATCCTTTATAGTTATAATAAAGTGCTGCATTTTTTTTTTGCAGGTTTAAATCGTATATGTTTACCGTCCAAAGCACCTAAACAATTTGGGAATTGATATTTTAAACGGTAATCGTCCGAAATTACTGCCCATTCTGCTGCCGTTGTCGGAAACTGTAATAACAATTAAGAAAAAAAATTATTTGTATGTTCAATTTTTAGTTGATAATAATAATTAAGTTTTATGAATATTTTGAAAAAATTATTACATTTAAAAATTGTGGCTTCAGATGCTTATAAATGGCATCACAAACGTCTATAATTGCTTTACACATAAACGACTTCGATAATTTTGAATTGTAATCCAGGTCCATATAGCTTTCGCCTGTTGCTAGGAATCTTAACGTAACCGCCAACTTTTCTTCAACGCTAATGGCGTCTCTTAAATGCGTATTTTGTTTTTCTGTGTCAGTTCTTATTTTTGATAAAATGAAATTGAAGGAATCTTCATCCATTCTTAAAAAGTTTCTGTAGTCACTTGCATTTGTTTTTAACTCCTTCATGAGGCTTTGTGTGTTGCCGATTTCTTCTCGAGTTTTTCTATACTCTTTTACCCAACAACTTCTTTCACGCTTTGGTAAATCATCTGCCGCTTGGAATAAGCAGGCAGCAGCGGCTCCTATAAGGGCAGCAACTACTGGAGCATTTTCATCACTGTCATCAAACATTTTCAACAAACAGTTTTTAACCTTATACTTATTTTACCAACAAAATATCGTTATTTGAAGTCTCTTTACACTTTTTTTTAAACAAAAAAAACATATAAATAATAAAATAAAATCACATAGGTTTTTTTTTATATGTGAATAGTATTTTACTCAAAAAGAAAACAATTTTATATTTTTTGTACGCACGCGAAGATTGAATTGAACGAGTCAAAGTATCAATACGAAATGAAACGAATTTACATATACATATATAATAAACATCGGGTGTAGAATACAAATCTAAACTTCAAGTTGATTCAAGTGTTGTTGATATGTGTTGTTAAAAATACTAGTCTAAATATGGCCATTGGCATAGTAACTTCGTGCATTCATTTTAATTTTCATTTGCAAATATTTATTTCATTAATTGGACTTTGTTTAATTCACTAGATATACACAACATAATATTAAAATATCATATTAGAAAAAATACATTCAAGCAAATCAAGACATCACAATCTTCGACCTCAACTTCATGAAATCCATCTAAACTTTTCTGTTGAAAAAAAAAATCTCCGTAGAGGTGTTTTTTTCTTTTTGAATCTGTGGCCTCTCCAATTGAGAGTCCTTTTCTGATAATTTAAAGATTTTTTTCTGCAACATCCTCTGTTTTCCTTGTCTTCGTTAGTGTTGGTGTTGTCTTGGAAATGTTAAAGGTCAACAAATTAAAAACGTAGTAGATTCTTACTTTGGGTTATACAAAAGGAATTAAAAACGTCATAGTGTTGTGTAACAAACTTTCGTGGCTGCTTTAGCTAACTTGATGGCTCTCCCAACTTAATTTGTTTATAATATTTCATGGATGTATGTTTTAAATTCCTCTATCGCTTTTTAGTCTATATAACTGCATCCCAGAATGTGTAAATGATGGGATTGCATGCGGCAAGTTTACAAATAATTTAGGAAGTAAGTGTAATTTACCGGTCTATACACTTCCAATAATTTATTACTTACCAGATAATCCTACGTTTCAGCTTATTTCAGTAAACGCTGAATACCGTTTTTCCTGGTTCTGATATAAGGAATCAGTTTTATCTTAAAAATTTTATAATTGGTAATTTTCAATTTTGTTTACCAACAATTCGTCCTATTCAGTTTTGTTCATTTTTGCCATTGTAGTTTTTCATTTATCAAAATAACTGAATGTGTTTTGATGTCGCGATTAGTTTATTCGCAAATATGTGATTTAGTGGAATATAGTATGTTAGTGAAATTTGACAACAGTTGTTTTCAAACAATTCGTCATCGCAATTCAAAATCTATGAATTGATTTTCATATTAAGATTTTTGAATTAAAATTATATTCTAGCTAATTAATATATTTATATCCAAGAATAAGTGTATTAAATCTATTCTGGGAGTAGTACACCAATAAATTTTTCCTGCTTTTCCCGAAAAATAGGAAAATATAATTTTTTCGCCGTTCGCACTTAGTGTTGTATGCCTGAAAGTGATACTTTATTTGACGAGCACATGGAAATAAATAATTGTTTAAATACTAAATAAATACTCAAACTAAATCAAATTTTCTTATACGAAAAATAAATTATTTAACTTTAGTCAAACCACCACTTGTAATAATTTTTGAAATAAAATTGTGAGTTTTGAAATTGTTTGTGGTGTAATGGTTGTATTCAAATAACTTTTATTTAAATAAAAATTTGCTGATTTGCATTAAACGAATTATTCTGTATCCAAAGCAGTTTTTTTTTTATTTGCGGCGTACAATATACTTGTTTAATATAAGAAGCATTTCTCAGTTCTACTATATGCTTGAAAACGAATATAAGTTTGATTAATAATTAAAAAACTGGTATTTTAGGTTATATTTTCAAAATGTTTATTTAGCTAACGTTTCGAACAGAATTCCTGTTCATCTTTAGAGCTTCTAAAAGTTTTGTTTTTTACAAATTATATTAAGCAATATCAAAAAGTTTAAAATAATTTATAAAATTATTTTATGTAAACGGAAAAATTAAATTAAAATTTTTTTTATATTTGATCACATAAAGGCACTTAAAAATAAAACAATAATAAATATTTTTGTGAACTTGATAGTTCAATGCAAGAAAAAAAATTATTTGAAAATGGCAGTTGAGTAATAACTGGAAAAAACATACCAAAATATTTTCTTTTATGATTTTAAGGGCAAGGTAAATACCAATAGTATAACCGCTGTACTAACTAAATAACTAATTTTTTGAATCAAATTATTGTAATTATTTTGAAGGTAATTGCAATCCGACTGTTTATTGATACTATTGGTATCGATCTGTATGCGTATGATCATACAACTCGTCTAGTGGTATGCTGCCGTCCTAGAATCAAACGCAATATCTACAAGAAATTGGAAATTGAGTTTATGGTTTTCTTACTAACCTGGCATATTGTTCTATCTATTTATCGACGGAAAACTCAGTATTTACATTATTTCTTCTGAAAAGATGAATCATTTTATCGTATCTTTCTAAAATTTCTACCTTTTCTTAGCACGAACGGGGTATCTACATACTACTAGCTAAAAACGCAGTAACTACTTGTGCGAATATGTACATATATTGCATTTGTTTTTAGTATTTATTATACTGCATCTACTGTTACTTTGACTAGGAATATACTCTTTATTAGATAGCAAACATTCGAATTTACAAAGGGCTATTTCCAAAACTTTTAAGCCTAATATCTCAATTTTATGTCACCGTTTGCTTCTAGGACGGCAGTATGGTTCCTTTCTTTTTCAAGAATTTTAACATTTTTAAAATAAATTTCAAATGTGTTGAGAAAGCACTCCTAAGATCAGAACTCACTTTAGCTGCATTTCTTGACGTTTGATCTAATCCAGATCAGATTGTGTCTCATGAAACGACAAAATAAATTCGTCAGGTTGGTATTACTGCTGCATAAAGATAATATTCAAAATTACATTAAAAATTGGTATGGTCCTACTCAAAATTACATTCTTCTTTTTTGTCAAATATTAGCCAACTTGTTTTGAAATTATATGTCAAAAAACGAAAAAATAGTTTTGTGTTTTGTATCAGTAAATATTTATTCACCGAATTTCCAGTTTTGTGTTTTATATGATCAAAAATTTAGCGAATTCCTTATGTTATAGGTGCGATTGATTGCTCACATATAGTATTAATATAAAAGCCCCAAAAGTCGACAAAGTGGCATATTTTAACAGAAAACACGGCTATAGCATCCACCTCCAAGCGGTTGTTTACACGATAGTCCGGTCTTACGTAGGTCACCGTTATTTCGAAATGCCATGGAAAATACGTCCTTGAAATTCCCTAATAACACATTTTTACTAGGGGATTCAGCGTATCCCAATTTAGATTGGCTAGTTAGCCCGTATAAAGATACCGGTAGCCTGACCGCAGCCCAACGTCAATTTAACTATCAGCATTCATCCACTCGTATGGTTGTCGAATACGCTTTTGGATTGTTAAAGACCAGGTTCCGGCGGTTACTGCATTTTTCAGAGCAAACTCATATAGAGAACATTGTAAATTTGACCGTATGTGGCTGCATTTTACACAATATTTGCATGATGGAAGATGATGGCACAGAGGTTAATTTCGAAGTTCACGGCGAAGCTGAAACATCCACTAATGGGTATAATAGTTTAGAAAATAACATAAATCGACGCCAGCTGCTTTTCAATGATATGCTAACACGAAACATCATATGTGACTAATTAAATTTTATAAAAAATAAAACAATAAATTAAATCAGATTTTTTTTTTTCATTTTAATTCTTAATTCATCTCATTTAATTCTCAGTATCACAATAATAATTCATAATTATAATTAGGATATAATTAAATAAACATTTTAAATAAAAATAATTTATGTTAGGAATTCAATAAATATGTGAAGAATTAATTTTTTAAATTTAGCAAGGCTTTCATTTTTTCTGTATGTTGACTTCCTTCATCAAGCGGCGCTCCTTCATTTCGTTAATTTTTTTTTCATAATAAATTTCCTTAATTCTAATTTTACGAGTATCTTGTAAATATTTTACTTTCGCCGATTTTCTTTTTGCTGGGGGTTTATCATAATTATTTCTCTGGCTTGAACTGTCCTTAACCGCAACAGCTGTTTGAGTTGTTGGTGACAGGGACAGCGCTAAATTGTGGTCGCTTGTTACCAACGGCACTACAGCACTCGGTGTCCTCGGCTTTAGCGCAGTTATTTCTTGACTCGACAAACTTAGGATGTGGCTATTTGAAATTATGGGATTGGATCCAAAAACCTCCTCCATAAGTTCCTCGAAGGGTGCGTGAACCACTGTGTTTCCCGAACGATTGCTTTCATTTTTGCGTGTTTATACGCCCTAAGCAAATTTTTTAATTTGTTATTGAGCTATTCCACCGTTGTCGGCTGTGTCTAAAAATAAATAAATAATTAACAAGTTTTATCTTATAACTTTTTGATGTACATTTTTTTATGTATGGCACTCGGCACACTTACCAAAACGTTTTGTGAAATTAGGTCTTCTAAGACATTTGACATCGCAGATTTTTTTTTTTTTTTGAATTTTCAAATTCCGCTTGCCTCGCCAAATATGATAATAGGAACGCTCGCGTTTCACTATACTGCCAAATTCGTTTACCACTGAAAATAAATAATAATAATTTTTTATTTACATAAACCTAGATATAATTACACTAAGTAGTTCTCCTCACGATCTCTTTATATTTTTTATTTTGATTGGTTTCTATTTGCAAAAAAAATATAAAAATAAAAAATTATTTTGTGTTATTAAAATTGTTTCCAACAAAATATAAAAATATTTACATTAATTTATATATATTTACCTACCTTTTATCCATATTTAATTTTAATGTTTTATATATGGTATAATATGTTTTATTTATAAATTTAAGAACTCTGGATAGACGAACATGAAATGTCAATTTTTTGTTTTATTTTGTTTTGAATGAGTTCGGTTATTGTTCATTTTTCACTACTACCAACCACTTAAAACAAAATTATTGTTCACCTACATTTTAATAGTTGAACTAATTTTCGGATCACCATTCGTGATCCAAAATGAAAATTGGATCAAATGTTGTTTTTGCTTTACATATAAATTGTGATCTGATCCGGATTACCATGCGTCAAGAAATGCAGCTTTTATTTAGATTAATATTTTAGCGTTTCTTTTATGCTGACAAAACCTGAACATGTATTTCAGTTCAAAAAGTGTGCTACACATATGTGGGATGTGCGTTTCGTATACGTACACGGTGTATAATATACTTTTTGCGATTTTGTTGTGTCAAATATTTTATTGTGTTTGTGCATTTTTTGTGATCGCAAGTATCAAAAATAATTGAATCGGGCGAAATCGGTTCAAATTTTTGGTGGTTACATTCCCAAATTTCACAAGTCGCGCGTGCTTTTTTTATGGTACGTTATGATTTGTTGTTTTGTTATTAGTCTTGCTATACCAACAAAAACTTGGTTTGGAACTATTCATTCCGGAATGAAAATATGTGGCATCGTTGTCGTAAAATTCCCAAAGTAAGACTACATCAATTTGGTATTGCTTTTCATTTTTTTTTTGGTTTAAATCTATGCAATCTGTTTTGGGGCTCAAGGCACCCAACTCTTTCGCAGTTAACTTTTACCGTCCTACTTTACGCATTAGTAGCCAAATCGAGGACGTACGGCTGTAGACCCGTTTTTTGTATAAACCACCTGCACATTGCATTGCTTCATGCCAACCTATAGCGCTGACATGAAAGATGGGTCGGCCCATGGACTCTGCACTCTCAACAAGGGGCCATAGATGAAAAATCCCTTTTGCGGTACCTCCCGATCCAACCGCCGCAGCTTTAACCACTGCGCCGTTTGGTCGGTTATTGCTTTTTCTTTCCATATGATAAATGTTTTTGCTCGCATACACGTATATTTTACGAATACTATTACTTTCCGGTTCGCACTCGCACATCGCATATTTTTGGACTAAAATTCGCATCCTGGATGCGAATTTCAGTCCAAAAATGTGCGATGTGCGAGTGCGAACCGGAAAGTAATAGTATTCGTAAAATATACGTGTATGCGAGCAAAAACATTTATCATATGGAAAGAAAAGCAATACGAAATAGATGTAGTCTTACTTTTAGTATTTTACAAATAAGAATATCAGAATATTTTCATTCCGGAATAGTATAGAACTATTCTAGTAATAATTTTGAAAATTTTTGTTGTTTTTTTGATTTAATTTTTAATGTCAATTAGTAAAAGTAAAAATAAAATTATTTTCGGTTTTTATTTTGAGCATTATTGGCATTTTTTGCTATAAAAACAGATATTTGAAAAAACCAGAGTAAAAAATGTGATTGCCGTGAGCCAATCTCTCAAGTCCCGAAGCAAGTTTTGTGTACAACTGACTATGTGCTTATAATCAATTATCTCGTTACATAAACGCCAGCTTTGTGGCTTTTGATGAATAAAAATTACTTTAATTAATATTGGATATCAAGACACAAGTAATCTGTGCGATAAAAAGGTAACCTGTGGATCAGCGTGAATTTTATATTATAATTTATTATTAATAAATAGTTGCAAATACCCTTCCTTTCTTATTTCGAATAGAAGAGTACCGAATATTTATTTATCAATTTATATTATTTGTAGTTTAGACATTATAGCAGTTAACGCTACGTTAGAGTTCGGATTGCGTTAAAGTTTAACGCAAGTCTAGATGCAAGTATTACTTCTCTAAATTTTCATAAATTTACAACAGTACCATTGGCTGGAACTCACAGAGGTCCCGCACTCAATGTCGCAATGGGCACATGGCGCAAGCCAGTGATTCAAATCTAATAGACATAGGTGTACTGCATCATTAGCTAGCAAACTGAATGAATTTGGACTAAGGCATGGGTGATAGACTAACAACCCATCAAGTTTAGAAAGTCTGGCGAGAACTATAAAACCCCGAAGGATAAACCATAGAGAAAGAAAATGTGAAGTCAAATGCGGGTGTCGCTCTAGCAATAACTATGTAGATTTCTGGTATAATCGAGCTGTAAGAATTGCGAAATTTTCTGTGCCGCACAATTGATCATCCAACCCGCTGCGACCAACGGCCGAGTCCGCGCCACAACCTACCGCAAATGGAATGCGACAGAACAAGTAGTATCCAGAAGTAAAGACGCAATTGGGGCTCCAACAGAATAGTCCTACAACCAATGACCTGTAGATTATTACGTTAAGCTGTAATAAATAAAATAATTTAATTTAAAAATTTATATTAAATTCACAAACTCCAAACACTTACCATTGTGAAGGATATTCGATTGACTAATAAAAAAACAAAAATCATAACGCACCATAAAAAAAGCATGTGCGACTTGTGAAATTTGGGAATGTAAGCAGCAACAAATTTGAACCGATTTCGCCCGATTCAATTATTTTTGATACTTGCGATGACAAAAATGCACTAACACAAGTAAAATATTTGACACAACACAATCGCAAAAAGTATATTATACACCGTGTATGTATACGAAACGCACATCGCACATAGCACATTTTTTGGACTGAAATACATGGCCTGGTGTTTAAAAGTAGTTTTGTTTGCCCAATATACGACTTATTATACTCACACAGAACTTTTTTTACAACATACTTGTTTCATGTATATTATTCTAGTGGTCTTTTTTTAATTATATTTTGTTCAATAGCATTTTTTATAGAACAATATTAAAAGATTTTTCTCCTTTTTTATTCTCTACTTTATTTTGCCAATATTTCGGTTTTGTTGACCATTTTCAAGGCTCATCTATTTTAATTTACAAAATGTTTACAATTGACACAGTTTGTACAATATATAAAAAAATATATATGGTATAGAAAAACATGAGTACAGCAATGTTAAATTTCTTACAAATATTTCTTGCTCGTTACACGATTCAAAAATCAAAAAAAACCTTTTTGAATGAATTATAAAATTCAAAATGAAAAACAATAGTAATTTGTTTTTTTCCGCTATCCTTGACCTACTTACTATCCAACTCAAATTACTACATTGATGTTTGAAGAATATTATATTTTGGAAAAGCCGAACAAATTATTTTTTGCAATTTTTAATTTTTTATTTGAATAATTTTTTATTAAATTAATATAAGTACTGTGTAATTTATTAGTGTCAACTTTGTAACTAACTATACCTTTAGCCAACCATATATGACAAGCTTCTTTGAATTGTCTTTTCGTTTTTTTTTATTTTCGGAGTCAACGGTTTCTACATTTTCAAAGTCAAACTCGTGAGCATGTTTTATCAAAGCTGACCTGAATTGGTTTTGTTGTGATTTGTGTTGTCTTGTTATGTTGATGAGGTCTCTTTTATGTTGCTCTATTCTTTGGGCTTTTATTTTACTTGTTTCTCCAACATAACAAGAATCACAATTTTTACATAGCACTTTGTAAACTACACCACTTTTCTTGTTCGAGTATATGTCTGTGGATGATTTACAAATAATTTTATTGGCAATCATAAGGTTGTCCGAATTCAGTTTTAGTGTTCTTGTAATTTTCTCGGTTAGATTTGGTACATATGGTAATGTACCAAATTTAAAAACACCATTAATTTTGGTTTCTTTCTTTTTATACGTATAAAGAGTGTCGTGGACTGTATAGGTGAATAAAACTCTTTAGCAAACTCCGTAAGGTATTTATCCGTAGTTCTTTTATTTTACTTATTAATTTATTTTTGAAATGATGAAAATTTATTTCTGATCGTTTAAGTTGTATAACACGGTTTTATTTGGTATATAATTTCACACAAGCGATCCCTACTCTCTCGTAAATTGCAAGCAACTACTAGTACAAAAAAAATTACATCAAAAAGCTAAACTTTACCTAAAGTATCTATCTCTTTTCGTAAACCATAATAAAAATCTCATTATAGATTTGAAGCCATGGTGGCAATTTCTCATTTGCTTAAATAAACATCGTAAATATGTTTATGGTACGTTGAGCCGCGGTTAATTTAAACTTAATTGGTAAATGCCATAATGTTTTCATTTGGTTTAGACCTATGATAAATATTTTCGTTATCGACCACGAAAGATAGATGGAAGCACTAATAATTATTTTTTATAATAAATCTATTACATTCTTGATTTAACTTAACACATAAACGTCAAAAATTAATATAAACAAAGTGAGTGAGCTGAGTTGGAAAATACAAAATTGATAAAAGAAATTAAATTGATTCTGTTTGTGACTTCCGCATGGAATAGAGTCAAAGAAATTAAACTAGTGAAAAGTGTAGCCATTTTGAAAAAAATAAAAAAAATTTTGTATAGTGGATAAATTCTTTAATCTGGTGTTTATTTTATATTAAATCAACTCGTATCGGGTTAAAATTTTCAACAAATAATTTGAGGTGAGTCCTAAACTTTTGTATAAAGCTATAAAAACATAACATTGTCGGAGGATTCCGAATATATTAAGGGAATAGGGGAAACCCTTTTTCCAAAAAAAAGGCACGCGGAGAACGTTTGTTCTAGCGATTTGTCATATTCATGTACGGATGACGATGATAAAATAGGAGCGAATAGCGTTTCTAAATACAATTCCACAAAAAAGAACAGAAAAATTGTTAAAAAATATAAAAAACGTGTGCGTAGTGTCAGTGATATGCCTAACCTAAAAAACAAATTAATTCAAAAAATCAAGCTACTATCCCAAATATGGTGAATACAGAGGATCTAACCGAAAATGGGGAAAGCCTACCATCAACAATAAATCAAAATACATCAGGCAAAGCAGTATCCATACCTATAAAAGGAAACACAATATCGGAATGCCAAAAAAAATCAACCTATATTCCATTCAGGACAGAGGACCGTTTAAGATCATAATAAAGAAAGAAAACATAAATCTAATGCATTTGGGGAGAGCAATCAAACTAAACAAGTTAAACAACGTCGAAGCAGTCGAACAGACTAGCAAATTTCTTGCCACGATAACCTTTAAAAACTACAGTGATGCCAACAAATGCGTACAAAATAACATTTTTCAGGACTTTGATGGATATGAGGCATTCATTCCGGACAATTTTAATAAAACAGTGGGAGTAATCAGAGACATCCCTACAGATGTTTCCGACGCAGAACTAATTCAAAATATTAAATCCGGGAAAGAAATAGTCAAGATTGAGAGGATGTACAAATGGGACAATACAAATCAGGAAAGGATTCCTATGGAACTAGTTAAGATCACATTCGCTTCAAACGTCATTCCCAACAACGTGGTATTCTACGACAACATTCTAATTAAAGTGAACTATTATGTACCTAACCCAATGTACTGCAGGAACTGCCAAAACTACGGGCACACAATTACCAGATGCAGATCTAAGGAGGACAAAAAATGCGATATCTGCTCTAAACCCAAAGAAGAAGTTCATTTATGTTATCTTAAAGCCAAATGTAAGTTCTGTGGAGAAGGCCAAATCACAACTCGCGTCGCGAAAAGCAAAGGCAAAGGAAGATAACTGAATTTATGACAATCCACAAATGTTCATTTAAATTCGCTAGGGAAAAATTATTTGGTGTGAAACAATTGGTCCCCAACCCGTGGGAATTCAAAAATTTATCAGAACTTGAACAAGATGAAAAAAATAAATTAACTAAAGCATTAAAGGAGTCCGACGAAAAAATGAAGATACTTTATAATGTTATCAAAGAGCTAAAAGATCAACTCAAAAAAAAAGACACACTCCTAGAAACTGTAGATAAAAAACTTACTAAGTCTAATATGGCGATTCACCCGGGAGATGCAGACCTATTATCAATAGAGATCGCTAAATCTATTGGAAAAAATTTTAATGAATGTTAAAAGATATCAACATTGTACAAATTAATATAAGAAGTTTAACTAACAACAAACAGTTATTAGAACAATACCTTAACACAAATAATATTCACATTGCCATACTAATCGAGACCTGAACAAAGATAAATAAACCAATAAACATAAATAACATGGATTTGATCACAGAAGATAGACAAGATGGATACGGTGCGGTAGGTCTATTAATAAACAAAAAATGTTCATGGAAGAAAATAAATCACAATATAATACTTAATAAATTAGAATTTATCAAAATAAACATCAAATATAAAAATATAGAACTTAATATTTCAGTCTTTTACAACAACAACAATAATAATCCAAAAGAAACCACAGACGACTTTATAAAAATTTTAAATCTAGATAACAAGGATAACAATATAATAGCGGGGGACATAAATGCCCACAACTCACTATGGGAAACTAACGCTAAATATAATAAACTAGGTAACATGATAGCTAACGTAATATCTGGGAGTAGCTACTCTCTACTGAACGACGGTTCAGCAACCAGGCAAGACTTGAGACACCACTCATCATCAGCACCGGACATTACTCTATGCAGCAGAAATCTGACAGACAAAATCGTTTGGAGATCTACAACTGATAATATCGGCAGCGACCATTTCCCAATAATACTAAAATTTAATTCAAACATACAATGCAAATCCAGAATAACCAATTGGAGTAAAATTATAAAAGAAATCAACCAAATAAATCCGGAAAATACAGAAAACGTCGAAAACAGCATAAAAGAAATCATAAACAAACATTCATCCACAAGAACTTCCAAACATACATCCAAACCCAAACCATGGTGGAATAGAGAGCTTCAAAAATTATGGGACATTAAATCAACTAAACAAACCATATATAATAGGAACAAAAATTCATACACAGCCGAGGAATTGATTGCAGCGACTAATAAGCTGAAACAAAATATTAAAAGGGAAAAAAAAGATGCTGGCTAAAATATCTAGAAGAAATCAACAAAGACTCAAGCTGCTCGGATATTTGGAATAAAATTAACAAAATCAGAAACAAAAGAAATCATAATTTCGATATCCTAGAAGACGTCAACACCGCTAATAATTTCCTAGAACTAAACTTCCCCAGATCAGAAGAACTAATACTAACTCCATTCAACAAGGAAGAAATCACAACAAAAGAAAAAGAGTTCAACACCAGAGAAATAAAAGACATCATCCATAAATCTAAAAATTCAGCACCCGGTTACGACATGATCAGCTACAAACTGATTAAAAGAATTATCTCATTAAACCCAAAATTTTTAAATACCCTAACAGATCACCTAAACAAAATCTGGACTAGTAAAAGGTTTCCGGAGAGTTGGAGAAGGATAACAACAATAGCGATCTATAAAAAAAAGGACTAGATAAAAGTGAAGTCCAGAGCTACAGACCAATATGTCTACTACCTACCATCTCTAAAATTTTTAGTAAACTACTACTAGGGAGAATAAACAAACACATTGAAGACAACAAATTACTCAATCACCTCAACTTTGGATTTAGGAAAAAAAAGTATTAACGATTATATGACGGAACTGTTCAAACATATAGATTACGAGAAAAAGAAAGGGTCGAAAACATTACTAATAAACATGTACATCTCAAAAGCGTTCGATAGTGTTAACAAAAACGTACTGATAACAATTTTAAAATCTCTAAAATTCCCTAAAGATCAGATCAATTGGATATACCTCTTTCTAACAAACAGAATCATAACCACTAACAAAATAACAAAAAATAATCACATCACAAATGCGGGAGTACCTCAAGGAAGTTGCCTGAGCCCCACACTTTTTAACATTTACACTCATGAACTCCAAGAACTCAGCAACGAACAGACAAAACTTTTCCAATTCGCAGATGATGTATGCTTAATCACAAGTGGACGAAATTTTGAGGAACTACAAAAAACATCAGATCAAGTTATGGGTAAATTACAGACGAAATTAAATTTTTTAAAACTAAAAGTCAACAAAGATAAAACACACTTTATGAGGCTCTTCACAAATAACTGCAACAGAAACAAAATAACTATAAAAATAGGGGACACAAACATCAAAGAAAAAACCGTCACTAAAATACTGGGAACAACATTTACTAACTTTTTAAATCTTACAACACACTACAATAAAATAAAGAACGAAACCCTAAATTCAATTAACATCATCAAATCGTTAACTCATAAAGATGGAGGTTCTCATCCTGAAATTCTCCTAAACCTATATAAAACGTTAATAAAACCTAAAATTGAATTTTCTTTCTTAATAACGGACATAAACAATAACAAAGTGAATGATATATGTCAAAAAATAAATAATACTTGCTTCAGACTCTGTCTAGGGCTTTCAAGAACTACCCCAATACCAGTGATCTTAGCTGAAACGTTACAAATGTCGAATGCTCTCAATAACAAATATAAATCACTAAAATACATAGCTCACCAACTTTTTAGGAACACCAAGATAGGGGAAGAAATAAAAAAAAATAAGTCACTAGGAAAACTAAATAATCTCTACGAAGAACACGTAATTTTGGGGAGAATAAAACCAATCCACATGAAAACAACCGATCCTAAAAACTTGGCTTGGATCATATCTACACAGATGGTTCAGTAAAAGACGACCGGGCGGGAATAGGAATATATATGGTCAACAAAAATAAACATTTCTCGATAAAATTAGCTAACCCCACGGACATCAAAAATACGGAATGCATAGGAATAAAAATCGCAACGATCTTAGCACAACTATGCAAGGAAAAAAATATCCTAATCATCTCAGACTCTCAAAGTGCCTGCACATCCATCAATACAGCAAGACTACAAAATACTGAAAAACACTTTGAAAATAAAATCATAGACATTATTGGACATAACACAAACAAGCATATCAAAATCAAATGGATCCCAGGACATATAAACTTAATAGGAAATGAGATTGCAGACAAACTAGCTAGAGAAGCGCTGGTTAGACCCACGCACAACTACGAAAACAACCTCACCACTAACGACATCAGCAAACTTTTAAAACAATCAATTGATAACGAATGGGAAATAATATATGCAAACCTAACCCAAAACAAAGGGAACTTCTACAAGGCAATCAATTCTTCTCCTCCAAAGACCCTCTGGTTCAAAAACTCTAACCTAAAAGTCGCAGATATAAAAACAATCTCTAGAATAAGATCAGGGCACCCATTCGACAAGAAATTCAAAGCAATCATAGGAACTGAGGACAATGAAAATTGTGATTTTTGTGGAGTATTAGAAGATAGCTCTCACATCATTAACAACTGTATAAAATACGAAAATGTAAGAAACAGGTACGACTCACTAATAAACCACTCGCTTATAGACATGATAAATAGAAACGACCACAATCAACTGAAATCCATATTAGATTTCTTAAAAGAAATAGACTATGCTTTATAATACAAAAGTTCTAAGGCTCACCTCAAAAAGATAAATAAAAAAAAAAAAAAACATTATGGCTGTACTTCTAACTATGTTTGTTTCGTTTTCAGAAGTATCTGCATGAAGTAGCTGCTAATAGGGAGACGTGTTTGTATATGTGAAAAGTGTATTTTAAAATGGAGAAAAGAAAAATAATCAAAACCATTCAATCATTAATACACATATAAATACACGTATCACTACTAGCAATATTATAAATATAAGGTGGCGGTATCAACATTAGTTAAACAAAACCATTAAAATCTGAAAAGAATCAGGGTTTTTAAAAAATAAAAAATAAAAAAATAAAAAAATGAAATCATAATACAAAATCACAGTAAAACATGATTGTTCACATTGTAATGTCTACACAATGTTGTTAAATATCAATCGCTTGATCATACTAATCCACTAACATTAGTATAAGGGTGGAGGGATAACACTACTAACATCAAATGACGCAATTAGAGTCAAATTATTAATAAGGGTCAATAATGACTGATACAAAAGATTAATTAGCATTATATAAAATAACAACTAGCTTATAAAATTAAAAATTAATATTAAGGTTATAAAACTTGTAAAAAAAAAAAAAAAAATTCTCCTTTTTCTATTAACAAAACATATAATTCATTTCAAAATATGTATTTAGTTACTCTAAAATTCAAAGTACACATAATTAAAGAAAAAAAAACAAGTAAATTTGTAAAAACAAGAAAAATTAAGTTTATATAAATTTGTAATTAATAAGACGCTATATCCAACAACAACGACCAATAACATCTAAGAAACTATTATTAAATCTCTAGAGATAGAAATTTAAATAATTAGTCTACAATATAAAAATCCACAGTTTCAGCCCTTCCTTTGAGAAATGTCTGTAACCGCTAACTGGATGCCACAGGAAAACTAGGTCATATGACTGGAAACGGCTGACCACAACAAATCAATAGACGAAAAATAAAAAATACAAAATTAAAATTTAAATAATACATAATTGTTTGGTTTTATAATTAAAGTTTGTTTTAGGTTGATCCTTGAACGGCTGTATGATGATGATTGGTTGTGAACAAAGAGTTTTACTTATTAATTTATTTATTAATTTTGTAGGATAGTACAAAGCTGTGGGTAATTCGTTACTGCCCAGCCTTGTGTCAAAAATCAGTGTATCAATTGAGTGTGACCCCTTTTAGATATTATTAAGTCAGCCAAACCCCAAAAGTACATTTTACTGTTGCCGCTTAGTAATACAATTACTGAAGAACAAATAATTCAATATCTGAAGGAAAAATTAAATTTTGCTGATTGTATTACCTGTATAGCGTTAAAAGCGAAATACCAGGAAAGAGCAAGAACGATTATCAATTTTTAGTGGGTGTGAGCATCGAGTTCATTGATAAACTGTTTAATCTAAATCTTTCGCCTTCTAGAATAACAGTTAAAAAACCGGTATCTGGCAATAAATTAAAACATTCTGGCCTGATTTAAGTTGGACATATTAACGCACGCAGTCTATTTTGTCACACTGATGAGGTAAAACTTTTGATGAATAAGTACATTCTTGATTTTCTGTGTATATCGGAATTATGGTCGACTTGTGATATTTCGGATAGAGCTGTGTCTATTCCATGTTATGGTCTTTTGAAACATGACCGTTTCTTATTTAGAGGAGGTGGGGTAGTTATATATTTTAAAATCTATCTAATTGTCACTTTTGTAGATAGTTTTAGCTGTGGTAAAGTGGAATTTTTGTTAACGAATTGCAAAGTTAGGAATTGTCACATGCTATAACCCTTTACCAGTATGTGCTGATGATATTTTGCAATTACAATTGGGGTTTGACAAAATATCTGTTAAATATGATCATTTATTATCTGTGGTGAGTTTAACCATCACATAAATAGTACCAACAGGTTTTCAGAATTTTTACTTTCTTCTAGTTTATGTTCCATCCCATTTAAACTAACTCGAGGTTAAATATACATGGCCAAATCATTATTAATAAAAACTGAAAACGTTTCAAAAACAATTGCCATGTACATACATATATCTGACCACGATTTAATAGGTGTCGATTACAAATTTTGATTCCTAATTACAACGATATTGATCCTAGCTTAATTCTATCTCGTTACGGTGAGCTAAATTGCGGTATTACTTATTCTATTGCTAACTCAAATGATAAAATTTTGTTATTTAACCACTATATTAAAATGTTGTACAATGCGTGTGCTCCTCTTAAAACGGTATTAACCCGGAACACAACTGTGCCTTAGCTAAATATGGCAATCATTAATGCAATCAAAGCTCATGAGCGATGCTTCGTAAAATATACAACGTCTCTAAACCTGGTTACATTAGAGAGCTACCGTCCAGCCGCAACAAAGTACCCTCTTTTAAAAGAAAACGACTATGGAAATCATTGAAGGAAATTGGAATTGGTGGAAAAGAGAACGATTCAAATTATAATTTCTCTCTTGATGATATAAACCTATACTTTACAACTCTACCTAAGGTTTCTATTACTTTACCAATGCACATTATTTATTTATTTATAATGGTACATTTTATATTGAGATCAGTTTTCTAATTTTATCTAAACTATTATCACCCCGTGCTTATACACAACTTAATTTGAGCAAGAATGCTCATTCACTATAAGTTGTGCAACAGCACAGATGTTTATTATAATAAGTACTAATACTAAGAGTTAATCACATTTAAATCCATCCAGCACATTTAAATCCATCTTGTAAAACATCTTTGCTATCTTGGCTCCACGATCTAACGACTTTTCTGGCGATTAAAGAATTTTTACTACCGAGCAAACGGCGCAGTGGTTAAAGCTGCGGCGGTTGGATCGGGAGGTACCGGGTTCGAATCCCTATAGGGGCGGGATGCAAAAGGGATTTTTCATCATCTGATTACGATCGGTGATGGAAGATGAACACATCTATGACCCCCCTGTTGAGAGTGCAGAATCCATGGGCCGACCCTCCTTTCATGTCAGCACTACAGGTTGGCATCAAGCATTGCAATGTGCAGGTGGTTCTCAAAGACGGATCTGTAGCCGCCCGTCCTCGATTTGGCTACTCCAGGCGTAAAGTAGGACGGTAAAAAATAAATCAAAAGAAACAAACAAACAAACAAAGAATTTTTACTATTCTTTGATGGATTCCTTTCTGGTTCCTTCGGCCACACCAGGGGTCCCCATGATTTAAGAATTTTGGCATTATGCATATTACGGTAAATATTTCGAAAATGAAATTACAAAATTTAAAATATAAAAGAAAAATTAATACGACCGGCTGAAGTGAAAATCAAAGCCATTTTTATTCTGACCATAATAGCAATTCGTTTAGTTTTAGTGTTGTTGATGATGATGATATCACTAAAGCTAGCCGTACAATTAACTCTAATGCGATGGAGACGATGAAATTCGGCTTCCCTGATTTCTAATTTATATTCATTTACTTTCATTGTTTCATGTGGGAAGGATAAAAATGTATACAAGCTTAAATCCTTTTGTTTTTCTTTGAATAAATAAATATAACATTTGACGCTAATATTTCATGATCGTAATTATCTTAATTGTCATAAGGACTAGGTAGCACCTTAGTCGACATATCCTTGAGCAACCTCATTTTTATTGTCCTAGTCTTTGCTTTGTCTTATGGACATCTTAATTATCATTAAAGCAAAATATATTTGTTGCTCTTCGCTCCGAATGTTATTTCGAATTTGTTGAACGGCTGGCGAAGTTATAGCAGGACCACCTTCTATATTTTGGTACCACTGCCTAATGGTTCTGAGGTGGGGTAGCTCTGTTTGATCTCTCATTAAATATTTCCTAAAGTATTGCCGCTTATTGAAAAGGAGCTCATCGTCATTACAAATAGCCACAATTTTGGTAAATATTGCCCTCTTTTAATTCCTTAATGAAGGATTTTTTTTCATGTGGCTCCTAATGAAAAAAAAACAACTATTAAAATTCAATTATAATATGTATGTAAGCATGTATGTATTTCTCAGCATATCAAAGTTGTCCAAAATCACCTGATGCCTGCTTCCACAGCTTCACTGTCACATTTGAAATGTTAAAATCGCAGAAGAAATTTAATATTTTAATTTGTAATGCAGTTCGAAAATTATGAACATCTACACGACATCTTTGATAATTTTATGACAATAAATGTTCGAACATAATTTTCACAGTTATATTTATATTAATTCTTCATGACAATCTCAATATCTTCGATTTGATAAATCAGAAAAATAAAGAGGCGAATCTTTCATAACATATCTACTGAAAAAAGTAGAAATATCGTGCCGTCCTCCCCGTAATTTTAGCCCAAGGGCCAAGAGTTATACAAATTTATTACTCTTCAAAAATAAGAATCCTCCATGAGTTCTTTATGTTGTGTAGGCTTTGACTTTCACGTCAATTGGATGTTTCTCTGAAAAAATATTTTTAATTTTTTATTTTGAAATTTTAATGTAAAACGATGAAATTCTGCACAAAACATCCAAAACTATGGTGCTTCAATCTCTGAATATTATCCAAATCAAAATATTACGAATCGTGATCGTCCTGCCACTGATGATCGACCCGTTGTGAGTAAAAATCCAGGTGATGTTATGCAATTCTTGGGCCGAAATGAATGGCTGGCTGACCTAAAATGCAGTTGTATAATTAAACCATCCATCACTTTTGGCACGCTCTGTTGTGAATGAGCTTATGCTCAAAATGGAGAGTGCCAAAAGTTAAATAAATTTATATGTAAATCAAGTAAATCAAATGTAAGTAATTTCACATTGCTATATTCGTGTTTTTGTATGTATATTTTTTTATACCATATATTGTTTAAACTGTGCTAATTGTATAATATTATTTATAAAAATATACATTTTGTAAATTAAAATAGATGAGCCTTGAAAATGGTCAACATGACCGAAATATTGGTAAAATAAAGTAGAGAATAAAAACGAGAAAGTTTTAATATTGGTCTATAAAAAAAGCTATTGAATAAAATATAACATACGAGAGAAAAGTGAATTACCAAAACTAGTACCTGCCTGTCTACGGATTGGCTATTTTCTGTGGAATTTTTAGGAATTCTTGAATTTATGATAGGCCGGGTGAACGAATTTGGATAGCCAATATTAATGAGAGTACTTTTGAGGGGCCGAAAATTATTTTTTTCTAAATATTAGGTCAGAAACTTCAAGAATTTTATAAATTAATCAGCTGACGGTATTTCTTTTATATTGTAATGGAAGATGAGAATGGAAATTTAAATATCTGCCAGACCAAGTTGTTTTATGAAACCAATCCGTAGACAATGAACCATTTTCGTTAAGTACAATAACAATATCTAAAAAAGGCAAACAGTGGATATTCTCTAACTCTGCTGTAAATTTTATAATGATGTTAAAATTATTCAATGCTACAAATAAAATATCTGTTTTATCTGCAGGAATGGCTGTGATTATGTCATCAACGTAACGATAGTAAAAAAACTGGTTTAAAGTTGGTTTAAAAACACTTTTTTCAACAAACTCCATAACCAACTCCGTAACGGCAGGACTAGTCGGTGGGCCCATGGGAGAACCAAATAGTTGTTTATATATCTTGTTGAATGTTAATTCACAGTTTTTGAGAATTAACTCCATTGCTTCAATATAAGGGATTTTTTTCAGCTTAGACTTGGAATTCTTTTTAATTTCGGATCATCTCTTAATAATTAATGGTATTGCTAATTTACTGTCTATATTGGTAAAAAGAAATACAACATCCAACGAGAGGATTGTATGATGTTGAGGTAAAACAATACTCTAATTTTGTCCATAAAGTCAACAGAATTTTTTACAGCTGTGTAAGATTTTCCAACATTGCAGTTCAAATTCCTGGCACGAAGGCAGAGAGATGATATAAAGGGGTTCCGGTACGGAGCATTCCCTTTATGGATTTTTGGTAACCCGTAAAGTCTTGCTACAGCGCCATGAAGACTTTTTATTAATTTCGTTTCAGAATCCGTTATTCTACCTTCATTATATTAAGTGGTTACTATATAATTTAATTTTCGCTGTATGGACGCTATCTTCTAACATAGACTGTATTTTGTTGCCATAGTCACGACGGTTTACAACCACAGTAGTGTTGCCCTTGCCAGCTCTGGTGACCAAAATTTCAGGATGGTCATATACATTTCTTTTTTTGAATTTACAACATCTTTCATGAAACTTATGGTATCTACCATCCATTCCGATTTTTAAAATTAGTTAAAATATTCACCAATACATTACGTAAAATAAGGCTTATCTAATTGTTTATCACTATTGTTTATTAACGCGCCTTCAACAGTCGCAATAATATGGACGTTTGGTACAGACTTTGCAGAAATTGGCAGATAAAACGTGATAAGTTTGGTTCTTGAGTAGAAATATTTTTGTTTGCGCGATTAATATTACAATAACGATCAAAAAACGAGTTAACAGATTGTCTAATTTTTAAGTAGCCATTTTCAAAATTGCTGTGACAGCGACGTGCCAATAATAAAACTAATTGAATAATTTAGTTATCTACAATTGTTTTAAACAGAAACAACCCTATTCATCAATCCACCCATCACTATCCATGCAATCAACACAAGAGCTACTAAATGTACTGATTAGCTGTATCATTCAAAAACGATTAGTTTATTGGATTTTTATGAATCACCGTTAATCAAAATATAATACAATCAGAGCATTTGTTGCTCAAGGAAATAACAGGTTCTCTTCGGTCGTTTCGAATTTAAAAACTGTTAGCTTCCTTTCGAATACCTGAATTCTTAGTTCATATATTGGACGTTTTGGTCCTGATGTAAATAATTTTGAAGTTTTGTTTCAAAACGCCCGCTAAAGTTTAGAATTTAAACAAAACAATTTTAAATCAAGCCTGCAACTTTAATCATGGCTATTCGAAATCGCATTTGATTCTATTGCCTGTGGAGCGTGGAGCCAACCAAGAAAATTTATTGCATATACTAATTAACAGTACAAATTTCATTCATTTATAAATCGAAGATTGGAAATTTTAGTGAAATCTTTTGTCTATCTAAGGAGTTCTTGACTTTTTTCGTCTGTGTATTTTATCAAGTTATGACGCCTCAATTATTTTTAATACTGAAAACAATATTACAAATACTTTTACGCCTAAAGCCTGTATTCCATGAGAAAAATTGACTTAAGCTTGATTTACATGTGCGACGTGTGACGGGTGGAAATACCGTGACGCTTTTTTGATAACAATTTACGTTTGTGACGGGTGCCGCCATGCCACGCACACTAATTAAATATTTGTTTTGGTTTTTAGTTTTTGTTGTAAGTAATATTGTATTTTAAATTGTGTATCAAAAATTTAATTTTAATTATATTGTGGTAATAACTCATATTCGCGTGTAAGTAATAATTTTGTGAATTAATACGAGTATATAGTACCCCAAATTAATTCTAAATAATTATTTTTGATTCCAGTTGCTGTAATTGAATAAAAAATATACGTAATTTTTTCATATTCATAAAAAGAAATGTGGCACAACAAGCAAAAATTAAGGAGAAAAAAAATTAAAGTTTTACTTATATGGGCTTTGCTAAATACTGAATCTCCCAAAAGATGTTGGGTAAATCAATTGTTTTTAAGGCGTAATGAACAAGGCCATTATAACAATTTGGTGGCAGAAATGAGGCTTCATGAAAGTCAAAATTTTTTTAATTATCATCGAATGTCGGTGGATTTATTCGACGAATTGTTGAGTAAAATTCGTAGCAGGATTGAACGATTGTACCTAACTCGAGAGCCTATATCGCCAGGAGCAAGACTTTCTTTAATCTTGAGGTAAAGAAGCGAGCTAATAAAAAATAGAAAAATTGTAAAATTCTAACTATGTTTTTAGATACCTAGCAAGTGGCGATGTGATGAAATCACTTGCTTATGATTACCGAGTGTCTGATGCATCTGCAAGCTGCATTATTGCCGAAACTTGTGACGCAATATGGCACTCACTTTTTCGTTCTTCGTTTGAAGCCTTAACCGAAAACAAATGGAAATCAGTGGAAAGTGGATTTCGGATTAAGTGGAATTTCCCAAATTGCATCGGAGCTCTTGACGGAAAACATTGCACAGTTCAGGTAATTTTTTTTTATTGCGTTGTTCTACTTAAGCTAATTTTGTTTTAATTTTAGGCATTTCATAATAGTGGAAGCAGTTGTTTCAACTACAAAAATTCTCACAGCGCTATTTTAATGGCAATATGTGATGCCGATTATAACTTTTTAGTCGTAGACATCGGAGCATCTGGGAGATTTAGCGATAGCGGTGTCTTTAAAAATACTGCTTTTGGGAAAGAGTTAATCGAAGGTAGCTCATTTTTGAATTTCCCTGCTGATCAGTGCTTACCTAATAGCAATATTAGTGCTCCTTATGTGATAGTCGCAGACGAGGCTTTCCCATTGGTAAGGAATATAATGAGGCCATTTCCGGGAAGAAATTCTTCTACTGGGTTACCCGTACCGGAGTCAGTTTACAACTATCGTTTATCGAGAGCAAGGAGGGTCATCGAAAATGCATTTGGTATTTTATCCGCTAAATGGCGAATTTTCGAAGGCCCACACACGCAAAGCGGGAAAACGTGTTAAAATTTTTTAAGGCTACTGTTACTTTGCACAATTGGATCAAAAAAAAGAATGCTTTTTATTGCCCAGCTGGTTATACAGACGTTGAACGTGAGAATGGAGAAGTTGTTGAAGGACGATGGCGTCGAGAAACGAGAGAAGACAGCAACGGAGCTCTGCAACGTATTGGTCGAACAGGTTCCAATAACTCTTCAACAAATGCTATAACATTCGAAATAATTTCAAAAATTATTTTAACGAAATAGATATTATTCCTTGGCAGAATAATAGAGTTTATAACTCTTAAACAAAAACTTTATTATATTTTAAAAGTTCTGTTTTATTATAAAAACATAAAAAATCTTGAATAAAATTATATACTATACATAAAAAATAATTAACATTATTTTATTTTAAAAATTTAATTTTTTATTAAAAATCTTAAATATAATTTTATATAATAATTAATTATTAATAATTAATTTCTTACTCTAAGATAAACATTTTTAATTTTTAAATTTTGCCGTGGCCATTATTTTAGTTATTTCTAACCTAATGCGCCACTGCTCTGCTGGTTCCATATTCTTCATATCCCTTGCCAATGACATACAATAATAGTCGGTTGAGTCGTGTTCCTCAACTGGTTCTTTTAAGATATTTATCAATTCAGCAATTTCAGCTGTTTTGTCTGAAAAGAGATTTTTGTCTTTATAAATTCATTTATAAAATATTATTCATAAACTAATATATATTAAAATAAAGTTACTTTTTTCTAAACGAGGTTTTTTTGGTGTTGATGCCATCAAATCTACAGTTTTTGTCGATGTACCAACTATTTCTGAAGTTGATTCGTAGCTCCGATTAATTCTATTTTCATATTCTAGTTGAAAATCGTCGTCTAGTGTATCCGGATCGGTTTCGGAAAAAAACTCTCTTAATGATATGCCGGAACTAGTGGTCTCTTCATCAGTGTCGGGTGTTATCAGGATGAAACTGCTAGAAATAAACCTAACCATTTTTCATTATTATTAAATAAATTAAATACAGAAACGGCGTATATTTACGTACCTTGGATTATCGTTGACAAATGGTTGAAGAAATCCCATTAATTTTATTAAATAAAAATATTTATTTGGTTTAGTTGCGCTGCTCCCTCTTTTTATTTTTTTATTTAATTCCGTATACCTTTCCCTCAACCTTTTCCAGGTTTTTTGGCATACATCAACTAAAAATTTAAAAAAAATTTAATTATTTTAATATACATATGTAAAAATATATAAACCAACCTGGAATTCGAACTTCCAAGCTCACTTCATTCCATAATTTGGTCCGATAACTATTATTTTTGTATAATTTTTGCGTTATGTCATACAATATAGGCCTTTTCTCAACAGCTCTTATTAGATTTTCATTTGCCATATTATCCATTTTATAATAGTTGATTTGATTAATTAATTTAATATTTTAAAAATCTATACGTCCGAAAGGAATATATTTATTTGATGAGATATTATTTAAATTATGTTGTGTTGTGTTCATCAAACGTTTATCCAAATTACAGCAACTGGAATCAAAAATAATTATTAAGAATTAATTTGGGGTACGATATATTAATTCACAAAATTATTACTTACACGAGAATATGAATTATTTCCAAAATTTTTAATTTTTATTATTCACAACTAGAATGTCTTCTGCGAAATGAAATTTGAAATGATCAAACAAATGACAACAGCAAAGTTGTATAAAAAAAAAATCCGCAATGTTTTACAATAAATGTAGGTGTATTTGTACGAGCGTGACGAAAAGATAAAATTAAACCATGTCTCGACGTGTGGCCTGTGTCGTGTGACAAATGTCAAAATATTCGTTTCTGATTGGCTACAAGATCCCGTCACAGGTCACACATGTAAATCAAGCTTGACAGTCAAAAAAAACTACAAGAGAAAAACAATCTGATGACCTTATAAGAGACAAGGACAACGTTTTTTATTTTATTTTTTTATTTTACAGCAAAATTGTTTTTATACAAAACAAAAAACGTTGCCTTTGTCTCTTATATGGGGCATCAGATTATTTTTCTCTTTCCGTTTTTTTTGACTGTCAGTCAAATTTCCACATGGAATAGAGGTGTTGTGTTCACATATCAATTCACATAATTATTAATTAATACACGTTTAATTTTAATTATTTTATCATACAATTTATTTTGATTATTATTATTACAATATTTTATTATATATAACGCAATAATAAGTGCGCCCAAATGTTGAATCGTGCGATGTGATGCCTTCAGTGGTCAGCAGCAAAAGAGACCGATTCTTCGTTCTATATTTAATCAAAGAAAATCAAAACTCCACCCATACATCTACTTAAATAATACAATTAAAAATACAATTAATAATATAGTATGTGTAATTTTCATGCCACCTATTGTAAATATAAGTCAATTGATATAATTTCTATGTTGCAATGTTAAATCGGTGACGCCATGTCGCCATCTATCGAAAATATAATTTGAATGGTTGAATGAATGAGAAAATTTGAATGGTTTCCGTACATAAACGCAGACAATATTTGACAATGTTGTTTATTATTTTTTTAATGACAATTTGGTAAAACTTATTTTTAATACCGAGAACGAAAATCTTGTAGGCACTACATCACTCCCCTTCAACAAAAAAATTATACGTCTGTACCGAATGATGGCTTAACACGATCAATTGAAACGGATATATTTTTTCCATTTCTATTTATTACAATTTGTTTCCTCAATCTTTTAATAACCTCATATGGGCCTTCGTATGGAGGTGTGAGCCCAACTCTTACTGCATCCTTACGTAACAATACAAATTTACAAGTATCTAGATCATTTGGGACAAATATATTTTTTTGAATTCTAACCCTTGGTTGGACCGGTCTAACATTCGACATAGCATTACGTAATTTATTTACGAATGAGAGAGGATCTGTGTGAGATTTTGATTGAGACTCTTCGACAACTAATTCCTTAGGGATACGTAAATTCTGCCCATAAACTAATTCTGCAAATGAACAGCCAAGATCAGACTTGATTGCTGTGCGAATTCCTAATAATATAAACGGGAGCTCATCAACCCAATTGGTAGCATTTTGACGTGCGAGCAAAGCTGCTTTCAGTGTTCGATGGAATCTCTCCACCATTCCATTAGATTGTGGATGATATGCAGTGGTTCGTATGCGGAAAGTTCCAATTAAGTTATTGAATTCTGAAAATAAATCACTTTCAAATTGCCGACCTTGGTCGGTTGTAATTTCTGAAGGAACGCCGAATCTAGAAATGTAATTATCAATAAAGGCTTTAATTACCGTGGTTGTTTTCATATCTGGTATTGGAATAGCCTCAGGCCATCTAGTAAAACGATCTACGGTTGTTAAAATGTATGTGTAACCCTTTGAAGAAGGTAAAGGCCCAACTAAGTCCATATGAATGTGTTTAAATCTTTCGTTTACTGGGGCAATTTGTTGAAATTCTGATTTTGTGTGGCGTGTTATTTTTGAAGTTTGGCAGCCCATACAGTTCTTAACCCATTCGTTAATGTTACTTGCCATTCGCGGCCAGAAATACTTCGTTTTTAATGTTTTCTTAGTTGACTTCGATCCACTATGTGATAAATTATGAAAGTCACAGAAAATTTGTTTTCTAAACTCTAGTGGGATATATGGTCTAGGAATAGTTGTTGATACTTCACACCAGATATCTAAATTTGAATTACTATCATGAATCCGTTTAAGCTGAACTCTTGATGAATTAATTTGTTTCAGACTATCTAACAATAATTTTAATTCTTGATCGCTAACTTGAGAATTAACAAATTGTTCCAAATCAATATTAACATTCTGTAATACTTGAATTTCGTCAACTACTTCCAATTCGGATCTAGATAGGGCATCTGCGATTACATTACTTGAACCTGTTATGTGTTGAATCTTGCACGTAAATTGAGCTATGTATTCCAATTGCCGTGTTTCGACTAGTTTACGATTAGTTTTGGTGTACAATGCACCAGTTAGTGGTTTATGATCCGTGAGGATCGTAAATTCACGACCTTCAAGAAAATACTCAAAATGTTTAATTGATGCAAAAACGGCAAGTAGCTCACGACCAAACGTTGAATAATTTTGTTCAGATTTGGAGAGTTTCCTTGAAAAATATGAGAGTGGTTGACGTTCACCATTTACTATTTGTTCCAAAACACCGCCGATTGCCATACTAGATGCATCAGTAGTTAAAACAAAATCAGCATCACTACATGGAAAATTCAACACAACAGCCTCACAGATAGCTCGTTTAATATTTGTAAATGCAATTTCGCACTCACTAGGAAAATGAAATTTAGATTTTTTTGGTTTCTTCATTTCTTCGGCTATTAAGGTGTGTAATGGTGCGATTAGAGCAGCTAAATTGGGAATAAAACGGTGATAAAAATTCACCATGCCCACAAAACGTTGAGTTGCTTTTAGAGATATAGGTGATGGATAAATTTGAATTGCCATGATCCTGTTTTTTGATGGTAAAATTCCATGTTTAGTGATCTCATGACTTAAAAAATCCAATTTATCTACGCCAAAAACACATTTACTAGCCTTAATGTTAATACCATAACTACTTAAACGATCGAGTAATATACGAAGATGCGATAAATGTTCGATCTGGTTTCGACTTGCTATTAGAATATCATCTACATAGACATATATAAATTCTAACCCTCGTGTCACTTCATCCATGAATCTTTGAAAAGATTGTGCCGCATTGCGTAACCCATACGGCATTCGCGTAAATTCGTACATACCGAATGGTGTGGTGATTGCTGTTTTAAAAATATCCTCCTCAGCTACCGGAATATGGTGAAAAGCTCTAACTAAATCTACTTTACTAAAAATTGTTGATCCATGCAAATTATTCGTAAAATCTTGTATATGAGGCAATGGATAACGGTCGCCAATTGAAACCAGATTAAGCTGCCTGTAGTCTCCGCAAGGACGCCAATCGTCTGAATCCTTTTTAGGTACGAGATGTAGTGGAGAACACGTTGATGAATTTGAAGGTCGGCAAAGTCCTTGTTGAATCATATACTGGAATTCGTTTTTAGCTATCCTAAATTTGTTTGGATCTAAACGCCTTGGTTTGCAGTAAGGAAGAGCACCACTTGTTTCTATTTTATGTTTCACACTATGCTTAACTGGTATATCATACCTCGGTTCTTGTGTAAGTGTCGGAAATTCTTCCAGCAAAGAACCATAAATGCCTTTTATATTAAATTTTAAAGGTGTTGGGACGGCTTCTCTTACTTGAATCGCGGTGACTCGAAGTAATGTACGATTATCTATTAATCTTTGGTTTCTAAGATCTACCGACAATTCGAATTTGATTAAAAAATCTGCGCCTATTATTGGACGTGTAACATCGGCAATTGTAAACAAATGTTCAAATTCGCGACGCAGTCCTAAATCTATATTTAATAATTTTGTACCATATGTTGAAATGTTAGAACCATTAGCAGCTGTTAAGAATGAAGAAGGGGTTTTTGAGAAAATGCCAAAATCGGAATGTGGAACAACAGAAACATCAGCCCCTGTGTCAATTAAAAATCGTAAATTAGTTTTCCTACAATTAATGATGAGACGACTCGGAAAGAACCCAACATTCGTCGTCATTATATCGGGTTTTATTTGTTTCCCTGGTCGGAATTATTACTATTCAGTCCATTATTTTTTGGATCCGAGATAAACTCACATCTTGTTGATGAACATTTTGCCGCTTTATCACCGAAGTTGAAATGGTACCAACAGTATAACTTATTATCGCTTGTAATAAAAAACGATTGTGTTCTGCGGCGAGATGATGATCTTGACCTGAACTTATTTCGACTATTAACTGTTTGGCTTTGTTCTCGACTTCGATTATTATTGTACTTTTGATTGGTAGTATTACTTTTAGTCATATCTTTTTTAATTTCAGCAACAGCTTTTTGTAGTTCATTAATAGAATGTAATAATGAATTTTCTGAGCAACCTGGGTTGCTTGATTGAGACGCTAAATTATTCGTCATAGTTGAAATATTTGAGCCACTTATTTCCCAAATTTTATCGGCTGTATCCAGTAGTTTTGTAAGTGGACTGTCTAAATGAATAGCCAATACGGATGAAACATTGTTTGGTAATCGTTTAAGCCAAATTGATTTTATCAAGTCTATGCTTATTATATTGGATTTTCTACCTAATGCTTCCAATTTTCGATAAAAATCAGAAGGTGTTTGATCACCCAGCTGATGTGGAGCTAGGAGTTTTTCCAATCTTTGGTTTTCCGTTAACGACTTCCTTCTTATAATTTCATCTTTAAGCGTTTGATACTTGTTTTCTTCGGGCGGGCTATAAATTATATCTGAAACTATTTGAATTATGTCCGATGGTAATTTTGAAATAGCTTTATCGAATTTGATATCATCAGTGACTTTGACTTTAGATTTTGCTTTCCGACTCATGAATCGATCAAATTGGGCAAACCAAAGTTCTGGCATTTCTGACCAAAATGATGGTAATTCAACGGCAACAGAAGCACTTTCTTCGTTGATATTATTTTTAGAATCACCAATTGTGTTACTGTTTTCGTTGTCTGACATTTCAAATGTAAGAAAACCACTCACGAAAAAAAAAAATAAAATTTTATAATTTTAATACGAAACAACACGTGTGTATGACGTCACTATCCTAACAAATGCGCTAGAATTACGTAACTACGCAACGAAATTAAAAAGAAATAATTTTTCTAAATGGCACAATAATTACACTTACCTTACAATTATAATAAATAAATATTTATAATGAAGAAAGATGATCGGTCACTGTAAACTGCCCCATGTGTGATGCGTTGATATCCAAATCGGCGACAGCTTTGGTTTTTAATAAATTTGCTCTTCCTATTTGTATGTATTTGGTATTTTGTGCTGAGTCAAAATGGCGATAAAAACACGGTTTACGATAATGCGACGTGAGATTGACCGAGCTAATATTATTATATAATGGCGTGTTTTACTAAACGATTTCGTCGAAACTGAATACAAGTTTATATGAAACTCGTTTACACGTTATAGGTATTTTATTGGTGCGCACTTTTAAATATTTATATATTATTATATATTTGTAAGTTATATTATTATTATTATTATTGTACTATTGTATTATTTAGTCTATTAAGTTTATTTTAAAATTCCTCGTATTCATGTGTATGTATTAAATAACGCTTACTATGGAATTTACACTAAATTGTTACCTTATATTATTAATGAATGATTATATTATTAATGATTATTGGATTAAATTTTGCAGCGTCGGGGTCACCATTTTGTTGTGTTCACATATCAATTCACATAATTATTAATTAATACACGTTTAATTTTAATTATTTTATCATACAATTTATTTTGATTATTATTATTACAATATTTTATTATATATAACGCAATAATAAGTGCGCCCAAATGTTGAATCGTGCGATGTGATGCCTTCAGTGGTCAGCAGCAAAAGAGACCGATTCTTCGTTCTATATTTAATCAAAGAAAATCAAAACTCCACCCATACATCTACTTAAATAATACAATTAAAAATACAATTAATAATATAGTATGTGTAATTTTCATGCCACCTATTGTAAATATAAGTCAATTGATATAATTTCTATGTTGCAATGTTAAATCGGTGACGCCATGTCGCCATCTATCGAAAATATAATTTGAATGGTTGAATGAATGAGAAAATTTGAATGGTTTCCGTACATAAACGCAGACAATATTTGACAATGTTGTTTATTATTTTTTTAATGACAATTTGGTAAAACTTATTTTTAATACCGAGAACGAAAATCTTGTAGGCACTACAGAGGCTTAAGTAGGAATTAAAATGCAGCTTAGCAACATGCACGTTTGTTTAATAGTAACAAAAAAGCCAACTATTACAACTAATAATAGTATTAAAACACGCCACTTTTAAGACGTTTGGAGAATAGTACATTGTTCGTGTTCCATTTGGATTAAAAGTGACCACTTTATTTGACGAGTATTATGTTTGCATGCGAGGCGAAGCGCAGCATAGCCGAGCAACTGCAAAGTTTCCTTGTCAATAAAGGTCACTTTTTATCTGAATAACACATAGTATTTTTTCTTCAACGAAGAAAATTCTTGGCGTTCAAGCCAGTTTAATTACAAACACCAACATTCAGTTGTGTTAATGGCTGCGTGCGATGCCCGTTACAGTTTTACTATGGTGGATATTGGTAGTGCTCGTCGAAATAGTGATGGAGGAATTTTCCGAAAGTCCATTTTTGGATCTGGAATCCTAAACAGATCGGCTGGCATGAATTTTCCCGCAGATATGAATCTACCAGGTACGGAAAAGGTTTTGCCTTTCACATTTGTGGGTGATAAAGCGTTTCCGTTGCTTCCAAATTTGATGCGTCCTTATCCAGGACGTAATACAGGTAGGTTGCCACTTGATAAGGAAATTTTAAATTATCGGTTATCAAGATGTCGACGTACAATTGAAAATGCGTTTGGAATTCTAGCTTCAAAGTTTAGAGTTTTCAGACGACCTATCAATACAAGCTGTCCTACCGTTTTTAAAATAATTCAAGAGACAATCTGTCTTCATAATTGGATGATTGACGAAACCACCAGGTATGGTGATCGTGAACTGGTAGATCGAGATGCTATCAATGGAAGAACCGTTGAGGGACAATGGCGTTCTGGGTTTCACATACAATCAATTCTAAGACAGGGTGGTAATAACTCGACACGCTACGCTTATGAAATAAGAAAAGAATTCACAAATTATTTTATTAACGTCAATCAACTATCATGGCAAGAAATGTTTATAGAGTAAGGTACCTATTTCATTTCAATAATTACATTCATTTATAATTAAAACTTGCCTTTTCAGGACAACCGATTAATTAAAATTAAAAACAGAAAAATTTATGTAAAATAGAATAAGAATTTATTTAATTAACAGGTACATTTTTAGTCTACATATTTCTGGCATTGTAAATTTACTTTATTAATAATAAAATAAAACAAAATTTTAGAAATATGTATATAATTAACGCAGGTGAAGTTTGTCCTAAATCTGTCCTAAAAAGCAACAACAACAAATTGTGCGTGTTTGGGGTAGTGAAAAAGCTGAAACTCCCTTTATAAGGAATTTTATTTCTAATAAATAGAAAATGTATAATACAATATAAAATATTTAAAAAAACATTGGTAAAATATCTAAGCTATCTGAAAATAATAGTTTTAGAAGAAGTAGGGGATTAGAGTACAGTCATACCTCCCCTAACGTTGTTAATTGGTTCCGAAAAATCGCGACGTTAGGCGAAACAACGTTATAAGGGGCAAAGGAATTGTATTTTGTGTGTATGCAGACGAATAGACGAGAAAATTTTTTTGTTTTTTGTTTTTTATGTTTTTTGCCTTTTTTCTGTATTCTTTGCTTTGCTTATTTTTTAATTTTTTCATTTATGAACAAATAAAAACGACGTTACAACGAAACACAGCGGCGATAGAGCGAGGTTTGTTCCCATTTTACTAACGACGTTACAGCGAAACGACGTTATGAGGGGGGACGTTGTACGAGGTATGACTGTATTTAGGACAACAAAGATTGATGGCATCTCATAAAATATATCCAATATAAGTAAAAGTAATTTTCCGAATTTTCTTGAGAAAATCCTAGGAAGCAAGCATAAAATGACCCTTATATAAAAATGTCACTGGACCTAAGCTATCCGAAAAATATTCCAGTTTTGGAAAAAGTAGGGGATCTGGGTGTTTAGGACAACAAAGTTTGATGGCATCTCATAAAATATATTCAATATAAGTAAAAGTCATTTTCCAAATTTTCTTGAGAAAATCCTGGGAAGCAACCAATATAAAAAAATGTCACTAGACCTTCGCTTTTTCAAATTAATATAAATTGTGTGGTGCAAAAATTACAATTTCAAAAAGTTTATGCTTTTTTTGCTTGTATTGGCCGGTGTTGTTTATACTTCATTGACTTTTGACGTCAAAATGCAAAAAACTCTTTATTAACAACTTTAAATTGACGTTTCTATCTTTGTTGCTGTTAGTAAACAAGTTGAAATTTATAAAAAAGTGTACACTTCATAAAATTGATGAAAATCAAAAAAACTGTGAAGTTTTTTTGGACAAAAGAGCGCAGTTTTCGATATACATCAATTTTTTTGGATCTTTTTGGGTGAAAAGAATTCGACATAAGTAAACTTCAAGCAATTTTCGTAAAATTTCTTTATTTTGCAAACATGGAAATTAACGCCTTTAATTTTACACTCTTCCTGTTATTACGAGTTGCTATTGGGTGTTAAACATTTAATTTCTTCCTTCTTATCCAAAAATCATTAATTTTTGAAAAAAAATATTGGTTTAGAGACTTAGAGGATTGCCATAATTGGCGTGAAGTCAGATATCATCCTCAACAATAAATTAAAAACTCATTTACATATTAATATCACAAATTTTATTGTTTTTAAATTATAATTAATTTGAATATGAACAAAATATACACTCATTATTTGTAATTGTTATTTCCCCTTCGCATTTAACATGGATAAAGCGATTGCATGACACACATTCGACCATAGGTGTCGCACATACAATTCCGTGTCTTTGCCTCTGAGTTTTCGGAAATAATATTTTTCAGGTATCTGCGATAATCCATTAATGCACTATTCGTCTGTGGATTTTCAAAATGTAGTCCTTCAATTTGATTACCGGTAATTAAAACACCAGTTGCATAAATTACTAATGGCCCACAATTAAATCCGTCGCTCTGATATGGTAAGGTACTTTTTGAAATAATTTTGAAATTTTTTAGAGGTTTCCTAAAATAGCTTAAAACTTCTCGTGCAAAATGTTCCAGTTTTTTCCAATTTCAAAAAGACGTTGAAAAGGATTCAATGGATCTTATGTAATTATGTGAAATTCATCGAAGTCTATCACTGCTAATGTCCAGTGACTCGCTTTGCAGATGGGAAGAATAGCATATCTCTTGTTATTGCATAGCTGAACCTCATTCTGACGTTTTAAGTCAACGACTTTATAGCCAAATTCTAAAATTTTGGAAACTTGATATAGATCCAAGCAAACAGAATTCGACTCCTTAGTAATTAAGTTTATTGCTATATACACAAGCTCTGTTGTCAGAAAATTTTGATGGTTCAATGAATTAAAACATTCATTATACAAACAGCACCATAAACCATTAAAATGATACTGAAATATTATGATGTTTAATTTCATTTTCGACATTTTTTCATAATATTTCTGTCTCATTTCAACAGATCTTTGAAAATTTAGTTTTTTTTGGTGGAAATAAACGCTGCAACGCTAACTTCCTTTTGAGAAAAATTCATAAGTGGAGACCAGCCATCAGTTTCATCTTTTATAAAAATTTTCTTTTATCAAATATATTTTAGAAAAGTTAGCTTTGCAAAGATCAAATATTTTTAACGTTTACTAAAGATGGCAGAAAAATTTAATTGGAGCGTTTAGCCAACAAAAAGTCATATCCTAGAATATGAACAAGACGAAATGCTTTATAACCAAAAATATGCTGATTATAAAAATAGGAACAAAACAGGGGCCATGTTCATCAAAATAGGTGTCTTTATAAATGCGGAGTATGTTTAGCTGCGTATTCCCTTCTTTTTATCTTTATCTGCTTTTTTATCCGCTCACACAAATTTGATATGGGACAATGAATGAAAGGGAACACGATTAATTTTTATATCTCTTTCGGTATATTATGAATACAAAAAAATACTGACTTCACCACGTTATAATAATATTTTATTTTTTATTTTTTATAAATGACTTCAACACTTTACAATTTTAATTTTTTTACAAATGGCTTCAATACGCTTTATTGCTTGGTCATTACTCTGTGATTGCTGGTGTGTAACTAACTCATTGCTAGTAGCTTTTTGTTTTTTTGTCGAAAGTTTATTTTAGTTGATCTATTTGGCGCTGTACAACATTTGGCGCTTAAATTTATAACATTCGCCTAAATGAATACTTTAAATTGTTTTACTACCAACTGCACAACAAGAAATAACTTCGGATTGTAAATCCGCCACCTAAATTATTTGACATTTCTTGTTTATTTTGAACACAAATATGTAAGGTAATGTTTTTAATATGTAAACTGTGAACAAATGATTATTAATAAATATTTTGTTTTAGTTTCTAAACAGAGTATGCAGAGGCAATTTACCGAACAGTGACCGAACGGTCAATGACGTAAAAAAAATAAATTGGTTACGGAGCTATTAGGCTGAAAAAACTAAGATAAATATTATATTACATTGCAAACTGGTGAATAATTTATATTTATTTCAGCTTTTAAATTAATATAGGGTAAATCTGTGCTCTGTTTTGAAATAAATTGTAATACGTCTTTGTTTTTTTTCGCAGATAACACTCAGTCAGAAAGGCGGTGCAGACCATGATGCCATTTATGTACCAACGGTGTATTTGTATCACTTGGGGGTTTGGCATCTATTGGAGGGGGGGACCAAAGTTGTGTAGATTAATCTACCAACTCCGTAACTTTCCAATATGGTGCGCATCACATGAGCTGTTTTGGTCTTGTCATTAGGCAGCTGTGTGATGGGTACAATTGTGTAAGGGGTAACCTGTTCACAATTCACAAGTGCACGTGCTGCCTCCTCGTGGCAACCACTGGTAACTAAGGCCATTTGGGAAATTTTTGGCCATTTGGCACAGGCTAAAGTATGGCGCTAAAGGAGAAAACTTTGACAAAAAACCCTAATCTAAGGTGGAAAAGCATATACCGATGGATGAATGGCTGATAGGTTAATCAGTCCAAAATATGCGGACTCTGGATGCCAGGCACCCTCCAGTTTTATTTAGCATTTCTGTAGTAAAGCTGGGTAACCTACAGGCGATTTGCAATTCTCAGCAACTTGTAAGAGTAAAATCAAACGGAATACGGGGCAGGAGTAGGAATATACGGGAGTGGGACAACCCTCTCGAAGTTCTTGGGCTCCAATGCTACCGTCTTTCTAACGGAACTACATGCTGTAGTAAACATCAAGGAGGGAGAGCAATAAGCCCAGATAGTATGTATCACGTACCGGGAGGCAGTATTGTCAGGTTCATTAAGAACCTGAATATTGACTGGACAGATAATTAAGCAGGGTCCAGCACAATAGATCTTTCAGGTTGCAGTGCGAGGTGGCTGATGGATGTATTAGTGAAACAATTGTTTTAACTTTTTTATATCGTGTTTGCTTAAAGCACTTTATTTTTATAACATGTGTAATTTAGAATTCCTAAATTAAAAACATATTGATCGTGCCGTAGTACATAGTTTCTTTCCACTCCTCTTGATACTTACAGAATATAATAATTTTAATTCCTCTCCCCATGGTACTTACAGTATATAATTAATAAATTATTACTAATTCAATTATTACTAATACCGAGCAATCTATGCCTAGGAGTCGCGCGGAACGTAAGTGTACTGGTGGGTACGAACATTTATTGTCGAAGGCCACCACCATCATGACTGAAATGGCAAAAAGAGCCAAATCATCAGAGTCGGAGGATGAATATACCATATTTGGAAAGTGTGTAGAGACAGGAGATAAGAAACATTGTTGGGGCCAGCGACAAAACTGTGTATATTCAGGCGAAGAGAAAAATCCAAGAAGTTCAAATGACGCCTTCGAGAATTCATTACCTGAAGGCTGGGACGATGAATTTAATATTGACGATTTAATTTGTGAGAGTGAGAAAATATAAACACCTTTTATTATATAAGGTTTTCCAGCTTTTTATTGACAAAGTTTTTGAAAAAGAAAATTAAATTGTTTCTAGTTTATTATCCTAATACTTCAACCGTTTGGTCATAATAATAGGTAATTTATTAATCAGTAACAGTAGTGATTGAAATTCCGAGGATTTATAATATACCGTTTTTTGGTGTACTTTGGCAGCAAATCTTTATTCGGGAAAATAAATGTTATGGCCAAATGTCGAACAGTCTCTTCTTTCATTATCTTAACTATTAACTTAACGCCAACATAATTAAAATAAAATTTTTTATATATAACGATTCGATTTACCTTTACAAACAACAACACCTTGAGCAATTCAAATCACTTCCAACAAACTACAACTGAAATATAAAATACGCAAAGAGAATTGTTTATTTCGAATAGGTTTATGAATCGTGCTTCGATTTGAATAACATGATTTGTAATATATTTCGAAGATTGCCGAGACCTGCGTCATTCTAATATGCATTTGTCGGGAATTGGTTCTTGTTACTTGTTAAAGGGCGAGTTTATGTGATGTAAATAAATTATTTTAAAAGAAAAACTTCTACAAAAGATGCCTGGAGCGCTGTCCATCAGTTAGTTCGATTGTACTTAACTCATCAAAAGAATTTATATTCAGAAAGGCACTATTCACTTTATCGTCGGTGAGGTTACCCTGTTGCTGAAAAAATCTGGGATAATTATACCTCTTTTTTATCTGGGATGACATAGCTCCCCTTTGATAGATTTGCCCTCCGAAAGTTCTGCAATGATTTTCCAATAATTTTCTGTTTTTTTCCAAATATAATATTTTTGATTTAATTAACCTATTCCGTTTTTTTTCAAACTATTTTAAAATCTATTAAATTTTTGGTATAACTCCAAAAAAATATCTTTACTTTTTCAATTCATGGAGCCGAAAAAAAACAACAAAGACAACGAAGATTGGTCATCTCTGTTCGGAATGTTCAGTTTATTTTAAATATATATATCGTGAAATAGCAGATACCCAAGGATTGAATAAAAGTATTATTATCAATCTATTATGTTTTATACAAATCCAATAACACAAACAAAAACAAATCATCAAAAGGGAAAACCAAATAAGTCACATTTAAGTGATAACACTTTAAGCTAGATTAATATGTCAAACTTCAGTACAGTTCTTATTATCGCTGTAATATAATTTATTGTAATAAATACTCTACGACTAAATAAAAGTATAATTAAAAATGTTAACATTGAATGAACGTCATGTTCTGGATTCCAAATTATAATGTGACACATGTTAAAACGATTCGGTAAATATTATTATAAACCATAATGAAAACAAAAACAAAATTTAATGCACACTTTGTGTGCACAAGACGAGTACACAATATAAAAACAAAGTCTCTGCCAACATTATAGATTTGTCGTTTATGCCAAAACGAATCATAATTCACCCGCACCCAATGTGTTAAATAAAATCACATGTTTGATTAATAAAATAAGTATAAAAAAAATAAAGCGAAAATATTTATAATTTTCAATTAAAATTCTTTTCTTTTTTACTTAGGATTTATTTAAATGATGTATGGATGTAAATTATTCACCTAAGTATAAATAATACAACATTTATTAGTTGTATAAAAGTAAAGTGATCATACATACTTGAATCGCGTATTATACATACCATTGATATTGACGTGTGCAACGTAATTTAAATTATTCTCGTATACTTTGAATTCTATCTTTTAGCTCTTGATATTATATTGATCGTTATTTTGAAGAAATTGATTTACGATCGCTATGTAAATTTAATTTTTTACATTAAAATAAATATGAAAAACGATTTATAATAAAAATGAGGTTAGAACAATTATCGTTTATGAAGCACGATGTTGGTCTGCCGCTTAAATTGAATGAAAGCAATGAATTGGGTTAGTTGGTTATTTAAGTATTGTTGAATGCGATTTTTATTAGCGTGCAGTTGTATAATTTTTTGCAATGATTTAATGGTCAGTTAAATTGTATAGTAAGCTATCAAACTATTTTGTAAGAAGTTAGCGATAGAAAAATGTCTTATTGTAGCCGTTCTCGATTATACAGAAATATGGTTTCTTCACATAATTAAATAGAACTTCACTTGAATTTTAATTTGGTATAACTTATAAATAATTAGTCTGGAAATTGGAACAAGTATTCAGCAGAGATAACAATCGTTTGCGAAGTTATACCTTTGATTGACTTTGGTTGGTTTGACCAATTGAAGGCAGTTTGCATCATATGTGCGGCTATAGTACAACCTGTGAATACAATGAACACATAACAACTACGACTAAAGGAAACAAAAAATTATTTTTTGAAAATAAAAAAATAAGAATACCGCTTTTGTGTGCCGAACGATTTAAGGCTTGACTTTCCTAATTTAAAATAAGAAGTAGTGTTTACAAAAATGTAAATAAAACATTTTGTGCAAATTGGCTTTAATTTGCTGGAACTAAAATAAAAATGCAAATATTAATTTCAATAAAGAAAACTATACGTAAATTATAAAGTGCAAAATTGCTGTATAAACAAAAAATGATTGAACGTTGGAAGGCGTTAGAGTGTTGTTGTACTAGATTGCAGCTCATTACACATTATAATGTCTGAGCCCGATTTATTTTCAAAAACACCAAACACTTCACGAACTCCACCAGGTAGTTTACTTCGAATGGCACAAAAGAATCATGATTCAATGGAAACCATGTCGTATCAGCAACTAGATTATTCTCAAATGTCGCCCAAACATATAATTACCTTAATTCCGCAACTACTTCCACAATCGGGACAACCTAAAGTGTCGTTCGATCCAACGGTGTCCACGCCGTCCATATCTACATCTGATTATAACAAAGGATGAACCACGGCCAAGAAAAGGGGTAGAGGCATAAGTCCAATATTACCTAACACTAAATGCAAACAAATGAAGATAAATTATTACGGTTAGAGAAACCTTCAGTGCCTTTATCTATACGATTTCATAATTCGCCCGAGAAAGTCGAAGAACCGACGCCAACCAAAAAAAAATAATGGCGCCAATAAAATTTGTGAGGGGCGTAGAAACAAACAATACTTTAATATTGTCTGGTTAAGGGAATTGGTGGAAGACAACTTCGATTTAGAAGTAATTGGAAACTACCAGGTTAAAATTAAGTTAAAAGATGCCGCGAGACACCGAATTCCATTCGTTCCAGCAGAGACTGAAGAAAACCAAGCAGTCTTACGAAACTTGCATCCATCAATTAACGTTGAAAATTGGAAAAGTGAGTTAATTAGCTTGGGCGACGATGTTGTGAGGCAGAGTGGTACGAAAAATCCGAATCGAGTGAATAAAATAAAGAAAAACACATTCGATAAGTAGAATATGATGCATTCATTTGTACAAATTGAAAGGCCAGACATAAAGTGGGAAGAGGTACAATGCACTACTTGTTAAAGATACTGAGGTGAAATGAAGATATATAAAAAAGAAATGTAGAAGTTTTCTTGAAGTTGATCTATTTGTCTTGCTAGATGATGTACCAGTTTTGATCATAAATAGAATGTGGTTGCAACATGCATGGTTGGCACCCCAGTTCACTTCAACAAAACAGCTCTGTGGGGACATCTAAAATCAATAATGGCTTTCCAATCAACCCACCGTAAGTACATAAAGGAGAGAAAAATACGAACATACGAAAAATAAATTATTATATGAGTAAAACATAACCTTAAAATAAAAATCCAAGCATAACCCGAAAATCGTTCCTTAAAAAGGTTAATAGATAAATAGTGCGTAAATTTATAAAAATTTGTAATTTAAATAATTAATAAATTAGTGAAAGCTAATTGAATTTTATATGTTAATATTTAATTTAATATTTTAAATGACTGACCAAAGAAATTGGTCATTCACTTTTCTAAAAACAATTCTGGGAGTTTGTTTTAATAAATCTGGAATCTCTGGACGTCTCAGTAAGTGTAAATTTGTAATTACAGCTAAAACTGGAAGCTAATATTTTAAATTTTAGAAACGTTTTACAACGATGGAGCAAGTTGAAATAAAGTGGCGGTCATTATAGCGATCATATAAATCTGCAACAGATCTAGGACCTGGCCTAAGTACGTCTAGGTTCCACATAATAGATGATATATGTTTGGGAGTCGTCCAACAATATCGTCGTCTCATTCTCGATCTATCGCTGTAGTGAGTGAAATGGTCGAACCGGTCGATCCTTCACAGTTAGAAGAAGTATCAAACTGCGAAAAGAGGAAACATTATCATCAGCCACAAGCCCTGTCCCAAAACACAAACGAAAACGGAACAGCCAACAGATGTCAATGATTTGGAAGGCGTTGAAATTATTTTTAGGGCTTTCTTCGTAGTTTTGCCATATTTATTAATTTAGCTTTTTGAGTGAATGTTTGGAAAGTCATAATACTGCCGCATTCGATTATACTTACAATATATACCTTGGTGTCCACTAAAAGCAGATGAGTGAAACTTATTAATTAATTTCAGAATCATCTTTTATGCTATATAAAAATTGTCACGATTTACGAAACTCTCTTGGCTAATAAGGGCACATTAGAATAGGCAGTAACGTTAATGCCTCATACCCAATAAATACGTAAAGGTACTCCGTATTATCCCCGAGATTATGTGGAAGTCTTAAGTTAAGGTCATCTCCACTACTTATTATTGATCTCCCAAAAGTACTGCGCGTAAATATATTACTGTCGCCGACATGACCTGGTGCTCCTAAGTCAACGAAAACAAATTTGTAGTGTGTATGACATATCGCAAAAGAACTATATTATCTGATGGTTATATGTTTAGATATATTTTTAATTAAATGTACACACTGTTTATAATTTATGTATTTATTTAATTTGTTAATTTTTTTGTATCTAAAATATTTTATTTTGTGATAAGTTATTTTGATTTTGTATACACGCTTATTTATTATTTTATTTATTTACCACCATTTTGATAATACAAAAATGGGTGGCGGCCAACACCACGAGCGATGTGTTGCCACGTTGAAATCCGAGACTAGACTGAATTTTTATTTTATTTTGTCTTGTCCGTTTTGTCTGGAAAAGACAGTAGTTCAGTTGTCCGTTTTTATACTGGTGTTTCCGTTTGCATGTTTGTAATTACTGTAAACGGCACCCACTTTGGCAAATGCCTTAAACTGAAAGAAATTTATAATACATACTGAAATACCATACGCTATATATTATTTTACTTAGCACTTACTTTATCATGACGTGCTTTGCGTCCATTGCTCTCAAATAATGGGGGAAATTCCAGAGGTGATTGAATTGCTCACTGATTTCCTTCCGCATATTGATACTTGGTTTGGGAAAAACTAATTCTCTAGAACTTCCGCCAATCTCACGAATAATTGAGGCGGTTGTGCTTTTGTCAACTCGATATCCGTATATGCCAATCGACACCATACTACCGCGTCTGGCGAAGTAATAAATTTAATATGAACCATAAATTACAAAGAAACATACTTTTATTTGCATATTTACCGCAGGGCTAATGATAACCGCTGGCCTGCAGTGATAGACTGTTCTCCGATAAAAATGTTCTGAATACGAGGACCAACCATCGCTAGTAGTTCATCGAATACCTGTGGATTCATCCCATGATAATTACTGAACGATTTGGTATCGGTTAGCCTCATTTCCACAACGAGGTTACAATAAAATGCTTGCGCAAATCCGTGGCGGTTAACAGAATTTACGCTAAACTGTCTGACGGACCTATGTTATTCAGTGCGTCCTCTGTGTTGCAAATATATGAGTGTGAAGTTTATGCTAAAAAAAATAACAAAAAATTACACTGTTAAATTAGCTATTTTCCAATTGGAATTTAAATGATATGAAAATTTTAATTTTTTGTAATTTTGGATTTTCAGTATCACCAAACAGATTCTTTTCATCAGAAAACAGGTTCTTTTCATCCTTTTCAGATAGCTGGACCATCTGTTTATATTGTTAACCAAAAGCATCCAATTGTGTTGAACATTACTATATTTCAGATAATTTAAAAGTTGACTGAATTTTGATGGTTTAAATAATTATTTACCGCCGATCCTGGAAATGTCCCGAAGGGCCCGCATATTTCTTAGAACAGCTAAGCCATATAGCGGCCAATGTCACCAAGCCGATCCAATTATGATGAACTATAATTATATTTCACAGTTTTTGGAATTTTTAAAAATTTTTCATTATTTTAAAAGTTTTATATCGCCGACCGCAGAGAACTATAATATACAAGGTTTTGCCCTTTTTTCCGGATAACTTAGCTATGTGCCAATCTATTTGGTCAACCTTATCCAATTGTGATGAACTATACTATACTTCACAGAATTTAGAATTTTTAATAATTTTATTGTTTTAAAAATTGTACCTCCGATCACAGAGATGTCCACAAGGTCTGGCATATCTTTTTGGATAACTTGACCGTGTGCCAGTCTACGTGGTCAATCTTATTCACTTGTGATGAACTATACTATACTTCACAGAATTTCGAATTTTTAATAATTTTATTAGTTATATAAATTTTTGTATCTCTGATCACAGAGATGTCCACAAGGTCTGGCCTATATTTTTGGATAACTTGACCATATGCCAGTCTACGTGGTGAATCTTATTCAATTGTGATGAACTATACTATACTTCACAGAATTTAGAATTTTTAATAATTTTATTGGTTTTAAACATTGTTGTATCTGAGATCATAGAGATGTCCACAAGGTCTTGCTTATATTTTCGGATAACTTGACCATATGCCAGTATACGTTTTCAATCTTATTCAATTGTGATGAACTATACTATACTTCACAGAATTTCGAATTTTTAATAATTTTATTGTTTTAAAAATTGTATCTCCGATCACAGAGATGTCCACAAGGTCTGGCATATATTTTTGGATAACTTGACTGTATGCCAATCTACTTGGTCAATCTTATTCAATTGTGATGAACTATACTATACTTCACGGAATTTAGAATTTTTAATAATTTTATTAGTTTTATAAATTGTTGTATCTCCGATCACAGAGATGTCCACAAGGTCTGGCCTATATTTTTGGATAACTTGACCATATGCCAGACTACGTGGTCAATCTTATTCAATTGTGATGAACTATACTATACTTCACAGAATTTCGAATTTTTAATAATTTTATTAGTTGTATAAATTTTTGTATCTCCGATCACAGAGATGTCCACAAGGTCTGGCCTATATTTTTGGATAACTTGACCATATGACAGTCTACGTGGGTAATCTTATTCAATTGTGATGAACTATACTATACTTCACAGAATTTCGAATTTTTAATAATTTTATTAGTTTTATAAATTGTTGTATCTCCGATCACAGAGATGTCCACAAGGTCTTCCCTATATTTTTGGATAACTTGACCATATGCCAGTCTACGTGGTCAATCTTATTTAATTGTGATGAACTATACTATACTTCACAGAATTTCGAATTTTTAATAATTTTATTAGTTGTATAAATTTTAGTATCTTTGATCACAGAAATGTCCACAAGGTCTGGCCTATATTTTTGGATAACTTGACCATATGCCAGTCTACTTGGTCAATCTTATTCAATTGTGATGAACTATACTATACTTCACAGAATTTAGAATTTTTAATAATTTTATTAGTTTTATAAATTTTTGTATCTCCGATCACAGAGATGTCCACAAGGTCTTGCCTATATTTTTGGATAACTTGACCATATGCCAGTCTACGTGGTTAATCTTATTCAATTGTGATGAACTATACTATACTTCACAGAATTTCGAATTTTTAATAATTTTATTAGTTTTATAAATTGTTGTATCTCCGATCACAGAGATGTCCACAAGGTCTTGCCTATATTTTTGGATAACTTGACCATATGCCAGTTTACGTGGTTAATCTTATTCAATTGTGATGAACTATACTATACTTCACAGAATTTAGAATTTTTAATAATTTTATTAGTTTTATAAATTGTTGTATCTCCGATCACAGAGATGTCCACAAGGTCTTGCCTATATTTTTGAATAACTTGACCATATGCCAGCCTACGTGGTCAATCTTATTCAATTGTGATGAACTATACTATACTTCACAGAATTTCGAATTTTTAATAATTTTATTAGTTGTATACATTTTTGTATCTCTGATCACAGAGATGTCCACAAGGTCTGGCCTATATTTTTGGATAACTTGACCATATGCCAATCTACGTGGTCAATCTTATTCAATTGTGATGAACTATACTATACTTCACAGAATTTCGAATTTTTAATAATTTTGTTAGTTATATAAATTGTTGTATCTCCGATCACAGAGATGTCCACAAGGTCTGGCCTATATTTTTGGATAACTTGACCATATGCCAGTCTACCTGGTCAATCTTATTCAATTGTGATGAACTATACTATACTTCACAGAATTTAGAATTTTTAATAATTTTATTGGTTTTAAACATTGTTGTATCTGAGATCACAGAGATGTCCACAAGGTCTTGCTTATATTTTCGGATAACTTGGTCATATTCCAGCATACGTTTTCAATCTTATTCAATTGTGATGAACTATACTATACTTCACAGAATTTAGAATTTTTAATAATTTTATTGTTTTAAAAATTGTATCTCCGATCACAGAGATGTCCACAAGGTCTGGCCTATATTTTTGGATAACTTGACCATATGCCAGTCTACTTGGTCAATCTTATTCAATTGTGATGAACTATACTATACTTCACAGAATTTAGAATTTTTAATAATTTCATTAGTTTTATAAATTGTTGTATCTCCGATCACAGAGATGTCCACAATGTCTGGCCTATATTTTTGAATAACTTGACCATATGCCAGTCTACGTGGTTAATCTTATTCAATTGTGATGAACTATACTATACTTCACAGAATTTCGAATTTTTAATAATTTTATTAGTTTTATAAATTTTTGTATCTCTGATCACAGAGATGTCCACAAGGTCTGGCTTATATTTTTGGATAACTTGACCATAAGCCAGTCTACGTGGTCAATCTTATTCAATTGTGATGAACTATACTATACTTCACAGAATTTAGAATTTTTAATAATTTTATTGGTTTTAAACATTGTTGTATCTGAGATCACAGAGATGTCCACAAGGTCTTGCTTATATTTTCGGATAACTTGACCATATGCTAGTATACGTTTTTAATCTTATTCAATTGTGATGAACTATACTATACTTCACAGAATTTCGAATTTTTAATAATTTTATTGTTTTAAAAATTGTATCTCCGATCACAGAGATGTCCACAAGGTCTGGCATATATTTTTGGATAACTTGACCGTATGCCAGTCTACTTGGTCAATCTGATTCAATTGTGATGAACTATACTATACTTCACAGAATTTAGAATTTTTAATAATTTTATTAGTTTTATAAATTTTTGTATCTCCGATCACAGAGGTGTCCACAAGGTCTGGCCTATATTTTTGGATAACTTGACCATATGCCAGTCTACGTGGTCAATCTTATTCAATTGTGATGAACTATACTATACTTCACAGAATTTAGAATTTTTAATAATTTTATTAGTTTTATAAATTGTTGTATCTCCGATCACAGAGATGTCCACAAGGTCTTGCCTATATTTTTTGATAACTTGACTATATGCCAGTCTACGTGGCCAATCTTATTTAATTGTGATGAACTATACTATACTTCACAGAATTTCGAATTTTTAATAATTTTATTAGTTGTATAAATTTTAGTATCTCTGATCACAGGAATGTCCACAAGGTCTGGCCTATATTTTTGGATAACTTGACCATATGCCAGTCTACTTGGTCAATCTTATTCAATTGTGATGAACTATACTATACTTCACAGAATTTAGAATTTTTAATAATTTTATTAGTTTTATAAATTTTTGTATCTCCGATCACAGAGAAAGGGCACAAAGGTCTTGCCTATATTTTTGGATAACTTGACCATATGCCAGTCTACGTGGTTAATCTTATTCAATTGTGATGAACTATACTATACTTCACAGAATTTCGAATTTTTAATAATTTTATTAGTTTTATAAATTGTTGTATCTCCGATCACAGAGATGTCCACAAGGTCTTGCCTATATTTTTGGATAACTTGACCGTATGCCAGTTTACGTGGTTAATCTTATTCAATTGTGATGAACTATACTATACTTCACAGAATTTAGAATTTTTAATAATTTTATTAGTTTTATAAATTGTTGTATCTCCGATCACAGAAATGACCACAAGGTCTTGCCTATATTTTTGAATAACTTGACCATATGCCAGTCTACGTGGTCAATCTTATTCAATTGTGATGAACTATACTATACTTCACAGAATTTCGAATTTTTAATAATTTTATTAGTTGTATAAATTTTTGTATCTCTGATCACAGAGATGTCCACAAGGTCTGGCCTATATTTTTGGATAACTTGACCATATGCCAGTCTACCTGGTCAATCTTATTCAATTGTGATGAACTATACTATACTTCACAGAATTTAGAATTTTTAATAATTTTATTGGTTTTAAACATTGTTTTATCTGAGATCACAGAGATGTCCACAAGGTCTTGCTTATATTTTCGGATAACTTGGCCATATTCCAGCATACGTTTTCAATCTTATTCAATTGTGATGAACTATACTATACTTCACAGAATTTAGAATTTTTAATAATTTTATTGTTTTAAAAATTGTATCTCCGATCACAGAGATGTCCACAAGGTCTGGCCTATATTTTTGGATAACTTGACCATATGTCAGTCTACGTGGTCAATCTTATTCAATTGTGATGAGCTATACTATACTTCACAGAATTTCGAATTTTTAATAATTTTATTAGTTTTATAAATTTTTGTATCTCCGATCACAGAGATGTCCACAATGTCTGGCCTATATTTTTGCATAACTTGACCATATGCCAGTCTACGTGGTCAATCTTATTCAATTGTGATGAACTATACTATACTTCACAGAATTTCGAATTTTTAATAATTTTATTAGTTATATAAATTGTTGTATCTCCGATCACAGAGATGTCCACAAGGTCAGCCTATATTTTTCGATAACTTGACCATATGCCAGTCTACGTGGTCAATCTTATTCAATTGTGATGAACTATACTATACTTTACAGAATTTCGAATTTTTAATAATTTTATTAGTTTTATAAATTGTTGTATCTCTGATCACAGAGATGTCCACAAGGTCTGGCCTATATTTTTGTATAACTTGACCATGTGCCAGTCTACTTGGTTAATCTTATACAGTTGTAATTGACATCTCTGTGATCGGAGATACAACAATTTATATAACTAATAAAATTATTAAAAATTCGAAATTCTGTGAAGTATAGTATTGTTTATCACAATTGACTAAGATTGACCAAGTAGACTGGCATATGGTCAAGTTATCCAAAAATATAGGCCAGACCCTGTGGACATCTCTGTGATCAGAGATACAAAAATTTATAAAACTAATAAAATTATTAAAAATTCGAAATTCTGTGAAGTATAGTATAGTTCATCACAATTCAATAAGATTGACCAAGTAGACCGGCACATGGTCAAATTATCCAAAAATATAGGCCAGACCTTGTGGACATCTCTGTGATCAGAGATATAACAATTTATAAAACTAATAAAATTATTAAAAATTCGAAATTCTGTGAACTATAGTATAGTTCATCACAATTGAATAAAATTGACCAATTAGACTGGCACATGGTCAAGTTATCCAAAAATATAGGCCAGACCTTGTGGACATCTCTTTGATCAGAGATATAACAATTTATAAAACTAATAAAATTATTAAAAATTCGAAATTCTGTGAAGTATAGTATAGTTCATCACAATTAAATGAGATTGACCATGCAGACTGGCATTGGTCTAGTTATCCAAAAATATAGGCCAGACCTTGTGGACATTTCTGTGATCAGAGATACAAAAATTTATAAAACTAATAAAATTCTTAAAAATTCGAAATTCTGTGAAGTATAGTATAGTTCATCACAATTGAATAAGATTGACCAAGTAGACTGGCACATGGTCAAGTTATCCAAAAATATAGGCCAGACCTTGTGGACATCTCTGTGATCAGAGATACAACAATTTATAAAACTAATAAAATTATTAAAAATTCTAAATTCTGTGAAGTATAGTATAGTTCATCACAATTGAATGAGATTGACCACGTAGACTGGCATATGGTCAAGTTATCCAAAAATATAGGCCAGACCTTGTGGACATCTCTGTGATCAGAGATACAAAAATTTATAAAACTAATAAAATTATTAAAAATTCGAAATGCTGTGAAGTATAGTATAGTTTATTACAATTGAATAAGATTGACCACGTAGGACAGCATATGGTCAAGTTATCCAAAAATATAGGCTAGAGCTTGTGGACATCTCTGTGATCGGAGATACAACAATTTATAAAACTAATAAAATTATTAAAAATTCGAAATTCTGTGAAGTATAGTATAGTTCATCACAATTGAATAATATTGACCACGTAGACTAGCATATGTATGGTCAAGTTATTCAAAAATATAGGCCAGACCTTGTGGACATCTCTGTGATCGGAGATACAACAATTTATATAACTAATAAAATTATTAAAAATTCGAAATTCTGTGAAGTATAGTATAGTTCATCACAATTGAATAAGATTGACCACGTAGATTGGCATATGGTCAAGTTATCCAAAAATATAGGCCAGACCTCGTGGACATCTCTGTGATCAGAGATACAAAAATTTATACAACTAATAAAATTATTAAAAATTCTAAATTCTGTGAAGTATAGTATAGTTCATCACAATTGGATCTGGTTAACCACGTAGACTAGCACATGGCCAAGTTATCTGAAAATATGGACAAGATCTTGTGGACATCTCTGCGGTCGGCGATATAAAACTTTTAATTAATGAAAAAATTATTTGAAATTCCAAAAACTGTGAAATATATTATAGTTCATCATAATTGGATCGGCCTGGTGACATTGACCGCTATATGGCTTAGCTATGTTATGAAATATGCGGGCCCTTCGGGACATTTCCAGGATCGGCGGTAAATAATTATTTAAACCATCAAAATTCAGTCAACTTTTAAATTATCTGAAATATAGTTATGTTCAACACAATTGGATGCTTTTGGTTAACGATATAAACAGATGGTCCAGCTATCTGAAAAGGATGAAAAGAACCTGTTTTCTGATGAAAAGAATCTGTTTGGTGGTACTAAAATCCAAAATTACAAAAAATTAATATTTTCATATCATTTAAATTCCAATTGGAAAATAGTTAATTTAACAGTGTAGTTTTTTGTTATTTTTTTTTTAGCATAAACTTCACACTCATTGCAAATATAGTATTAAAAACGAATTTAATAATGAGATATCCTCATTTAACAGATTAACGAGGTTTTGTCTTGAAAAAGATACTTTTGATGAATAAAAAAAAAATGATTGAAACGCGAAAAGCAGAAAAAAACGCGCGAAAATAAAAAAGAAAAATTTTCTTTAAGGTTAATAATTATTGTAATATAAAAGAAGTGATGAAAAGAATTTATTTATTAAAAATTTAATTGGATTAAAAAAAATGATAAAACTCAAAAACCCGTACAAATAAATCAAAAATTGCACAATAGTATATTGTATAATTAGGAGGAAAAGTACTGCAGTCCCGGACGAAATTGGCGGACGAGGCGATAGCCGAGAAGATAGTCTGGTGGACTAGTCTCTTGCAATACAGGTTCATTTTGGAATGATGCTTAATTAACCAGTACATTTGACGTTGTTTAAATCGTATCTGTTCAGCTTTTTGTCTCACATGATGTTTCCAGTTGAGCCTTGAATCTAAATGCAGACCAAACTATTTTTCCGATTCAGCTTGCGGTACTTGCACCCCATTGAGGTATATGTGTAGACAGTTATTTTTGTGTCGGAGCGTAAATGTCACATGGGTTGATTTGAGCTCATTAAGCACTATTTTCCAGTCAATTGTCCATTTAGTAACGTTCATTGCTCGTTGAAGATTTTCCACTGCCCTTGGTTGTGATTCGTCTACTGACATAATTACAGTGTCGTCAGCGAACGTGCCGATGAATGTTTTATTCGTTGTAGGTATGTCCGCAGTGTAGATAAGGTAGAGGAGGGGTCGCAACACGCTTCCCTGCGGAACTCCCGCTAGCGTTGGACAAAAGTCACAACATGTTTCTTCATAGATGACTCTGAATTGGCGATCAGAGAGGTATGATTCAAGCAGCTGGCAATAGTTTTGTGGTAGCATTTTGCTCATCTTGAATGTCAATCCCTCGTGCTAAACCCTATCAAAGGCCTGAGATACATCCAGAAATACGGCGGGGCAATCCAGAAATACGGCTGGTGCCTTTTTTTAACTAAAACTTTTGTCGATTTCTTCAGCAATTTCCATTGGCGTGACCCTTTTAAAATCCTGATTTGGTTGATAGACAGGTGTTACGTCAATGTTGGATTGAATGTCATGGGGTTGGAACACTGTTGCTAGGTGTTGAGCAAAGAGTTCCGCTTTTTCTTTGTCATGTCGAACCCAATTGCCTTGAGCATTTCTTATAGGTGGTACTCGAACTACAGGTCGTTTAAATTTTCTGGTTGCTTTCCATAACGAGTAGTCCTTATCCATTTCTGGACCTAGCCCGCTTAAGTAGTTGTCGAAGCAATCCTGTTTGAAGCTTTTGATGACTTTGCTACTTATTCGATTGAAGGTGGTTTTGTCAGCGGAATTTCTGGTGAGACGCCATATTCTCCTTGCCTTTCTCCTGTCTTTGATTTGTTCCTTGATTTCAGCCGGGTATTTGACTTCAATCTCCGCTTTGTCCTTTAATTCTAGAGTAGCTAGACTGGCGGCCATACGAGTGTATTCAATGAAATTGTTTGTTTGTTGTTCCAATTCTTCATTACTTTTAATACTATAACTTTTAATTCAACTAGCTCTTCCAGTTTTTCTCTGTAGAGATTCCAATCCGTGAATCTATTAGTAAGGTTTTGCTTTTTATTTTTCTTGATTACTATAGCGCGTACTGACAACAGTACAGGAATGTGATCAGATGTGAAGTCGTCAATTCCTTCGACTCTAGTGTAACTGGATGAAATACCTTTTATGATGACAGGGTTCAGGTTTAACTGGATGAATGACATTTTATAATCAAGCAGATCTGGTATTTTTCCTGCATCCGTTGGCCAATACGTTGGCCCCATTGGAGACAGATATTCACATTTGTTTTCATGAATGACATTGAACAAAGCATTTCCTTTCCCAGGAGAAATTAGCCTGGAACCCCAAGCTGTATGTTTTATATTATAGTCCCCTACAATAATAAATCTTGGACCGAGCTTATGAAAGACGTTATTAAATTGAACCTTCGTTGGTGTGTGCCGTGGAGGGCAGTATGCTGCCGCAATATTTAGATCTGCGCCATTATATTGGATTGAGATAACAGTTACTTGCATGTAGCTTTCTCGAATATCCTCTTGTTGATTATGTTTGATATTATTTTTAATTAGTACAGCTGAACCACCTCTCGCTCTTTCACTAGGATGGATTGTCCAGTAGGAATTACATCCCTTTATTCTGAAAAAGCTTTTGTTGGAGACTGTTGTTTGTTTGTTGTGGACAATTTTTTGGACGAAAATTTATGCTAGTATTGTAAAGTTTTGGGATAAAATTGAGATAATAGGAAAATTAAGTGTTTGGACATATGTTTATGCGAGTGTACTTCTTTTAACACTGTATTTAACAAAAATAAAGTTATTCAAATAAAACAAACCTCAAATAATTTCTAATATTCATTTCCAATATACTTTTCAACAAATCAAAGAACTCAGCACCACTTTGATTATTTGATATGAGTTGTAGGGCTCTTGCAAAAAAAATTTGAAAATTAACAAATCGATGAATTTCGTTTGGAACATGGACGTTGTACTTTATTATACCTAATAGCACGAATCTGAGCGATTGGCTCATATAGTGCCATTTTGATATGAGCCGTACGGCAAATTTAGAAAATTAACAAATCGACGTAGTTCGTTTGGAATAAGGACGTTGTTCTCTATTATACCAAATAGCACGAATCTGCTTGTTTGCCAATGCTCTATAGGTGTCGACACCACAAGGTACTCTTTATCTGTCACCGATTTTAGTATTGATTTGACCTTACCATAATCGGTAATGCCGATAATATTAATTGGCGAAGGCGCCTTTTCATGCAAGGTTTAATTTAATTTTAAAGGTGTTACGAAAAATGTTAGTTCCTAAAATTTATATACTGCGACAAAACCAACAAAAATGTTTATACAAGCCGTATTGTATCATCTATGACGCACGAGTACTATTAAATCCAAATCCTACTATTTCTATAAGTGTTAGTGATATTTTCTACTATTTTTGATACAAACTTCAATTTAAAATTGAAATTTGTAAAGATTATACTGTGTTACGACACTAATTTTAAGGAAACTTTATTGGAATCATTTATTGGAATACGTTTGCGTTTTCAAATACCCCCACACTGAAAATAACCCAGGAGTGTCAAACCTCACGATCAAGGTGGCCAGTTCATAGATCCACTTTTTGAAATAATGGGTTCACCAAATTTTTGTTTTAATAAATCAATGGTTTTGGTGGCAGTATAGTACGTAGCGCCGCTCTGTTTAAACCACATTGCGCTGAGATCAATATTTATGGGATATTGGAGATGAAGGATTATTTCGATTATAAAATTGACGAAGTATATGAACAAATCAATCAAGTGTTATGTTACTGAATAAGTAACAAATTGGTGTCCATATTCATATGGTGTCGTCCGATAAGGACTTAAAAAGCTACATTTGGATGGCTGGATAGTGCAATGATTATTCTTCATTTAATACCATTTACATATAACTTATCGCAGGCGTATATATTGGATTTAATTTTCACAAAATTGCAGCCGGGCGTGTTACGGCAACATGAAATAACTGCGCCCACCGTTGATTTTGCTCTGTTCTATATAATTATTACTTAAGTTATTTTCTGAATTATCTTCCTTACTTGGCTTTCATCGAATGAGGACGAGGAGAGATGATATCTTATACATTAAAAGCCGCCATAATGTGTTTTGATCGACCAGATTGAATTTCAATTGTGCCAACCTATCTGCTTGTTATTTTCTTCATTTGGTGAGGAATTAAAAACCATTCCTACCGGAATTGTTTTTGGATGTCCATTGCGCTTGCTTGGACAAAAATATGGATACTTCTTCGAATATCAAAATTCCTCAATCCGAATTCGTTCAAAATTTAAAAAAACACAGGAATGGACTTCAAGCACCTTAAACCGGACCATTTCAGGTAATCAGTCGAAATAAGAAGTTATTTACCACTCAAACCTTGTTATTCGGAAAGCAATAATAGAATTGAATCAATTCCTTTGACACAACCGGATACTCTTGATGGCAAAATTGTTGACACGTTACCGTTATCTAATTCTAAATTAAATGTTTCGATCTAAAGCACCATGTTGTTGTTACATTGTTGTTCTGGTAGTCTAGCTAGGAAGTTTTCAGGGCTGCTGAATAAAGTATACTGGCGTATGGGAGGTTCTCATCCCATTATAATATCCCATCATCCCCGACGTGATCACCTAAATTTTTTCTTACTCCACATTATTTGTGAAATTTTTGTGCCTTTTCTTGCTCATCTAATCGACCTTCTTCAATACACTTGCCATTTAAATATTCCTTGAAATTTCGCAAAATGACTGTCAAAAAATAATAATTTCGTATCAAATAGTATATTATTATCTATAATTGTATACCATTGAAAACAGACATTTTTTTTTTTTTTTTTTGGATAATATCGAGACTGCAATTTTGTACAATTAACCGAAATAAACATAAAAAAAACTGGGTCGAACTTAGCATGACATTGATTGAAATAAACCTCCCTAAATAATTTGGTATAATACAAAGTTTCTTTTGTGTATATTAAGACTTTCAGAGAAAATGATAGCAACAACAAAAACAATCACGAATTTTGTATGTACATACAATGTACGTGATTATTCGTGGAACGAATCATAAAATTTCATTTTTTGTGTTGTTTACCTAACACTCAGCAAAAAAGAAGAAAAAAATTGTTAAAGGCAAAAATGATATAAGTTTTTGAGAACGGTATTGTAACCTAATTTTAAATTCGTATTTTCTCATTTATCTTGTTTGTTTAATGGATATAATGAGATCCTAAGATTGGATTATTGTTTCAAACATTAGATTGGTTTTTGCCATGAAACCAAAATACATTGTTACGTGAAATGAAAAACATTTCAAAAATTTTGTTTTAAAATTAAAAATCAATTTCTGAGGAAACTTATAATTAATACCACTCTGTTTACTAAAAAAAAAAAAAATTAAAAATGTTTACATGTGATTTCCAAAATAAAAGTGAAAGGCTTAATCGGATCATTTTATTTTGAGGTGTTTCGAATTTTAATTTATACTCCAGTAGTCTGTATACCAAAAAAGGCAGCATGAAATAATATTGCTGATGATGATGATGATAATGCACAAAACAAAATTGTTAACGTAAATAACACTTCTGTCGTATTAAATTACAATAATGAAACAACCACTTAATTATTTTAATTAAGAAATTGTATTAGTTTCCAATTTTTGTTTTTGTTTATACGCGTTTGTAACATAAGCGTTGATACAAAATAACGTGTAGGTGTGTTATACATATTTACACACAAAATTTCCGTCTACTGATGATATAAGTAAATTTGAATTTGACTGATAAAAGCCAAATTTTTGTGAATGGAATTTTATCAACAAATAAAATAAATAAAAAATAGATTATACGCAAAAATGTGAGTATTCAAATATTTGTGGTATTTTAATTCAGTTAATTACACCATTTATTAAACGCACGAGTTGCTGTGGCATGTCTACATTACAATTGTATATATGTAGGTACCATTATAAGTGTATTCAAAATATGTTGATATAACAAATTGGCGAGACACATTTTAAGTGGTTTACGTAGCAGTGTACTCATGATATTATTATGCGACGAATAGGATTTACATTTATACTTTGAAGGCGATCTTATCTGTTCGATTACTCATTAAAAAAAATGTTTAATCACAGAATTGTGGGCACTATATGAAATAGTAATTTACTACACTGTACACGCATATTGATAAACAATTTGATAACAATTTGAGTTTTCATTTAGCGGAATAGTAATATTCAACAATGTTAACGTTATGCCAATTTTTTTAAATAAACATTCGCGGTTTTCTTGCATCATCTGCTAAACAATTGGATAGATAAAAATCAATCAAATATTTCAATAAACAAACTTTTTTTTGGTGTTTTGGGTTGTTGAATTTGGTCAATTATATTTTATTGTGGAATAAAAAAAAATTCGTTACCACTACACTAAAAATAAATCTAATTTGATAATTTTACACTTCCATTAACATGAATTTCATATACACGTAATTTGTTTTCGTACCAAAATGCATTCGTATAATGGTTTTTATGCTTCGATTACTTTTGGAAAATATAAAATTTTATATAAATTGTTGCAATAGAAATAATTAAGATTTTTTATATAACTGTATGGCATTGATGAACTTTTGCTGCCGCTTTGATCACACATTAACTGTTTTTCAAATTTTTGCTCTGTAATCAACAATTACTTTTTTGGCAGAATTGTAACTGTTGTTACTAACCACGGCACACTAAACGAAAGTGTAAATAAGCGATATCCGCAAGGTTTTGTCTTGGGACTACATCTTTGAAATATAGTAATCAACAGAAATATGATTGAAGGAACTGAAGTGGTAGCTAGTAATGTAATGATTTTGGCTGGAAATTTCAGGCAAGCTATTCTAGAAAAGCGTAATGTGCGTTTTTTAAATGTTGGTCGCTGTTTCGTCCTAGCGGGTATTATTCCGATTGGTTCACTCTAAGAAGAAAGGTTAGAATCTCACAAAATTACGAAAATACAGGAAGTGTTAGTATGGATACATTGAAGTTTCCAGTAGCAACATAAGGCCGGCTATTTTTGGCTATCGAATTGATTGAAAGTGGATTATACACGAAAAATTGATTAAAAATTACGTAGGTGAAGTTTGTCCTGAATATGTCCTCAAAAGCAACAACAACAAATTGTGCGTATTTGTATTAGTAAAAAAGCTGAAACTCTCTTTATAACAAATTTTATTTCTAATAAATAGAAAATATGTATATAATACAATATACAATATTTAATAACATAAAAACATTGGTAAAATATCTAAGCTATCGGAAAATAATATTTATTTATTTATAGTATTTTATAAATAATTTAGTATTAAAAGGAAAAGCACACATGGAAACAAAGCAATCGAAACAAAAAAAAATGAAGTTGCTTCCATTAGGTATAAAAACCTCTTAAATTTTTTCAAACAATTTCCACCTCATGCTTACACATTCTATTTTGAGCAGTAGCTCATTTACAATAAAATGTACAGCACGAGGTGAAATAATATTAAAAATTAACAAAAATAACATAGTTAATAAAAATAAATTAAAAAAACTACGTATTGCCCATCAATCACGCCACTCCAAAAATTTTGACCTAAATAATTTTGCCGATCCTAATCTCTTAATTTCCAATGGAATTGAATTCCAAAGGGAAACTCCCTTAACATAAAATGACGTGTTTAGCGACCTACAACAATTTTTAGCCGGAATTAGGCGGAAGTTAGAGGAATGAAACCTACTAAACATTAATTTCCTATATAGATAACAAGGCTCCTTAGCTTTGAGAAGTTTAAAAATAAAAAGACAAACGCGAAATTCGTAAAAAATAGATAAACTACATTTTAAAACAAGGCTAGAGTAGGCAGAAATATGATCGAACTTCCTAATATCAAAAATAAACCTGGTACAAGCATTGAAACATCTTTGGAGAACATTCATATTTTCCTGAAGCATACCGAATAAAACCATGTCACCATAAATAAAATGAGGAAGAAGATAAGACAAAAATAATTTTTTCCTAAACTGACTATCAGAAAATCCAACCATTTTATACAAACAACTAAGCATGCCAAAGACCCTCTTACTAATAGTAACTAAATGGTCACCCCAAGTAAGAGTTTTATTAACAACTAAGCCTAAATCCCTAACAGTATTTGAATATTCAATTAGCGAACCCTGCAGAAAAATACCAGGAAAGGACGAGGTATCTAACGGTTTTTTGTAAATTATAATCAACTGAGATTTATTCGCGTTTAAAACGAGCCTGTTAGAGACCGACCAGCTAACGATATTACTCAAATCTTCATTTATCAGAGAAATATTCCTAACAATAGAATCCTGATCTAAACGACTATTTCTATAAATTTGAACGTCATCAGCGAAAATATTAAATGAAAAATGTTGAATGGAGGTTTCTATGTCATTTATGTACAAATAAAATAATAAATGACCCAGCACTGAACCCTGAGGCACGCCGGAAATTACAGGAAGGAAATCAGACAAGGAATTGTCGAAAAAAACTTCCTGAGAACGATTAGAAAGATAGTTAAAAATCAATTTGGCAGCAGAAAGCGAAAATCTAAACTGAGATAAGAGTTTATTAAAAAGGATTCTGTGATTAATAGAATCAAAGGCCTTAGAAAAATCTAACAAAGTTAAAGAAGTTAATTCCCTATTATTCATATTACGCCTAATATCATCACATACATTTAATAACGCAGTAGAAGTGCTATGAAATTTTCTAAACCCAGATTGGAAGCAACTAATTAAACTATTGCTATGTAAATGCGATTGAATTTGATTTTTAACAACTATCTCGAAAGCCTTAGAGAGAGAACTTAAAATGCTAATTGGCCGAAAATGGGATAGCTCTAAAGGATTACTGATCTTTGGGATCGGAATTATTTTACTTAGCTTCCACTGATCTGGATATGAAGAGGACGTGAGAATAAAATTGAAGATATGTAACAAGTATTTTGAGACGAAAGGGAAAACTACCTTGACGAATTTTAAATCGACGTTATCCAGACCAGAAGATTCCGATTTAACCTTCCAAATAGCAGATTGTAAATCCTCGAGAGAAATATTTGAAAACGAAAACGAATTAGAGGACGCGTTAGAGAACAAATCGACGGTACTACTGCCCGAGTTCAGACTAGAACAAAAATAACTATTAATTTCATTGGGTTAGAAATCCCCACTTGAACTAATCTTGCATCTGCCTAGGCCTAAATTACGAACATTACGCCAGAAAACCTTGGGAGGAAGAGAGGAGTCTAACTTGTCCTTGAAAAAATTACGTTTAGCAATTGGAATTAACCCTACAACTCTGTTACGAGCCTGCTTGTAATCTAAATGAGACTGACTATTAGGACACCTTTTCCATACACTATATTTACTAACTCTAATATTTATGGCATTCGAAATTTCCTGAGACAATCAAGGCGGAGATTTTGCTTTGCAAGTAACCTTTTTAAGCGGAACGCAACTATTAAACACCAAACTAATATACGAGTTGAAAAATTCTATTTGGCTAGTTGCAGAACTAAGGCAAAAAATATCCTCCCAAGGAACTGAGTTACAAACTAAGTAAAGGCGGGAATTGTCTATACTAGAAAAATCTCTAAAGTTAAAACTCTTAGGTTTAGGTGGAGAGAAAGAGTTTACAGAAAAAACTAAAAGATCATGATGGGATCCCATACCGAGAGACAACTGATTGAAAAAACAAATAGAGTTATTAGTAAAAGATATGATATGATCAATAAGGGAATAAGATGCCCCGCTAGCGGTTGGATAAGAAAACGTTGGTGCCACAGTGTTGTTTACGTCTTAAACTTGGCATACGATCTCTTACTAGTTTTTGGTGGGTTATAGATGGTACCGACTAAGATTTTACGACCATTAATGAAAACATTGACAAATAAAAACTCTAAATCCGATACTAACAATTCTGAAATGGAAGAAGGTATGGTAACTAATCTAGCCTTAATGTGATCTCCTACAAACATACATAAACCACCATAATTAAGGGGAGGTACCGCTCTATCTTTCCCAAATTTATTATAACCTTTAATGGCCAAAGCGGATTTAAAAATATCTCAGAGAAACAAAGAATGTCCACTGCAGCACCATTAAAAATGTGACGAATCTCGTCAATATTTGGGACTAAACTTTGCCCGTTGAAACTAGCTGCATTTAACAAAGACCTAACGACTAACATAAGTTTTAAAACTACATTGGGATTGTTAAACGACATTACACTCACGTGTAAACACGACGCGACGTGATTGAAGCGCAATACTTATCCTCCCCGACAAAACAAAGAGAAAAATGATATTATCGTTATAACTTTTTTTAAAGTTATTTTTTTAAAATTTAGATTTCTGCTAAATTAAACTAATTATATTTCATATAAGTTACATCCAAAGAAAATATATATGTATCAGTAAAATTTTTAAAAAAAAATCAGTTTCCTTAAAAATTTATTATTTCATGCGACAAAACAAAGAGAAAATATTTTTATGAATTCAAATATGGCAGTTTTTTTAAAATTAATATTTAGTTCGATCGCCTTGGGCTTTAATAATTGCAAATATTCTTCGCGGCAGAGAATCATATAATTTTTTGATGAACAATATTGGAATTTTTTTCGATTCTCTTATAATCGCTTATAAGCTCTTCTACGCTTTCATACTGTTTGCCTTCTGGATATACTTTTCGGCAAAGATATCCCTATATGTCTTGAATTATATTCATAGCAGGCGAAATTGCTGGCCACTCCATCAACTCTACATTTTCCGTTTTAAATATTGATTTTACTATGTGTGCAGTGTGAATTGCAGCGTTATCCTGCTGAAAAATGAAATTGTCGGATTCCAAAACCTCTCTAATTTTGATGAATTGTGTGTTTAGTAACTCAACATATTTAGTGCTATTCTGTCGACCACTGATGAACCCTAAATCAATGGCACCTGACTTTGAAATGGCGCCCCAAACCATTACGGATTCACCTCCCATTTGGCGCTTTGACAAATATAATTGCTGCTTTCTTAGGTCGTGATAATAAAAGTCGAAGCCGTCGGAGCCATCTAAATTAAATTTTTCTCGTCAGAGAAAATGACCTTGTCCCATTTATCTGTCCAAGACATATGCTTTTGTGCCCAGTCAAGTCGTGCTAATTTATGGTGGTGTTTAAAGCAGGTATTCTTTTGATTTTTTTCCCGTTGTATATGCTCAGCTGACCTTAGAAACCTTTGAACGATCCTTACTGATACATATAATTTCAATACACACTTTATCGCTGCAGCAGACTTTATAGAATTAGAAGAAGATCTTAATATGAGCAGTTTAACCTTTGGAGTGATAGCACTATTTCTTCCAACTTTCGGTTTCTCGTAATTTTCTTCAAATTGTTGCTTGAGATATCGATAAATGGTTGACAATCCCCTGCCTAGTGCTTTGGAAATATCAGCTGCTGACCAATTTTCCCGCTGAAGTTCATTTATGTTGTCCACTTTGGACAAATATGTTCGTACAAATCGTAGAAAACGTTTTCATTTTTTCTGGAAGTTGCATATTGCAGTGACTATCTATAGAAGTAAATATATTTAAAAAAGAATAAAAAAAAACACAACTTACCGTAAACAAAATTCAAAGAGAACTGAGATTCTCTTTGTTTTGTCGCATTGTTTTAAACAATTTTATATTCCAGTTGCGTTATTTAAAAAATTAACCAATCAAATATAGATCTTTTATCACGTGAAATGAAGAGCCTACCATAGTGTACCAACTAAACTATAATCATAAACTAATACGCAATACTATTTTTTTCTTTAAAGAAATACTTAAATTCTCTTTGTTTTGTCGGGGAGGATACAAATAAATATAAGGAACGCTTCATCCAAACCGAAATGGATTACTGGAAATCTAAAACGAAAAGAAACAGAAAACCAACCAAAGTAATAAATGTCAACTTAACGTAAACAAAGGAACAATACTTAACCGTTGAGCCCCAATTTATGCCTTAATTTGTTTTAATATTTTTTTTCCCTATGGTGAAAAAAAAACACAAAAAAAATGCGACACGTCTGTGCGTGCGTACTAATCCTAAGTAGTAATAGTTTTAGAAAAAGTATGGATTAGAGTATTTAGGACAACAAAGATTGATTTTGATTGTTGAATCTCATACAATATATTATATATGTATATCAAATATAAGTAAAAATCATTTTCCGAATTTTCTTGAGAAAGTCCTGGGGAGCCAGCATCAAAATGACCCATGAAAAAAAGGAAACATTGGGTACGTCCATATTATTTGGAGCGTAACCGAACTGGTGCATTTCCTTGCATATTTAACCAGCTGCGACAAGACCCCTAGTGGTTTTTTAAGGATACACGAATGAATAACGAAAATTTTGAGGAATTGCTGGGATTGATTATTTTTTTATTTTTTTGTACTTCCATGAAAGGAGTAAAATATTATTTTTTCTGCAGGATAATATGTTTGCTTTTGAAAATTTAGGCTGCTTTATTAGTTGTATTGCTTTCACCAAAAATAAAAAATTACAACAACAATCGTAATAGATAGACCAAAAAATAGTTTAGCTAACCCAAAACAATTTAGTGGTTAAACAAATCTTAACCAAATTTTTAGTTTTAATACTTGCCACAAGAATCGAATTGACCAGCAAATACACGAAAAAAATTAGATCAAAATTTGATTAATTTTTGCTGTTGCTTTGACCAGCCGTTAACCAAAAAAAAATACTTAACTCGTATTGGTTGAAAGCAATACACTTATTATAGGCGGTACACCTTTTCTATTTGTGGTTAATGTACCAGTTAAGTGGCATTCCATGTAATATGTAATTCATTTGCCAAATTTATACTGGTATAATAGCGGTGTGTATACATATGGTATACTTTTGCACAGCCAACGTTATCAACAAGTTTCTTAAATAAATGCAAAGGAATTCGAGTAGTTACGGGGAGATATAATCTAGGAAGATTGTCTGAAGTTATGCTGCCATAATACGGAAGAATTGTAGAAATGTAACCTGTGTTCGAGTCAGCAAGTACATATATTCGTATACCCCACTTTGTTGGTTTTTTGGGATTGTAGGTAATAAAACCTACTCTCCCTTTAAATTTTACAACAGACTCATCAACGGAAATATCTTTATATGGTACAAAATACTGTAGGAACTTTGAGTCAATATATTCTAGAAAATTGCTGACTTTTTGATTACGAGTCCTAATGTTTTGATTACCGGGAAGGTTTTCTTTTAAGTGGAGCATCCAAAAAATTTGAAAAAATCTATTTCTCGAAAATCTATTTGGATAGAATGGTATCGTACTATTCTTCCTGGTTGACCAATATTCTTTTATGTTGGCTAAAGGCATTGTTCCCATATTGAAAATTACTCCAAGGGAGGCCAAAAATTCTTTACGTTCTACATCCTTCCATGTTTTCCAAATTGATTGCTTTGACAAAGGTTCCATCGCTTTTATTTTCTGCTTAGCATAATTGTTTGTGATCTTTATTATACTATCTACCAATTCGTCTGTGAAAAATAATTTGAAAAACTCTAAGGGCTTTTTGATGTGAGTTGGAACTTGGGGACCTGGGACCTTCGAAAAAGCATTGAATGGTATTCGAGGTGGAAAGTCATCAACTTCTGTAACATCTTGCCATTCGGTACTCTCATCAGCGGTATCATGTTCTTCATCTTCATCCTCACTGTAACTTATATTTGGTATTCTTCTTCTCTTTCTGGGAAATACTTCACTATAGCAACTATTATCACTATCATTATAGTTATTATGGTGACTTTCACTTTCATTTTCATCAATAGAAATACGGAATTCAAACTCCTCCTCACCACTGCTATCATTGAAATTATTGTCACCATCGTGTATTATTCTTTCAGAATTTCTTGCCATATTTTACGGTTTTAAACAAAATAAAATATAATAAACTAAATTGTTTAAAATAACTCCAGAAATGTGTACGCTCTCTTGAAAAATCAAAACAAGACTGAATTTGTATTCGAATAACACAAAAGTGCATGTACAAAAAAACGATAAAACATAACGGAACATAGATAACAAGCAGAAAAAAACTCACAAAAAGCACATGGCACTATACTTAACGCGTCACTAGTAAATATAGCAACAGTAATAGTAATAAAAATAATAAAATGGTTATTGCCGCCATATACGCGACATTGGACCGAGTAAGTAAAAGTGCAATGCCGCTTATATGGCGGCGTTGGTCCGTTAAGGGTTAACATTTTACACATTTCATTTATCATTTGATATTTTAAAAATTATTTAATTTATGTATTTTAAAGGCACCAGTTAATTCAGGATCAGAGTTTTTTAACTACAAAATATAGCTCCTCAATAGTTTTAATGGCCATCAGTGATCACGACTATTATTTTATTTGGTGTGATATTAGTGCTGCCGGTCGCCAGAGTGACGGAGGAGTGTTTCGAGAAAGCAATTACGGAAATCGATTTTATGCTAAAACACTTCCGTAAGTACCACCAGTATTTCATGAATTTTGTATTTTTTTAGTATTCCTCAACCAAGAAATATCACAGACACCGTCACAGATGTCCCTTACGTATTTGTTGCCGACGATGCGTTTGCTTTAACCGAGAATATATTAAAGTCGCATACAACAACACCAACGACAAAACACAAAATATTTAATTACCGACTAAGTAGGGCTCGTCGAATAATAGAGAATTGTTTTGGCATCCTTTCTGCCAAATGGAGAATTTTCAGGACAACGATAAGCAGATGTCAGTTTGGTTGAGGATATAACACAATGTTGTGCTTGCCTGCACAACTGGTTGAGGAAGAAAAACAAAAACATCATCACTCCCGATCTCATCAACCGTGAAGTAGAAGGAAATATCGTTCTTGGTAAAAATTTTACTAAAATTCACAATAAATTAAAATTTTATTTAAATTCTCTGTTATATGTTATAGGTTCTTGGAATAATAAACCGAACGGATTGTTGCCTCTTCAGCCAATGAATCGGAATGCACCAAATACAGCCAAGTTGACCCGAGAAAAATTCAGCGATTATTTTTCTTCATTAAATTATTAAAAATAATTTGAAAACCACTTCAAAAATGTATAAAAACCTTTTGCCTTTTTAACAGTATGAAAAATTCTGTCAATTCACAGAACGTGACTCACCAACCAAATTTAAGTTGACCGTACTCAAACTAATTTCAGTCAAGTTACCGTTTACATGTTGAATTTATTTTTGGACGTTTTCAGTAAGATCACTTTCGGTTTAAAATATATCTTTAGTAATAGGAATATAGTAATTTTTAAATTAAACTAGGTAAAATAAAACATTTTGCATCTATTTTAAATTTTTGGTTTATAAAAAAAAAAAAAAAAAAAAAAATATTTAGGACAAAAAGCCATATGGAAGCAATGAAAACTAAAAATTAATATTAAAAATTCAATATAAAAAAAATAAAATAATTAAAAAATAAAGGCTTCCGGCGTAAAAAGCTTAAAACAAATTTAAGCCAATTATTCAGGTCACTGGTGGTTAAACTGAAAAAAAAAAAAAACAAACAAAAGCAAAAAAACAGAAAAAACGTTAATGCCCGCATCTTCATGATGGCTGTTGATGTTGATGAATAATTTAGGTATTAATGCAATTCACGAGTCCTCCTGAAAAAAAGTGTAATTAATTACTTGATTAGTTAACGAGATGGTAACTGTGTAATTACTTTTAGGTACAAAGCAATTACCTTTGTTGTACCTTTGATTGTAATCAAAAATACAGGTGGTAATTATCGTTTGGCGACTAATTACACTTGGTTTGGTTGTAAGAATATACACGGTAAGTATATTCTCCAAAATTATACACGGCAAGTATAATAGGTAATTATTTAAGCAAAATAATTTATTCACTTTAATTTTATTTCACATAAATAATTTTATTTTTAGGTTAGGTAATGTTTTTCTGATGCTTACAGAATAAAACGTTTTTATAGAGTGACAATTTATACAATGCAATGATTTTTCGGAAAATTTCCTAAAAACTATATAAAGTGCATCTGGTGACAGATATTATAAACTTATTTGACCAATATACAATTTTAGTACAAGTTTTGAACGTGTACCATCATACCTAATATAATAATTCACGGCTTGTACCCAAATTGGAACTGTCAAAACAATAAGTAAACAAATAAAAGCGGTGGTGGTAAGCTAAATGAATCTATATAAAACTAAATTTAAACTAAATATTATCTTTACAATTTCAGCTACCAAATTATAGGAATAAAGAAGCGTCTGATGTACAATGAATTCAGATAAGTATAAATGGTAATTATATTTATAATCAAACGATTCTTTGTGTATTCTTTTTTTGATTTTAGGTTACAATCCTGGATGTCATCATTACACTGGAATTCATAAATTGTAATGGAACAATTTGACTGCTGCTGAATAATTGACCGCCGTTGATGCGGATATGAATTATGCTTCTTTTTCCAGAATTAAACAGTAACCACTTTTAAAATGTCCTGCTGCATTTGGATTCGTCGCAACATATATAGCTTTTTTAAATATGGCTTCAATACATTGCAGAACGCTTCAAGTTCTAAATCCAAAGCGTCAGGTGGAGTACCTTTATGGCAACAGCATGAAGTCGGAGGAGTGGCCAATTCTTTGATTTCATCTCGACGAATTGTCGCCTCAACTCCAAAGTCTCTTCTTGAAAACTCAATAGACCTAATCGAACAAGAATAAAGCATGAAAATATAATTATTAATTGATAAACCAACTGACCAAAACAAATAAATATAAAAAAATATAATTTTATAGAAATATTAGATCTAGGCGTCAAACCACTTAGATCAGTTTTGAGTCAAAAAACACGACATTATATGAAGCGTCTATATATAGCGTCTACATACCTGCTTGGCTCGTGTGTTTCCTCTAAAAATGACAGCTGCCTTGCGTATTTGTATACCTTTTCTGGTTTACCTCCTGCATTACCACTGGGTTTACGTTTTTTTGAACTTGTATAAGTGGCTTTTATTGTATCCCAATACTTCCGCACTCTGTTGATGTTGTCAGTAGTGCTCGAGAGGTCTGTAACAAAATAAAATTTTGGTTTTTATAATTAAACTAAGACTAAATAAAAATATTATTTATCTTTCTTATATGCAAGTGATGTAAGGTGATATCGACAGGCATTCATAACCTTAAAATCCGGCTCGACAAAAACTATCGTATGCTTAGAAAATTTTGTTAAAGTTGAATTAATTTTATTGTCCTATTTTAGGTTTTGCTATCCGTCAAATTATAAATTTGGAGTTATTAGTAGCTTTCCAATCGATCACCTCAATTACTTATAACCACTTATGGTTCAAATTACTTGCGGTGGTTGATTGGAAAGGAACTACTTAAAGAAATTTAAATTAAATTAATTCTAACAAAATTTTTGCAAAATATATTTCGAACAATTGGATTTTAACGTTTCGAATGCCGTTCGCAGCCACTTGCATAGGGCAATGCATTAAAAATTCCAAATATAAGAAAATATATATTCCAATGGCGGCTTAAATTATATAAATTTAATTATATTATTTTACAAAGAAAATACTGTTATATTTAGCTTCAAGAAAATAAATATAACAGTATTTTCTTTGTAAAAGTATATCATTATATTTACATGGTTATAAAAATGTGATAATGTAATACCCGCCAAATAGTCGATAATCAAAAAATTAAATTTTTGAATCGAAGTAAAAATTATATAAAACCCAGGCAATTACTTACGCGATTCTTTGGTCACTTCTTCCCACAATCGACTTCGGATGGTTCTATTTTTATAATTATTGTCCCTTATGTTCCATAGCGGTGTGGTCGGAGCCGCACCGCTTCAATAATAGTTTCTGAAAAATAAAATTAATTAATTACATTTAAAAATAAATTAAGCTATAAAACCAACAAAATCATTTTATTATTTTATTAATGCATTAAATAAAATTGTATCTTACCGCTGCAGGGCCCCAGATTCTCCATAGGTGTTGATGTGGCGGTTGCGTAGTCCACATCAAGCTCCGGTTCAGTATCTAGTTCTAAAGTAATAAAAACGTTTTATAAAATTTCAACCAAAAAATTAATCATTTTATACGCATACCTGTTTGTATATCGCTGTGATCACTCCATGTGTTTTGAAAGCTTGCGAAATACGTGGACACATTCTGACCATTCCCTCTCGAGGTTGACGGCGGGTTATACAGCTCATTTGATAAAATTCTTGCCACCTGAAATTAGAAAAAATTGTAAATCTACTGATCGATAAATAATTTTATTTATATTGACGACTGATGGTGGTTTTATTAGATAAATGTAACCGGTGAAAATAAACAAAAAAAGAATGGTTCAAAACCATGAATTTATTTGTTTTGACAATTATTAAAATTAACAAGACACTGAAATAAATATTATCACAAATAATTAAAAAAAAATCTTTTTATCACACATTGTTTGCCCGCGATTTTTTTTTAAATATTCCCGTCATCAAACAAAATTTACATAATTACATTAAATCCACACATAATCTCTTGCAAACTTACCGTATTTAACCATTGCTTCAAATTTTATATTTATTAATAATTAACAAGCTAAAACACTAGCTATAAAATTAAATGTAAATGGAAATTATGGGAATTCGAGGCTATGTCCATCTCGATTTTTCACTCTCTAAAATAGTTTTTCCACAATATAGTTTTTTTTATTCACAAAGTATTTTTTAATAGTAAAATAAATTTTATTTAATTCACAAAATACTTTTTTAATCAAAAAATAATCACAAATTATATTATCACAGTTTTTTTTATCACACCTTGGTTCATTCGACCAGCACAGAAAAATAATGACATTAATGTCACTTTACCATAAAAATTTCAAACTTTTAAATTGGCTTCAGTGTTTTGACAACAAAGAAAAACATAACCAAGAATTATTAAAAAAAATTAAGTATTAGTGTTAATTCGATTATTTTCACGTTTCAAAATCATCTAAAAAATTATTTATTATTAATACTCATATCAGAATTATTTTATTCAAGTTATTTCCGTCATAAAATACAAAATTAAAGATTTTTTCCCATAAAAATGCTAAACTATTAAAATTATTAGTGTTTGCAAGAATTATTTTTCATCGGTACACAATATTTATGTACATGGATTAGTTGGACTGCCATAAAAAGTTCTTGATTTAAAATTTTTTTTTAAATTTCGATCTCAGTACACTAACACAGACACACATATTTTGTAAGTAAAATCTTGACTGACTCCGTTGTGTGTCTCGTTCACACAACCACCGATTTTATATTTTTATCTCAAGTTATTTTTACTGACAAACTTTGATTCACATTGGAATTGAGGTAAAAGTATCATTTTTCGAATTTTCTTGAGAAAATCACAAAAATGTTACTGGATCTAAGCTATCCGAAAAATATTCCAGTTTTAGAAAAAATAGGGGATCTGGGTGTTTAGGACAACAAAGTTTGATGACATCTCTTAAAATCGAATATCCTGTGAAGCATGCATCAAAATGACCCATATACAAAAATGTCAATGAACCCAGGCTATCCGAAAATTATTCCAGGTTTGGAAAAAGTAGGGGATCTGGGTGGTTTAGCAGAACAAAGTTTGATGGCATCTCATAAAATATATCGAATATAAGTAAAAGTCATTTTTCGAATTTTCTTGAGAAAATCCTAGGAAGCAAGCATAAAATGACCCATATATAAAAATGTCACTGGACCTAAGCTATCCGAAAAATATTCCAGTTTTGGAAAAAGTAGGGGACGTGGGTGTTTAGGACAACAAAATTTGATGACATCTCATATAACATAGCGACTATAAGTAAAAGACATTTTCCGGATTTTCTTGAAAAAATCCTAGGAAGCAAGCATCAAAATGACCATTGATTGATTGATTGATTGCGATATACGATCAAGCATTAAGCAAGTCTCCCGTATTATAAATGCGAATACCACACCACTATACCCATGCTGCAACATGACACCATAACTCTCTCTTACCAAGGAAATATGTACCATCATACTCCGCTTTTCATGAAGCCAACATAGCAATATTTCACCCCGTAGAGGAAGGCGCCACATCGATAACCACATAAGTCTAATAGTTGTGATATCCGCCCCTGGCCAGGCCGCCGTCGTACACCTTTTTACATATAACAAAATCGAGGGATGGGAAAGGAATGTTAGCAACAAAGACTCAACCCGGTTCCAGACACCTAAGTAGTTGATAGTTAGTAAATTTGTTAGAAATATATTTTTAGTAATTTATTTAGCACAAGACAATACAATTTAAGTTCATCTACTGCTCCAACTCCTGTAAGGTTGTTTCAGGTTCTTCAAGCATTCCTAAATTTAAAATATGCAATAATTCTTTATAATAACTATTTTAAAATTAATTATGTATAAATTTGATTCTCTGAAATAAATTCTAGATCAATCCCTATGTTCCACAAATAAATAACCATTAATAGATCAAAAAAAAAATTTCTAAAGATGAATTATTATCTGATAGAGGACCACAATTTGATGAAAATTTTCGCAACTCAAACCCACCGCATTTAGTTACCATTTGAAACTTGTAGCATTTCAATGGATTATCTGAACTTTTAGGCCACCAAATCAGTAGGTCGTTGGTTTAAATCCGGCTTGAAGGACCAAAACATGTGAATTTTTACGCCAGCAAATTTGCTGAAGATAAATTTGCTGATTTTTCATCAAAATCTGTCTATACATTTTGGCAGAGTCGAAGATATTGCCAAAAGTACTATAGAGAAGAGGTTTTGTTGAACCATCGGCCCAACCAAAAAGTTTGAAGAAGTTTTTGAAGAGGCATCGAAAACTAGATGAAGCTTAGTCGTTGGACTAATCTCTTTTAATTCATAACGATGTGGGAGGTAGTAAGAATTACCTGTTTATAACACATTCCTGTTGAGTCATTACCGAGAACCATATGAGGCAATTGCAAATAATATTTGCTAAAGTTCAGATATTAATCATAAATTTCTGGTTGGCGAAAAACTTTCTGAAGAACCGCAAGATGCTTAATTTTCGAATTGTCACAAAGATGATCCAATTGCCGCAAGCCAAATAAGCAAAAACGCTCTCATTAAAAGCAGGAAGTTCTGTAGAAATTTTAACTGTTTTTCCGGAAAACAATTCGTTATATAACTCAGCTCTCAATATTTGAACAACATTTACCACAAGGCGGATGTTTACAATCTCGTACATCATTAAGAGCTATTGGACCGCTTCTTTAAACTATAAATGCTGCAATAAATGCTTAACGTACCGTAAAATCTTTCTATAACTAACAACGACTTTTATAAGAAAGTAACGAAGCTTCATAGCATTTTGTGTATATTTTCAACTGGAAAATTATTTACATGAAACCGTACTATGGCTAGTCAAATGAGTAACAACTTATAAGAAAACCTTTGGCTTTTACTTTGTCACCATTTTTTCACCAACTACATAAACACAGATAAAAATTTATTTGTTGTGAAGATAAAGAGCAAAAATTGGAAAAAATACATAAGAACCATCGCGCTCTTTACGTTGCATATTAAAAAGCGAACCAATTTCATGAAATTCGATCACATCCACATGTGTTTGTTGCTATATAAACCAAACCGTTAGAAATCCGCTCTAAAGATAACAGTGGTCAAGCAACATACTCATATCCAAAATATGAAATGAGATTCTTCAACAAAATCATAATAAATGAGAATACATCTATTCGTATGTTTGAGAATATGTACAACTATCGTTGATAAAATTTGCACTAATTCATATCCAGGGTATAATTTCACAGACATATTAACTATTTTTGAGATTACCTGTTATCCTCATTTTGAACCTGATTAAACCTGTGTCCGTTCAACTAACACATTTTTTACGTTGACTAACAGTATTCACTTTGTACAACACAATCACTTAAAAATCTACATATCATTAAGAATTAATTTAACACACATATTTACGACTCATGTCACTTCACATCGTAACAAATCGATGCACCTTTATTAGACTGGTTCGGATCTCTGTAATATTAATCACACATGCAATACCGTAATATCACTGACAAAAACACAAAATGTACACAATCGAAAATTCACTTCGTATTTGCATAAAAACGGTAAAATTAATCATTTTAGGTGTTTATATTACTGTTGAACTGTTCATTATTATTATACGACAACCGAAAACATTTTAATTTAATTTTAAGGTTCCGCAAGAAATAATACGACACACTTTGTATAGTCACAGGGATACACTAGATGATTATAAAAGGTAGCTGAATAAAGATATTCGGCGACCAGGGGCCTTTTGTTAGAGACAGTCTTCCCATATTCTGATCGTTTCAAATAATACAAAAAGCTGGTTCGTCATCGGAATCAATAGTGAAGTAATTAAAAATGAAAAAGCTTTTAAACATTTATTTTCCGGATGGACACATTTTATACTTCGTTCGACTATTTTTCACACAATTTCACAACATTTCTCAGTCTCGCACTATTTTCACAAATTTAGAAGAAAATTAATATTCATAAACAAAATATAAATAAATATCTAATAATATTAAAAATAAATAGAGCGCAAAACTTATCTTAATTTTGATGCAAAATGCACGATTAAATCCACAATTCTTCTTTTACATAAAGTTTGTATATATTTAATTTTACAACGGCTCCATCTTATAAAATATCAAAATTCGTAAACAAATGGCTTTGCAACCACATAAAATTTGAGAGGGACCAATCTGTCAAAAACAATATTGAACTTGTCAATAAAATAGAAGGAATTGATATACCAACCAACGGTAAACTGGCTTTATTTGATGTTACTAACATGTATCCAACATACCTGTTCAAGAAACAATATCTATTACAAAACAGCTATTACTAAACAGTTCAATCAATAGGAATATTGTGGACGATATCATGAAACTTCTCAACGAAATAACAAAGCAAAATTATTTTAAATTTAACGAGAAATATTATAAACAAACCGATGGACTCCCAATGGGCAGCCCATTATCAGGAACGTTGGCAAATATTTATTTAAATAATTTTGAAAAGGAACATATCTTAAGCCATACAAATATTTATTATAAGAACATTAAATATTGGCACAGATATGTAGATGATATACTATTTATGTACACGGGTACAAATCGGCAAATGAATCAACTATTAAATTATATCAACTCTATACATCCTAAAATTAAATTCACACTAGAAATGGAGGAAGAGAAAAGTATAAATTTTTTGGATTTAACTATAAAAAATGTTGATCAAAAACATAAATTTAAAATATTCAGAAAACCAACCCAAACGGACCAAACTATTGATAGTAAATCAAATCATCCTTTATAACATAAAATGGCAGCGTATAATCATATGATAAATCGATTAAATATTATACCAATGACACAAGCGGATCAACTAGAAGAGTTAAACATAATAAAATACATCGCAAGTCAAAATGGATATAGACCTAAAATAATAGATCAAATTAATTTATCATACAAAAACAAAATAATGTATCGAAATTATACAACATTAAATTTAGAAGAAGATACATCTAAAATATACATTTCAATGGAATATAACAGCTTCACGAGTTCTAAAATACAAAAAATATTTCGGAATTTTGGCTATACAATTGCTTTTAAAACTCAACAAAACCTCGAAATGCATTTAAAGCCTAAGAAAGAAGAAATTTTAGACACTGGAGTATATCAGTTGATTTGTTCAGATTGTCCTGCTTTCTACATAGGACAAACAGGTAGATCCTTCGGTCAAAGATATAAAGAACACGTTCGTGATATTGGTAAAACGTATGCGACATCAAACTTTGATACATATCAATACAACACAACATAACTATATAGACATGAATACTAATATGAAAATTCTATATACAATGAGAAAAGGTGATAATATGGACCGAATGGAAGAATTATTGATCTATAAAAACAGAAGAAATAATAATTTACTTAATAATAAGATTAATACTCCTGTAAATAAAATATACGACATAATAATTCGAAATTATTGATCAAGTAGGCTATGACGTAGGGATAAAACAGGTATATAAAGATGACAGAATTCATAATTTTCTTTAGTAGTTCGGTAACTGAAGATGATTACTTGTTAATCGAAATCGATATTACAAAAATAAAAAATAATTCCACATAAACGGAAGTTTAATAGATAATTAAAATAAAATTTGTTTTATTTTATTTTTACAATATATTAACGTGGAATAAGTCACACAAAACGATACATTTAAAAGATGAATCTTATATATATATTTAAATTGCTTTTTCTTATAAAAGCCATCACACGACAACATTTCACTTTCATTAAAACTAAAATTACACAAAATTTAATTTTAAAACCAAAAATTTATAACGCACAATAATTTAATTATTTTCCCTCGCCCATCTTTATACATTTCTTTCACAAAATAAATTTTTTTTTTTTTAAATTTGCAAAATAATCACATTTAAACTTCACTTTATATATTTAAACCGAACACTCAAACACTTTTAATTGTATTTAAAACATTTTTTTTTATATAAACTTATTTATTTAAATTAAAATTAATTTTTCATTTGATCACTAAAATCACTAAAAAAAATTAGACGGCAACTCTAAACCAGGGATCACCACCGACTTCAAAATGACCAATATACAAAAGTGCCACTGGACCTAAGCTAACCGAAAAATATTACAGTTTTGGAAAAAATAAGGGTAGCATAAGTAAACGTCATTTTACTGACGGCAAAACCTTTTCTTAAATTTTATTTCAATTTCTAATGTTGGATTCTTTTCGCTTTTTTAAATCAATATAAATTTTATAGTGTCAAAAGTACAATTTGAAAAAGTTGATGCTGTTTTTTGTTTGTATTGTAATAATAAACCGGTGTTGTTTTTACTTCATTGACTTTTGACGTCAAAATGCAAAAAAACTCTACATTGACAACTTTAATGACGTTTCTATCTTTGTTGCTGTTAGTAAATAAGTTGAAATTTATGAAAAAGTGAACACTTCATAAAATTGATGTAAAACAAAAAAACTGTGAAAAGAATTCGACATTCGGCAAGTAAACTTCAATCAATTTTCGTAAAATTTCTTTATTTTGCAAACATCAAAATTAACATCTTTGATTTTACACTCAAATTAAAAACTCATTAGATATTAATATCACAAATTTTATTGTTTTTGAATTATAATGAATTTGAATATGAACAAAATACACACTCATTATTTGTAATTGTTATTTCTACATCGCATTCAATATGGGTAAAGCGATTACATGACATACACTCGACCGTGGGTATCACACTTATTAATTCCCCAAGTTTTCGGAAATAATATTTTTCAGGTATAATCGATTAATGCAGCACTATTCGTCTGTGGATTTTCGAAATATAGTCCTTCAATTTGTTTACCGGTAATTAAAACACCAGCTGCATAAAATAGTAATGGCCCACATTTAAATCCGTCGCTCTGATGTGTTAAGGTACTTTTTGAAATAATTTTAAAATATTTTAGAGGTTTCCAAAAATAGCTCAAAACTTCTCGTGTAAAATGTTCCAGTTTTTTTTCAGTTTCAAAAAGACGTTGAAGAGGGTTTAACGTATCATACGTAATTATGTTAAATTCATCGAAGTCTATCACGACTCGCTTTGCAGATGAGAAGAATAGCATATCTCTTGTTACTGCATATCTGAACCGCATTCTGACGTTTTAAGTCAACGACTTTATAGCCCAATTCAAAAATTTTGGAAACTTGATAGGGATCCAACCAAACAGAATTCGACTCCTTAGTAATTAAGTTTATTGCTATATACACAAGCTATGTTGTCAGAAAATTGTGGTGGTTCAATAAATTAAAACATTCATTATACAAGCAGCACCACAAACCATTAAAATGATACTGAATTATTATGATGTTTAATTTCATTTTCGACATATTTTCATAATATTTCTGTCTCATTTCAACAGATCTTTGAAAATTTAGTGTTTTTGGTGGAAATAAACGCTGCAACGCTAACTTCCCGGCATATCTCGGAGTATGCTTCCTTTTCGTTTTACACCAAGTTTCTTCTAAATCTGGATCGTAAGGATTTTCTTCATCTGCAAATGTTTCCTTTGATTGTTCAAGCCGCTTTGTGTAAGTTTTAGTTTTACTCTTCTTATTTGCCTTTAAATATGTGGCGCACACTCTATAGATTTCAGTAACTGCAACGTTGTTTCTTGCAGCTTATCTACAAATCCTCCTAGCTTTAAATGCAGTTCTCCAACCATGTCTCAACAACTGCATTAGAAACTCGATTAGTTATTTGAAATTTTCGTAGGAATATGGTACTCCATAAAACACACCGCAAAGTTTTCATATTTTTGATTTCCCGGTAATTATTTCATATGAAGTATTTAAATATTGCTGTACATCCATTAAATTCATCTCAAATAAGATTGAATTAATAAACACCCAAGACCAGTCGGTGACATATATTTGAGGTATGCTCGCTCGTTATATATTCGGTTATAGGAGTGATAACCCCATTTATCCTGGTGATGCAGGAATAATAATAAATTTAGGAAAATGTATGTGTTTCGCAGCATTTTGGTTTGTAAACTAAACTGCCCGTTCCATCGACATGTACTGTGATAACTTTTTCTGATAAATGTTTTAGTGTGTTGTCCCTAATTTGCGTAATAGCTAAGGGGTTTCTTGTTATCAAAATTATAATTTCAAATGTTTATATGTATAAACAAGGCGATTGTTGCTACCAACAAAATTGTGAAAACTAAATAGTTTTACGTTTTCTTATATAATCAACTTTAGCAGGCGATAGTACAAAGAATATAAATTCAAAACTGGTTTAGAAAAAAATAACAGAAAGCAGTTTTACGGTTTCAACATCCTAAAGTTGTCATTTGAACACCTAAAAGTTAGGACCAACACGAACCAACAAATACCAAATCAAAATTCAAATTTAGCAACGAGAGTGTAAGTTATTTGTTTTATGATAGAGACGAAATTATATTGCAAAAATAAAACTGTACCTACTAGATTTTTCTAAAAGTGTTCGATTTGTACGGCCATTCTTGAAAAAATACAACCGTAAGATAATTCAATGAAAGCAATAAATAAAAACTTACGAATAATCAAAACTATCTTCCCTATCTTTATGCTTCAAATATAAAAAACACACCTAATTGTTTTATTTTATTTACAACATTATAAAAATGGACGAACAACTATACTGGACAACATAAAAAAAAAATGGGTGAATAACCATTTTTAGATAAACTGGGGCCCTATTCTCGAATTCCACAACCATTTTCCACATGTGGACATCTGTCAAAATCTATGTTATTATTGACGTTTTCGTATATGGGGAATTTTTTTCACCTGCTTGTACCCACTCGGTATTTCCTTAATACCGAAAAATTCCAAAGCGAAGTAGTACCGAAAAATTCCAAAGCGAAGTACTACCGAAAAAATCCATAGTTTTTATGAATTCAGATGTCCGCATGTGGAAAATGGATGTGGAATTGGAGAATAGGGCCCTTGGGGTCCTAATTTCGAATTCCACAAACATTTTCCACAAATCTATATAATTTTTGACGTTTTCGTATATGGAGAATTTTTTTTCACCTACCTATACCCGTTCGGAAATATTCCCTTAGTATACCGAAAAAATTCTGTAGCGAATTCAAGAATACAGGAATTTACATTTCCGTACGTTTTTATGATTTTTGATAGATATCTGCATGTGAAAAATGGTTTAGGAATTCGAGAATGGGGCTCTTGGAAATTCCTATTTAAAATTGCATTTGTTGAATTCCAATTAGGGGAAAGTCGCCGGTCGTACCGGTGCTTAAATCGTACTTCAATGATTTCAAAAGTACTTTTCCCGCCATACAAATGGCACAGTGTACAGTTATACCGCTCGGCTATGCGCGTCTGCGTTTCAATGAATGTAGGATGTTTCTGGTAAACAAATTCATTTATAGTCGTTTGAATGTAATTTTCGTCTGGTGTGTGGAAGCTCCTAAGTTAAGAGAACACATTTTGGTTTTTTAATATAAGTTATGCATCTATTAGTGATTTATTTGCCTCTAGCAGTTTTGTGAAATATTTTTTTCAAAATAGTTTTGGGATTTAGAAGATTTTTTCAAAATAGTTTTAACAGGCAGTACGACTTAAGGTACTGGTTTCCTTATTCATACCGATTTAAATTTTTGTAATTTTATAAGTTTAAAGAAAATGTGTGCAGACTATTTAAATTTTGCTATAAATAAAAGCAGGGTGTATTAAGGTTTCCAAAGATACTCTTAAGTATGTGTTCACTAATATATTCTCTGATTTCTGAAAACATATATTTTAAGGGGTACGACTTAGCTAGCTGAAATACTAGATATTGCTCGGCTCTAAAAATTCTGTTTTTAAAATCAAGTACATATGTTTGACGGTTAACACTTGTATTATTGACCAAGTATAAATAATAGAAAATGATAAAAATAATTGGTATACGAAACCTCGATATCCTTCATCTAGACAGTGTCGTATATAATTTTTTTTTTTTTTTGCTAAGGAAGGTGGGAATGCTCTTTACGCACAGTGTGTCGGACTCGCATTGCTGCCCTACCGACTAAAACCACCTACCTCTCCTCCTGGCCTAGCCTGGAACCGTTTTGCACATTACTTCGGGCTAGGCCTCCCACTGCTCCCTCCGAGCCTCCTCTTACATTATGGGATTCTGTCCAGATCCCCTTTCTTCGCTTTCAGGATCTCCTCCACAAAGCGGGCTACTAGGCTGAACTCCTTCTCTCCTCGGAGCATGATTTCCACCGCCGTTTCTGGGGACCATATATCCACTTCTGCTTCCAGCGCCGCATTCTGCTCCTCCCATGCGTCACACGAGAAGAAAGTGTGCTCCGCGTCGTCGGTACTCCCTGGGCAGTATAGGCATTCTGCCGACGTTACCTTCCTCATTCTCCACAGGTATGATCTGAAGTACCCGTGGCCGCTCAAGAACTGGGTCAGGTAATAACCGACCTCTCCGTGACTCCTTTCGGTCCAGGGGCCCACCAGAGCGATAACTCTGGCTGTCCATCTCCCTTTTGCCTCATTTTCCCATGCCTTCTGCCAGGTTTGCATGGTTCGGGACCTTTCCTCCATACTTGCTACATTCCGGCCGACTTCCAGTTTCCTGTAGTATATAGCTTTCCGCCCCTGCGCTACAAGATGTATGGGGATACATCCCGCTATAACCAAGATGGCGGCCTCCGACACCGTCCGAGTGTCGTATATAATAGTGGGTTTAAAATTTACAATGATAAACATCAAAAAACTAAAGTTGGTTTATTATTTTTATTTTGTAAAAACTGCACCATTTAAAGGTAAAACTCAGTTATATCAGTTGGTGTCCGATCTTCGGTTTATTAGTTATATTACTGCAATGCTTATTGAGGGTTAAGATTTCGTAGTAGTATAATTGGAACTATTTATTGGCAAAACAGCTGAGTTTAAAGATTTTAGGAACTCGACCAGACCGTGAACAGAATTTTGTGGGTCAATCACAGCATTTATAGATTTATATTCTCGATGTAGTGCCCCAAACTGGTCCTAAATTAAGTCGTTTATTTGGTTTACGGCTTCATTTTTAGGAGCAAGAATAGCTCTTTCTTTAAACTAGAATAGGAATTTTTGCTGAATATATTTTGCCTGAATTAGGCAATAGATCAACTCTTTGGTAGTATTAGCGACGTTACATAAATGCTGCTCGGTCAGTAACGTGTGAGGAATGAAATATGGACAAATGTAAAATGTATCTGTATTTGTATTGTACGACCAAAAATAAAAATTTCCTTGTTTTTAAATAAGGTGATTCCTCTATATTTCATAAAATATACATAACAACTGCGTCATTTTACGATTAGTTACAAAAATGTCGTTGTTAGAAATAGATCGTCGTAAATTAATTTATAAATTTTGTCAGGAAAATCCGGACAAAAAAAAGAACGAGGTTTTCACTACTTCAAGGATCTTGGATTCAAAAAATCCTTTATCTACAAAACAATTAAACTGTTTGAGAATAATGAACCTGTAGGAATGAAAACCCGGCTCTGGTAAAAAATGTCAACTACAAGATAGTAAAGTTCGAATGAAATTGAAAGATGAAACAGTGGGTTCGTCGCAAAATCGTACAGACAATTGGGTGAAAAATCTCAAGTTGACCCAAAAACTGTCAAGAAATATTTACAAGGTATGAATATACAATGCAACCACAAGAAATCGGTACCAGCAACTACAGACAAACAATTAGCTACAATCAAATCTAGATTAAGAGTGCTTTCCCAAACATATTTCGCCGCTTATAAATATGAGATGGATGATGAAAGTTATTTCACTGTTGAAGGTAATGAATGGCAGCCAAAATACTACTACGAGCCTCCCGATCACAAAGACCAAGTTTCCAGGTAAAGTTATGTTGTGGTTGGCTATTAGCGTACGAGGTGTCAGTGATCCAGTATTTTTCAAAAGTGGTTTGGCGGTTAATGCGCAAACATACACAAACAATTTTTTACCTGTGCTTCAGAAATTTATAAATAAATATCATTTTTTGGCCTGATTTGGCATCCTCACATTATGCCAACGCAACGTTATCTGATTTATGTCAACGCAGAATCGAATTTATCTCTGAAGACTATAACCCACCAAATGTTCCACAACTAAGGCCCATTGAAACGTTTTGGGCAAATTTGAAGAGAATGGTATACAGCAATGGATATCATGCCAAAGGTGTTGAATGTCTGATTAGAAAGATAAAAAAAGATTTAAAGAAGATCGATTCATCAAGAACGCAGGCGGCAATGAAAAGAGTGCCAGAAAGAATCAGGAAAGCTAATCGATATGGGGCGCAAATTTTTCTGTAAATTTTATCTAAGAATTAAAGTTTTAAATAAATTATGAATCAAAATCGTTTCATTAGTAAATAATTTTTTTTTTTTTTACTTTTTTTTTGTTTGTCCATATTTAATTCCTCATACGTTATAGTCTTTCCTTGGTGCTCAGTTAACTTACCATTGCCTAAATCTAGTAATGTGTCCACAAATAGATGTAAGAATGCATTGGTTCACTTCGAAGTGCACGCATATTGGTCGAAAGTGCAAGTTTCTTAATATGAGGCCACAAATTTGAACTTTTTAAGCAAGTATTTGGCAACTACCGGCAATATCTGTCTGAAATCCCCAGAAAATAAAACTGTGACAACCACCCATATTTGCATCACTAAATCAACTTTCAGAGTTCTGTTCAAAGTTTCTATGGAAACTTTATGTGACATTGTTGCAGTACGTTCTCCTTGTCAAAGAGGAAGAGTAGAAGTAATATTTATTTTCTGAAAAAGACGTGACAATGCCATTAAGTTCACGCAATCCTTAGTTGAACATTTCTTCAGTGTATTTCAAATTTTCCAAGGATTGTTCAATACGAATCTTGTAAAAGATGTCTTCGGGCATTTCCTTCCGTTTTGATAATCATAATGAGCGTACATCAGTCACATGGCAGATGCAGACATATATAAAGTTGCTCAGCCTGGTAGCTGTGGTATATTGTATCATCGATAATACGGGAGTCAAAACCTGTGGGTCCCTTGATGGTATGTAAAAGCACTCGAAGGTAGTAACACTCCGCATTTGTCGAATGTACCTTATAAACTCGCTCGAGAGTGCCAATTTTAACTATTTCTGGATGGCCTTTAACTTGAATCCCTATTTCGCGACGTTGGAATTTGTTATCTTTCCACGTATCATGTGTCGGCACCTGGGGTTCGATGATATGATAATGAAAAAAGAAAAATATCATCGGATTTTTCATTTGCTTTTATCATTTTATTTTACCACCAACATAATATAAAGCGATTCTGGTTCGATGATAATTAAAAATGATATAATTATCATCGATAAAATACAAATGGCGATTCGGGTTTGACGATGTATGATATATGTACTTATGTCAAAACTGGTGAAAAAAATAATATTTTTACATTTTGTTTTTGTCGCTGAAAAGTATTTATGACCGATGATAAAAATTATTTTGCTCGCTCATTCGTGTTTTTAGTAGAACGTGGTTAGATTAATCGACCGTTTAAAATTGATTGATTAATCGGAGAATATAGTATTAAACGATTAATCGAAAATTTATTTTCTTAAAAACAAGTGTGAACCGATTTTAGTGTTTTGCATAATGTGATTTCAACCTACATTTACCTATTACATTTGGATAATGTGCACATTTACTAGTTAACGTTGGTAAATGTGGATATATAATTTAATTCCGACAATTTATACTACGTAGTGACTTTTCGAATTTACAACACTGAGGTAGTAAAAATAATTTTTTAAGAAAATAATATTTAATAGTGTTAATGTTTTAGTGATTTACTAAAAATTAAAAACAATAATTAATCGAGAACGAAAATTTAACTTTGAAATATTCTGAAAAATGGAAATTTACATTCTAATTTTAAAACGAAATGTCTATTTTCCAGAATATTTTTAAAATAAATCTCTAAGAAACTTGAAGTTTTAAACAATTTTTGGGTTGTTATTTCATATCCGATATAATGACAACCCGAATATTTACGATTGTCAAGATCAAATTTCACTGCGCATGCTCAAAATTATTTTTTTGGAAACTAATACGAATATTTACTATTGCAAAGAGAAAAACTCTCTTGACAAAATTTTCATGCGCAGTGCGCATGCTCAAAACCATTTTTTGGAAAACGAAACAATTAACCAATATTTAATATTATCAAGAGAGGAAACTCTTTCAACGATGATAATTTTATCATTTTTGATTATCATCTAACCAGAATCGCTTTCGATATGTTGATGATAAAATATAATAAAAAGATAAAAAGCAAAGGCGAAATCAAAATGACAAAAACAATTGAAAAATTCGATGATATTTTCGTTTACTACCGTATTCGTATACTGGCAGTAAACAACATTTACGTTTGGTAAGTTACGTTTTACATTTAACGATACGACTTACTACAATTTAATATTATTAATTTCATTGGTATTGGCAAAGGCGGATAAAACTCGACATCAACTGGTTGTTTACAATTGATTGGGATACACAAGTTACATAATTCTCACCATCTTTTATTGGAATATACCTATAAAACCATGTTTCAAAGTTTTTAAAACTTTCAAATACATACCAATTTAGTAATAGCTTCTGATAGAACAAGTGCCACAAACATTCGTATCTTTTTTGATGTTTTAGTTCTGATCATTTGTGGTATACTCAAATCGATTAAAACTAGTGCAAGTTCTTGTGGCATTCTATAAATATCTATAGTATAAACTCCTTTTCATAAATGTCAAAAAGGTCTGAGCAGCAATTTGGAAGCGTTTTCCTTTCAATCCGAAGATTATACCGATTATCATCTTCATCATCATCCATATAAACTGTTAGTTGTCGCGCCATACCAAACATTATACTCTATCTTTTTTAAAAGAACTAAAAAAAGCAAATTTTATATACTTCCTATAAATTATAGAATGTTACAGAAAGATACAAAACTATTTAATTTGACATAAAAATTGACATCTCCTAACAATTTTGTGCCATACCATGTTGAATATTTGAACCAAGCTCAATTTTCCTGGGAATTTGTTCCGTGATTACGAAGAAAAAACTTTGGAAAACCAGAATATTGCCACGGGTGGTAGGTATCGTAGCTAAATGTGAAAGAAAAAAAAATTGAATCAATTTAATTGTGGTTGTAAAATTACTAAAGCAATGCACTTTATGTCAAAAGTAGTCTTCCAGCTTAAATGAATATACAATAATACAGTAAACAAAAAATATGTATTCGGGAGGGAATTATCGGGTATATTTTTAGGTTCCACATATTCGAATATTTTAAAACTTTTAACATTTTTAATACAAATGAAATAAAATACAAAATGAGTTTTTGTTATAAACCTTGTTCGGCCGAAAGTGGCACACTTCATACGGTAGAAACTGGTTATATAATAAAGTCTAACACATTCATCTCCCATCGCTTACTTTACCGTAATCAAATTTTTGAAAGAAAACGAAGAAAACAACTTTACCTTACCTATAGCCGCTGCTCTAGCAGTAACCTAACGCAATTTTTAATTCGTCAATTTTCAAGCAGAAAAGATTTTATTTTTCTGAATTTTTAATTTGCTCCACTAAAGGTTTTATTTTTATTATACTGTAAATTTAATGTTTTGTAAATATTTTTTGTATTTTTATGAAATTAAGATAATACAAAATATAAGTGTAATGTAATTTTTTCTACGATAGTGCAGTAACCTGTGCTTTCGATGCTGATTTTTTAATTTAAATTATATAAGAAAAAGGTGCTTTGCACAAATCGTGTGGTAATTTTCATTGCACAACGATTTCTCAATTGCAACACGATTTCTGATGAAAACCCAAATGTTTTAATGATATAGTGATAGTTTCTTTTAAGTTTTGTTGATCCGTACAAGTTTGTTATTTTTTATGTTGCTAATTATTTTAATTATAAATATTACAGGACTATTGTATCGTAGAAAAAATAGCGTGTTTAAGTCGTGTGAAAACGTCAGGCTGCAAATTTCACTTTCGTATTTCAATGACTCGTTTTCTCCACTTGTTATACAATATACTATTATGATACGGTATTAAGAGCAAGTAAGTACTGTTTTACCTCGCTATTTTGTCTCGAAAGTTTTGCTTTCGACTAGAACTGTGTTACAATAATTTTGCAAGACGATTCCTAAAAATGGAAATTATTCCATGATTTTTTATAAACGATTGTTTTTAATGTAAATTTTAGTAGAACCAAGTAGTTTGTATTCGTAGTCTAATATCGTAGTAAAATCAGCATGAAACACACTTGCGGAATAGCCCGTCGCAACATCTATATGAATTTTCATATTCTTACAATGCATGAGCAACATTTAAATTTACATTCCTTATAAATAATACGAGAAAAATTATATATTCTGATATGAAATAGATTCCAGAACGTCTAACGCAAAGTCAATTAAGATAAAAGCTACCTAGTTTGCAATTCTAATTAGATAACCGCTATTAATTATTATTTATAACAAGTCTCTCCATGCACCTTTATAAAAAAACCTTTAAATTGTTCAAATATGCACCAGAAAATAAATTAATAAATATCATATTAATTATTAAAAATTAATCAAATACCTTGGACTTAACATTTTGTTTATTAATTAAACCTCTACGCATTGAAATGAATAAGATTGAAAAAATTAAGTCATGATCTTGAAATATTTCTTTCTAGTGAAATACATATACGAGTAGATATTTTTTGAGTTACTTAAAAGTAAATTGTAAATATACATTCATCACGATCGACGATTCATAAGACTGAATATATTTATAAATATTGTTGAGTGCGTGGGTGGCTGATAAAAATGCAATTCATTTTTATTTCAAACTAACTATGTAAAATGAAAAATGATTGAATGAATTAGGTCAATGTTGATGTTACGATTTATTTAAATTAATTAAAATTCGTTTTTTTTTTAATATGATTTATCTTTTTTTTAATAGAATTGAATTTATTATTATTGAGTTGAATTAAATCAAATATAAATTACGTACTGTACATAGCTTTATAGCTAACTATTTCAAAAGACAATTTATTTGTAGAATAGAGATAGTTGGAATATGTTATAAACAGAAAGAAATCTTGTTTTATCCAGTACATCGATTTCACTTGTTATGTAGCATTTAATTCGTATTACATTTGACATGCAATTTAGATCTACATGTTCTCATGCTGTTCGACAACATAAGCCATAATAAGATAAACTATATTTGACTACAAAATGTAAAATTTTAGTATTTTATCAATTTATATTCGAAATGGTTTTTAAAATAAGATAAAACAAAATGTTGCTAAAAAGTACAAAAAAACCATGTTATCTGTTTCTTCATTTTGATTTTTTTTATTTGCAAAACATGATCCAGCTTTTTCAAATTCTAGTGTTTTGGAAAGTAATATAACTGAGAATAATAAAAAAACTGCTTTAAAACACCTTTACCGTTTCTTTGTGCATTGCCATCAGCTGACGAAACATCTTAGGTTTTTCGGTTTCACTTTTGGATTGTCTTAAGTATTTATATTGATAAAGTAAGCTAAGTCGGATTTGCCCGATCTCACCGGTAGAGCAAGTAAAACACTTACTTGTGTGACTTGATGTAAATAAAGGCAAAAATTTACTTGTGAGGCGAAAGAGATACTCTTACTGTTGAATTTGTTTAGTTTATAATCATAGGGAATGAATAATTAAGGAGTTTGTTTACAGACTTTGAGACAAATACACCTGTAACATTTTAGAAGTATACAAGCGTGTAGAATTAAAAAGTATTCAACAAAAAGGACAAAGGCGAAAGTTTAGAGCGCTGACATTGATGAAATCATAATAATGTTCAGCGATGTCTGTTGAGGGCAAAATAGAAACATAAAGCTCAGCCTTCCACTTGTAACGAAATCCCAAAAGGGATTACGTTAACAGACATGAGAATAGCGGTCTGATGCGGTATAGTAGCTGGCTAGAGCTCACGGTGCGGCGTGGGGATTCTCAGACATATTTCTCAAGCTTGAATAACCGCATGATGAACATAATTAGAGGGGCAAATGGAAATTAACAATTACACTGCCACGGCCTCAGCGGCAAAAGGAAATAATAAGCCGGGAGTGATCGTTTCGGAGTGACCGTCTCAATCCCAGGCGACTACCGCCGTGACTGCCACACGGGCCTCCCCTCATCGGCCCGCCTACTGGGATGCTGTTTCCCAGTCGCGACGGCTCCCGATGCCATTTATGAAGGAGGGACGCCCGCATGACAATCCCAGCGACAATCCCCCGGAACGAGACCGTCACCCCGACGCGATCAACTCATGTGGCGTGCCGCCCTCCAGCACAGCCTGTCCTGGAGGAACGAACGGCACGCACGGAAAAGGATGGAAAAAGGCCGACCCTTCGCATGACCCCACCTCACATCACCCGATCAATTATTTATTTACGCGCACATGGTGCGGTTAGCACACGACAGTTAAAAATGCAAAAAGAAAAAAAATTGTTACGGTAAAAGTAAAAAAAACTGAAAAAAATTCGTTAGAAAACTACGTTACCACTGATTCTACGTTATATTAAAATTTTACTTTCACTAATCACTGTTCCAAAAAAAATCATGAAAAAAAGAAAATAACACCAAAGTACCTGAAACAGAAAAAGGGACCGCTATGTGGTCGAACCACACCCAAAGCGGACAACCGAACCGAAGCGAAGCAAAAAGAAAAATTGCGAAAACTCCAAACGCAATCACTCAACCAACGGTGAAAAGATGAAATAGGCGTGATATTTGCTCGGTGTGGGATTTCCACCAAACCGGTGCATCACCACAAATCGCGAGTATGACCGCACAAAACAAATATATAATATATAGGAAAAATAATAGGGGGAAAAACAACTGTTACAATTTAAAATTTACAAGTTGTTTTTACCCTGAATAGCGTACCTTTTTATTTCTTACCCACCTTGGCCCGTCCGACCACCGCAACCAGCGCCGACGCAGGATCCCCCTCACCAAAATGCTGCCCGGCCCACAAGGGCGGGAATATTATCGTATGTAGATCCGTCCGATCCAAACACACTCAATAACCGGATTCAGTGTATCGTACCATAAAACACACGTTAATCCGAAGGTTGACCTTTTATAGTCGAACTCTGTCGAACGGCACAAAAGAAAATAATATATTTTTTTTTTTTTTTATTTAAATTGGCACCAAAACAGTTTCCAGATTTCTCTTTTTTTTCTTTTTTTTTTATTTCACCAAAAGGTTCACGCCACAATCAAAAAAAAATAAAGTAGGAAAGGTAAAACTCAACAACTAATTTACGCTTTCATAGCCATCAACAATTTTTATTATTCAATTTATTGTCTAGTAAATTAACACAAGAAATATATACCCCATTCGCAGATGGGTATGGATTTAATTTACAGATATGATAAATACACTAATCGATCTTATTAATATTATTAATGTTTATAAAATTAATACACATCATTAGGAAGTTAATTCCTTCTTTTGTCTATTGTTCCTTTTTTTTTTTTGTTTACAAACTTAAGATGGTGGTTTATAATTTTTCTGCGGTGATATACATTCCACCGCGCACATAACAAAAAAAACCCAGTTATAAAAAAAAATTAACTATTATCACAAAAAAAATTTACTTGAATTTGACGACATTGGCCAAAGTAATAACATGGTCGCTAATTTAGTCCAAGCAAAACCATTTAAAATTTACCGTCAATATAACGAACCTCGAAAATTCACTCGACTTTACTCAACAAGAATCTAAACTTGACTTTTATTTTTTTTTCATTTATCAAAAAAAAATTTTAGACTTATCGTCACATCAATGCGAAAACTAGATTTTTTATTTTTAATTTTTTATATAAAAAAAAAAGGGTGACTTATCGTCAACCAAAAACTCAAAACTCGACTAACTAATCAAAAAAAATATTTTACATCAATTACAAAAAAATCAGAAAATTTTCCCCCTCCTATCTCTCCCTTCGCATCGCTGTTTGTCCCGCTCGCTGTATTTGTGCACACACACAATCAGTTTTACTATTTTTTTTTTTATTATTATAAAATCTTTATTCATGTTTATGTTCTCTTTTCTTTTTTTTGTTTATATGTGCACAAATACAACGAATGAAACCACCAACGACGACGAACATATATATACACTCAGTTGTACGGTCGCTTCGGCTCCATGTCTAATCAGCCGATCGGTTTTCTTCCCCACACAAAGCAAATATCACGCGTTAACTCAAGCCAATAACATCAACAAGAAAAATGGAATATTCGAGACTGGACATTTTCGCATTGTAAACATTCCATCTCATACCACACAATACACATACACACACCATCTCGCAAGAAATATATATGCTTGTACATGACAATATAGAAAACAAGTAAATGCAGGGGAAAACAAAATAAAATATTTTCACATAACAATCGGTGAGAATATTAATTTGAATTTTGGGAAAGCATAGATCAGAGCGTATGTATATACAACCCTATGGTGGTCATGGTATATAAAAAAAAAAATTCAAACTATTTGAGCGTTTGGAGTTTTCGCAATAGAATTTTTCTGCTTCAAGTGGAGACGCATGCCAGTCGTAACAAACGTGGGAACGACCCACACCCGAGATAAGGTCCCAAGCCAGGCCTAACAAAAAAATAGATTGAATTTTAAGAGGGGTTACTTTGATTTTATTACTGTTTCCCCTTCTCCTTCACACACGGATATCCTTGGCATGAAAGGTGCCCAATGGTTTGCCATCTGGATCTTTTAATTGATATGCGACCGATCCGACCTTATCCGATATGATAGCGGGTTTGAATTTAGCGCCTAATTTGGCAGAGAATTTGTTGATCGCGTCGCTTAAGGCGAAAGATCGGACAAAAACGGGTTGGCCGATTCGAAAATTACGGTGGGTACTGCGCAGATTGTATCTTTTGGCACCTTTCTCATGCGCGACTTGCAGGTAGTGCATAATACGATTTTTAAGCAAGTTCAATCGATCCGGTTTAGACATTACGTAGATTTCGCTTGAATCATTCTCGTCCAGCAATCTTCGCAGAGAATAATCAGATCCGTGTAACGACATATGCTGTCCGAACACGGCATAATAAGGGGAACAATGCAGAGTATCATGAATAGCGTTGCGTAAGGCAGCGGCTATCTCTGGTAGGTACTTATCCCACTCACTATGTTCATGATCGTCGACATAAGCCCGTAAAGAAGACAATAAAGTACGATTCACACGCTCAGACGCATTACTCTGTGGAGAGTAAACAGGAGTACGAACGTGAAAAATCCCATATTTAGATAACAAATCCCTGAATAGATTAGAGGTAAATTGTTTTCCGTTGTCTGAAGTGATTACTTCAGGAACGGAGAACAATAAGAAGACATCATTTTCCAAAAAGTTACATAATGATGAAGCAGTAGCTTCACGCAAAGGTTTAATCAATACAAATTTAGAAAAATGATCAAGGACAATTGCTATATAGGAATTCCCACGCTTTGAACGAGGATACGGACCGAGAAAATCAACGAACAATTTCTGAAAAGGTCTAGTTGAAACCACGGCCGCTCCCATGGCTGGTTGCGTAGAGTAATTCACAGCTTTATTCATTTTGCACTTAGAACAGCTAGCCACGTAAGTTTTTACCTGACTTGCCATCTGTGGCCAGTAAAATTGACGCTGAAGACGTTCAAGCGTTTTACTGCCACCTAAATGTGCGGAAGTGGGAGGGACGTGGGCCTGCTCGATGAGTTCCTCAGTCATGGAATTAGGAACAACTAATCTCCAGATGGGAGCATCAGTGTCAAGATAATCAATTCCATGAGGTATAGAAATAAGTAATTTATCATCCTGTACTTTATAATTATGCTGATTACTGGCGAGCTGATTCACTTTAGCAATTTGTGCAACATATTCGGATTCCTGGAACGAAGGAGAGGAAAGATCGATGTGTAGCACCGGCACCATGGTTTGAGACGAAGACAATGCGCTCAAAGATTTACCTGACAATATCAACCCGGACTGATGACTTCCAGATTGGACTCCAGGGATAGCATTGCTCTCACCTTTGGACTTTTCCTCACGAGGAGAGGTTTCATCACAAAAGGCTCGAGACAACGCATCGGGCACTATGTTTACCGACCCTTTTCGGTACCCAATCTGGAAATCAAAAGCTTGTAGTTTAAGACTCCATCGAGCGAGTCGACCGGAGAGATCTTTCTGCGACATCAACCAACGTAGACTAGCGTGATCCGTATAGATGGTAAACGGATAACCTTCGATATAAGGCCTAAATTTGTGGACGCTCAGTACCGCGGCATAGCACTCGAGCTCGGTAACCGAATAGTTCCGCTGTGCTGAATTTAATTTGTGGGAGATGTACTCGATAGGGTGCTCAGCTCCTTCCGAATCCGTCTGAAAAAGTACACTGCCCACACCCACGGCACTAGCGTCGCACTGAATAAAAAAGGGTCTACTATAGTCAGGATGCGCTAACACAGGAGATGATGACAAGGCCAATTTAAGAGAGTTAAACGCAGAGTCGGCTGTAGGAGTCCACTGAAGTTTCCCAGATTTACCAGTCAGATCAGTGAGAGGAGCTGCTAGCGAAGAGAAATCTTTAATGAAACGCCGGTACCAGCCACACATTCCCAGAAAACGTCGAATTTGTTTGGTGGTAGTGGGGATTGGATAATCCATGATCGCTGTACATTTGTCTGGGTTTGTGCGGAGGCAACCGTTTCCTACAATATAACCCAAGTAGTTGACTTCTTTGAGGACGAATTGACTCTTGGTGATATTAATAGTCAAACCAGCATTTTTCAAAAGTTGTGCAATTTCTTGTAATAAGGCAAAGTGTTCGGCTAGAGTGGAGGATGTGACAAGGAGATCGTCGAGATACACAAAGACCTTATCGTGCAACCGATGCGGGATCACTCGGTGCATAAGGCGACAAAGGGTCTGTGGAGCGTTGCATAAACCAAAAGGCATGACGGTGAACTGATACAAGGGCCGTCCAGGTACCGTAAACGCTGTCTTATCGCGGGATTGTGGGTCGAGTGGTATCTGCCAAAAGGCATCTTTTAAATCAATAGCCGATATGTATCGAGTTTGATCCAAACGACCCAACAATCCGTTGATAAGAGGCAACGGGTACGCATCCTTGACGGTGGCCTTGTTCAGTTCTCTAGCATCTAAGCACAGACGAACTTTGCCACTAGCCTTACGAACCAAAGTAACCGGCGAGCACCAGGCACTTTGTGAGATCTCGATGACCCCCAAAGACAACATCCGATCCAACTCATCGTACATCAACTTTTGAATCGCAGGAGAGACGGAATAAAACCGCTGTTTTATAGGTTTGGCCTCACCCACGTCAATACTGTGAGTTAATAAAGAGGTTTTTCCGAGACCCAATTTGGTACTAGAAGGAAATAAGTTTTTAAGATTATCGAGCAATTGCTGTTCAATAACAGATAAATCGTGAAATGTAGAGGGAGTATTAGAGTCGGACAACTCAGGTGCAAGGTTCAACGCAGAAATCTTTGGAATGATTCCGAAACGATTCCAGAAATCAATTCCCAAATACAAAGTCTGTTCCAATGAGGGAACCACATACAGATTCAGATTATGTGTCACCCCATTGAACTGAATACGCGCATTAACGTATCCCATGACACGCTGAGACTGTCCGCTCGCAGTTTTAATTAATTGAGGAAAGTTGTGAAATGAAACTAATGGGTTGTTGAGGAACCTCTCCGATCCACAACCCAGCACGCTAACGCTGGCTCCACTGTCCAATAGACCTCGGTAAGGTACATCATTAACAAGGACATCGGCATATGGCCGATTGTCACCTGCTTCAGAACCGAGTATTGAGGCGAGAACGAAAGATCGCATGATCCTTCGTCTCTCCCAATATTTGATTGAACGGGAAAGCCGCACTGAGCTGCGAGATCGGGGAGGTTCGACAATTTCCGAATCTAGTGAATTTATTGACATTTGAAATGAAGTGTTGGTAGGAATAATGGAAACATCATCCGAGAAGCGGACCGTTTGAACAGGAAAAGGTTTCAAAGGAACTTGACAACTCGAAAGAGATGAAGTTTCCGGCTTATTTATGGTTAAAAATGATTTATAGGGTGTATTGTCATAATAAGGGTTTGTGGACGGTGCAATATTCGACGACAATAGCAACGCTGGATCTACGACCAAGGGTTTAGAACGAGATCGACCCGATCCAGACACAAAATCGGAATCGGAGGATTCTACGAAAGCTATCTCGGATCGATCTAATTCCTCCTCACTGACGCAGACCCTAGACGAAGTTCCGAGTCGGTATTGCTGGCCGCATCTTCCTGATTCGGTCTGGGTAAAATCGCAGGTGGCCCTCTCATCCCAGTTCTCCAAGAACCACTCTGTTGGTTTCCCGTACACTTAGGACATCTCCGAGCGATCGTATCTCGTTGACCACAACGATAGCAGAAGTATCCGGTGGTAGGTACGGTACATTGTTGAAAAGTGTGACCGATGTCTAAACAATTATAGCAGACGGCCTGACTACCCACACCAGCTGTACGTTGAGTATTACTAGAGTTGCGAGATTCAGGCTTCTTTTCAGATGATCTCCCTGCAGCCCCAGGAGTCCCCGATGGACCACTAAGCGCTGCCAACGAGCAATCCGCAGGAACCTCAGTAGGTGCCACGTTCGGTGTTTCCACCGGTAGTTCCAAATCATCATAAACATCCGCGGATAACTCGTTGATCGCGCGTCGAGAATACATCGGAGGATCCGAAGGGGAGCGGAAACGCTTAAGGGAATCTTCCCACGCAGTACAACTCTGTATTAATTCATTGATGGAAGAAAAATGACGGTCAGTGAGGTGATATTGCAATACTGGTTTCATATTGGTGATAAGTAATTGAATGAACTCATCATCCCGGTAAGGGGTGTGGCACTGTAGGGACAAACTCCACATATGGTGGTAATATTCCTGGAAGCTTTCCTGAGGTAACTGCTTCCTCGACTCGACCATCCTGCGAATTTCGAATTTGGTTCTTCGGTCTTTAAATCGTTCAATGAACGCTTGCCGCAAGTTACTCCAGTCAGCTAAGGGGTTATGTCGGCGGTAAGTCCAGTACCACTGCAGGGCCACATCCCTTAAAAGGAGATGTAGATCAAGAAGGATAATGTCGGAGGAAATTTTATTGGCTAATATGACTGAATTTAATTGGAACAGGAACATGTCCACTGTAATACCCGCAGGTGACCCATTATAAGAAATGCCACATCGAGACAAGGTACGTCGGTGAAATTCAGAATTTCCAGAATAACCAAAAGTTGATACGGCTGGTTGAGAAGCCATATTTCCCAAATTCTGAGCTGCATTTGCATTTAAAGTACTATTTTGAAAGTCAGCTGAAGCTGGCATAAAATTATTATTAAGTGGTGCGGAAGTAGTCTGCTCCAGAGATGAACGCCCTTGCGGAACAGAAGCTACTGGTGAATTTTCCAATTGGAGAAAATCAATTGGTACATATTGCTCATTACAAGAAACCGGAGGATTTTGAAAGTGAACCTGCTGGGTTTTTTTAAGTTCATGACCACCATTCATCGCCATATTGGGATTCATTAAATTGGGTACAATCGGAGTAGCTGCTACTGCCTGCATAGCTGTCATTTGAGCAGTTAACAATTGCACCTGAGCCATCAAAGACTTTATCATTCCAGACTGGTCCATTGTTGGAACAGCATCGGGTTCTACAGAATTATTTAAAGTTTTGGGAGGAATATCTGGTAACGTTTTAGTAGGTTCCCCAGCACTACCGGAAGGATTTTCATGTTTTTCTTCCTCAGAGTCCCATGTTTGATCGCATCCACTAACCTTAGCCAAATCTATGGACTGGTCTAAAGTTTCAGGAGTTTCCAAAAATTGACTTAATGCCTTTAACAATTTGTTACTATTTTCCAAAAGTATACTGGCTTTTTTCCCATAAGTTGGAGACGAAGAAACACGAATCAGTCGCCCTTGCACATGCAATAACCGAGTGTGAAGACATCGAACTGTATTTAATTGCTTATCCTTTTGTAAATCCGAAACGTTAATGAAAGCATCCTGAATACCTTGCAATTTCAAATTACAAGTAGTAATTTCTCTATCAGGATTGGATTTAGCTTTAGAATGCATCTGGCCAGGAGTTTCCACGGTACCAGCTGCCTCATCTAACAACGACTTTCTCAACTGATCCATAGCATCAGGAGAATCCACCCTAATGGACCGAACAACCAACTCGATTTCTAATTCGTCAATTTTTAAATGTGTCTCATCCATATTGTGATAGTTCAAAATTCAATATATGGAGGAACAGAAAATATATATAGATATGTATATAAAAAAAACGAGAAGATGGACAAAATTAAAACTAATATTCTAACAATAAACCGTTTGCAAAAAAAAATTGTTTACTTGTTTAAATTCAGAAAAAAATTACCCAAGAAAAGAATTTATAAATTGAAAATGGGAATATTTTATCCCAGAAATTGAAAACAACTAAACACAATAATTATATTACGTAGTTAAATAAATCCAAAGTATGGAAAGGATAACACTAGCGTTATCACAAAAAATTATTCCCCAAACCTAAAGAAAATTATAAGTATACCCGTTTACCAAATAAAATTAAATTAATTATTTAAGCGAAATTCAAAGGAATTGATTAGACAAAATTAAATAAAATTAATTAAAAACCAAGTTAATATATAAAACCAAATTATGTTTATTATTGAGAAAAAAAATTAAATTAATTAACTAAATCCGCAAAATTAAATTAGAACTTCAATAATAACGTGGACATCCACAAGTCGGGAAACGTGAGGAGCTACGAGAATATTATTACTGTCACAAGGACTCACTCGCGTCAATTGTTGACTGCCGCTCACTCAAACGCTGATCAAAACCGTACTTGAAGGATTATCACACGATGATACACTGGCGTTCATTTAATTTTGTAATAGTTGCGTAACAATAAAAAAAAATGTTTATAACAAAAGTTCAATCAAAAAAAATCAAAAATAAATTGGCTTAATTTATTAACGAGCGACAAATCGATTAATTTTTAAATGAACTAATAAAAAAAATAAAGAAAAATAGTAAGGTAATAAATCGATAAATAAAGCGAATATACGTAGAAAATTAGCTGCTCCACTATGCTGTAAGGAATTAGGAATAGAGAGAAAAAGATGACGACGAGAAAAAAATAAAATTTTCACAAACAGTGAAAAGTGAAAGTAAATAAAGAAAAATAAAGAGAGAGTTGATCGAATGATGATCGGTGTGGCCATGCGTTGGGCCGGTGGTAAAATAATAATAAGTAATAATAAAAAAATGGTTGGTCTCCTCCCCCGTTGGCCTCACAGCCGCACTCTTAGAGCTCCACCATGAGACGCGGGGTACTGCTAAATATAATAATAACACCGCTGAGGTCCAATAATTTTAATTAAAGAAGATAAGAAATAGAAAATTAACAAAAGAATGAACTAAGGATGTGCCATTGACCAATGAGACCACGAACTGCCCAATCAACACCACATTGGTGGAAACAACAAGTCCGCAATCTCAATGCTCATGGCACACGGAACCAACATGGCAAACGATCCAGCGAGGTCGAATGACTCGAAGTCAGAACACGCTTGGATCGCTCCCCATGAAGGTAGTTGGATCAAAATAAAATTAACTGAAAAAATTGAAGTAAATTACTTAAGGGTACGTAGATCTGCAAAATAGAAAATAAAAAATTGAAGAAAGCTAAACTCAGAACAAAGGAAAAATGAGTCTAACCACAATCTAACGCCACATGGCGGAAATGGTAGACCCACTCACCCGATGAACTGAGAATAGGGATTGACACTCACAACTGTATGTAATCAAACAGCATACGCTGGTTACAATACAGATGAGGGTGCCAACCGGACAAGGGAAACATTGATGTGAGCATCCGTACAGATCAAACAACGCAAGCGTTGGACTTTGTACGTGATGCTCACAACAAGTTTGAAAAAAAAAAATCTGAAAAATGAAAAGTCGAAAAATTGAATTTAATTAGCCGAACTTGGGCGCCACTGTAACGAAATCCCAAAAGGGATTACGTTAACAGACATGAGAATAGCGGTCTGATGCGGTATAGTAGCTGGCTAGAGCTCACGGTGCGGCGTGGGGATTCTCAGACATATTTCTCAAGCTTGAATAACCGCATGATGAACATAATTAGAGGGGCAAATGGAAATTAACAATTACACTGCCACGGCCTCAGCGGCAAAAGGAAATAATAAGCCGGGAGTGATCGTTTCGGAGTGACCGTCTCAATCCCAGGCGACTACCGCCGTGACTGCCACACGGGCCTCCCCTCATCGGCCCGCCTACTGGGATGCTGTTTCCCAGTCGCGACGGCTCCCGATGCCATTTATGAAGGAGGGACGCCCGCATGACAATCCCAGCGACAATCCCCCGGAACGAGACCGTCACCCCGACGCGATCAACTCATGTGGCGTGCCGCCCTCCAGCACAGCCTGTCCTGGAGGAACGAACGGCACGCACGGAAAAGGATGGAAAAAGGCCGACCCTTCGCATGACCCCACCTCACATCACCCGATCAATTATTTATTTACGCGCACATGGTGCGGTTAGCACACGACAGTTAAAAATGCAAAAAGAAAAAAAATTGTTACGGTAAAAGTAAAAAAAACTGAAAAAAATTCGTTAGAAAACTACGTTACCACTGATTCTACGTTATATTAAAATTTTACTTTCACTAATCACTGTTCCAAAAAAAATCATGAAAAAAAGAAAATAACACCAAAGTACCTGAAACAGAAAAAGGGACCGCTATGTGGTCGAACCACACCCAAAGCGGACAACCGAACCGAAGCGAAGCAAAAAGAAAAATTGCGAAAACTCCAAACGCAATCACTCAACCAACGGTGAAAAGATGAAATAGGCGTGATATTTGCTCGGTGTGGGATTTCCACCAAACCGGTGCATCACCACAAATCGCGAGTATGACCGCACAAAACAAATATATAATATATAGGAAAAATAATAGGGGGAAAAACAACTGTTACAATTTAAAATTTACAAGTTGTTTTTACCCTGAATAGCGTACCTTTTTATTTCTTACCCACCTTGGCCCGTCCGACCACCGCAACCAGCGCCGACGCAGGATCCCCCTCACCAAAATGCTGCCCGGCCCACAAGGGCGGGAATATTATCGTATGTAGATCCGTCCGATCCAAACACACTCAATAACCGGATTCAGTGTATCGTACCATAAAACACACGTTAATCCGAAGGTTGACCTTTTATAGTCGAACTCTGTCGAACGGCACAAAAGAAAATAATATATTTTTTTTTTTTTTTATTTAAATTGGCACCAAAACAGTTTCCAGATTTCTCTTTTTTTTCTTTTTTTTTTATTTCACCAAAAGGTTCACGCCACAATCAAAAAAAAATAAAGTAGGAAAGGTAAAACTCAACAACTAATTTACGCTTTCATAGCCATCAACAATTTTTATTATTCAATTTATTGTCTAGTAAATTAACACAAGAAATATATACCCCATTCGCAGATGGGTATGGATTTAATTTACAGATATGATAAATACACTAATCGATCTTATTAATATTATTAATGTTTATAAAATTAATACACATCATTAGGAAGTTAATTCCTTCTTTTGTCTATTGTTCCTTTTTTTTTTTTGTTTACAAACTTAAGATGGTGGTTTATAATTTTTCTGCGGTGATATACATTCCACCGCGCACATAACAAAAAAAACCCAGTTATAAAAAAAAATTAACTATTATCACAAAAAAAATTTACTTGAATTTGACGACATTGGCCAAAGTAATAACATGGTCGCTAATTTAGTCCAAGCAAAACCATTTAAAATTTACCGTCAATATAACGAACCTCGAAAATTCACTCGACTTTACTCAACAAGAATCTAAACTTGACTTTTATTTTTTTTTCATTTATCAAAAAAAAATTTTAGACTTATCGTCACATCAATGCGAAAACTAGATTTTTTATTTTTAATTTTTTATATAAAAAAAAAAGGGTGACTTATCGTCAACCAAAAACTCAAAACTCGACTAACTAATCAAAAAAAATATTTTACATCAATTACAAAAAAATCAGAACATTTTCCCCCTCCTATCTCTCCCTTCGCATCGCTGTTTGTCCCGCTCGCTGTATTTGTGCACACACACAATCAGTTTTACTATTTTTTTTTTTATTATTATAAAATCTTTATTCATGTTTATGTTCTCTTTTCTTTTTTTTGTTTATATGTGCACAAATACAACGAATGAAACCACCAACGACGACGAACATATATATACACTCAGTTGTACGGTCGCTTCGGCTCCATGTCTAATCAGCCGATCGGTTTTCTTCCCCACACAAAGCAAATATCACGCGTTAACTCAAGCCAATAACATCAACAAGAAAAATGGAATATTCGAGACTGGACATTTTCGCATTGTAAACATTCCATCTCATACCACACAATACACATACACACACCATCTCGCAAGAAATATATATGCTTGTACATGACAATATAGAAAACAAGTAAATGCAGGGGAAAACAAAATAAAATATTTTCACATAACAATCGGTGAGAATATTAATTTGAATTTTGGGAAAGCATAGATCAGAGCGTATGTATATACAACCCTATGGTGGTCATGGTATATAAAAAAAAAAATTCAAACTATTTGAGCGTTTGGAGTTTTCGCAATAGAATTTTTCTGCTTCAAGTGGAGACGCATGCCAGTCGTAACACACTCCTAAAGTTTATAGGCTTAACTGCCACAATATACGAGATTTATGGCCTCTGGGCACTAATGTTTACCAAACGATGCCGATTTTGGTTTTACTGAAAATCGGAGCAAAAAACACCAGTTTATTTACTCCCAGATGAATGGATGGACATCGTAAGATAATTGATAATAAAACCGCCAACTTATACAGTGATACAAATGCAGAGAAATTAATTTTTATCGACAAAAATTCTGGGATAGAACATTACCAACAGAAAAAAGTCTGTTGATGGTCGTAAATTTTCATGGCTTAACATTAAGTGGCTTCGGTTTGAGCGAAAGTCACTACTTTCCATAAAATTTTAAGAAACGCTCAGTGGTAAAGTTAAATTTTATGAAATTAATTTGAGGAAGGCAGGAACATCTGTTAGGTCACTTCAGATGTTAAAACAGAATGAACTACTCGTATATCCAATGCGTCGTCCAGTAACTGTAGAAAAAAAAGACACATGATGGATTTGCTCAAGTACATGCCTCCCAGTTTACCATAGCTTTTATAAAAATTTGCTAGTGTCTAATTCAGTATTGAATAGACAACAGGCACCATTACTGGATAAGGATGAAGCTTATGATGAAAATAACAATGAGGATAATGATGAGATTTTGCATGACACAAACTTACTTTGAAAATCTCATAAAATGTGTAAATTTTTAATTTTGTTTTTTATAATTTGGAATTCAAAGAAATTCATACAATGAAATAAATGTTTAATTTGTTTAAAATTTGATTTTTTTTTTCAGGATAAACCGAACCAAGTCCCAAATTTTTTTTTTTTTTTTTTTTTACATTCATTATTCCACACTAACCATAAGTCTTTCACCAAAATTTTTTTTTCATTGATTTAATTAAACTGTTAAACTAACAAATGATGTACTTATAAATAAAAAAATTTATTTTGTAGTTTTGAAATATGCCACGAACTTCTTATCTTTACATCTCGTAATCTAGTTTTCATGACTTGGTTCAGCTATGAGTCCTCCAAATTACACTCATAATTTGAAGATTGAAAATTTTGTTGAAATATTTTGTATAGCCAAGGAGGTATTAACTAGTTTTCGTTTGTGTGTTTTACCAAGTTATGCCGTGCCAATTTTGTTTATTATTGAAGACATTATTAAAAGTACTTTTACGCCTAGGATTAAAAGTGTAGCCTAGCAACACGTATACTAAAAATAATATTTCAGTGTAACTCATTTTTTTCATCGTACTGCCAGAACTATCTTGATGTAAATAGAGGCGGCATGTGAAAAATGAACTTAAAATAAGGGATATAGAAACACCAAAAATACATTTATTTTCATAGAGTTTGTATGAAAAAACGCAATTTCGATTGACGAAAAAACATGAATTAAAAGTTTAACCCAGATAAATAATTTTTTCTAAAATCGCTATAAAACAACTAATGTCTTACAAATTTAAAACACAGGTTCTCAAATTTCCTGATTTTCCAGCAATAATCAAAAGAAAATAAGAGAATTTAAATTAAAAAACATTCTACAACAATAACAATATGTATTAAAAAAAAAATCAATTTAATGTCGTCATGATTTGTCCACATGTAAAAGCAATGGCAACAATCGAAATTAAAATAAATCAAAAAGAGCCAAACAGAAAAACTTAAATCAATTCAATGAGCGTGAAGAAAACAAAAAATCGAAACAATCTAGCATGCTTCGCAAATTCAAAATAACAACAGAACGATATTCAAATTCAAATTTGAATAGAGGCAATGAAAGAGATGATTATTGTATTGTTTGTAAATTTTGAGTTAATTAAAATTCAATTTTAAATTTAAATTTGTTCGAAGCATTGAAGCAAGTTAACGAAATTTAAAGTATCTTAAATGGCTTCGAAAGTGCAAATATGTGTTTGAAATATGAAAACAAATTAGCCTAAATACGATAATGTGTTTATGCTATTTGTTTTTTTAATAGATGAGCGAGATCTGTCAGAATTTCACTTAGATATCATTTTTACTATACATTTTTCTAGTCGTAACAAAAAAGCCAACTTAAATAACAAACAACAAATTTATTGAATCGCAATAGCAAGGTTCATATTTTGTTCTGTCTGAAAATTTTATTTTTCATTTAATAAAAAGTTATTTTTCATTTAATATAAATTTATTAATTACAACAAGATTTAATAGTAATAAGGCTTTGTTAATTGTGGTTTGTGTTCTACGTTAATTGAAATAGTGAGCTGGTACAGAAATCATCGTCATGAAAATGTCGTCATGTAATATGTGCTCTACAAACATCACAAAGGCGAAATTCCCTGGCATAAATTGTGCCGGTCCATGCAAGAAATTATTTCACATCAGGTGTGCCCAGATTTCCGATGATCTCATGCTACGCATTAAAAATCGTTCCGAAAGCTGGTTGTGTTTAAAGTGCCGTGATACCTCAAACCAGTCAATTATTGAGGGTGAGGATGATGTTTCCGATGCTAATATTGTTCTTCCAAGTTTATCTGATATCATGGTCCAGCTAAAATGCATGGATAGGAAACTTTCAGCTCTTGAAGCGTTGAAAGCCATGGTAACGTCACTGGTATCTGAAAACAAAGAACTGAAAACCAGAGTTGACAAACTAGAATCACAACTACTAAGCAACACCACAAAACTAAATCTTCTTGAAGCTGAAAACGATAAACCCAACCAACAGCAGAATGCTAGCAGCATAACAATAACAGGCCTTCCCATCAATCATGGCGATATTCGTGGTGTAATCATTAATACAATTAAGAAACTTGGAGTGGAAATCAACACTGATGACATAGTATCAATTCAGGGAAAACAAAAATCAAATACAAATCTGGAACCAGGAAGTAAGAACAACATGTCAAAGCCAGTTTTAAAAAGTTTTTTTATTGTTAAACTTAAAACTGTGGAACTAAAAAACAATATATTGGCACAAACAATAAAACACAAAACACTATCCTGTAAAGATCTTGATGTTAGTTTGCCAGTGAACCACCCGATGCAACGCATATTTGTCATGCACTACTTGACACCGTTCCAAAGCAAGCTATATCATGAAGCTAAAAACATAAAATTGAAGTACAATTACAAATTTTTATGGTGCAAAAATGGTCAAATTTACTTACGGAATTCCGAGGGATCAAATGCTCATCGAATACAATCATTTAGTGATATTTTTCGGGTTGCAAGTACTCATCATCCAATTGAAAATGCTGATTAGAATATCGTTATCGATTCTAAAATTAGGGAAAATGACAGTCAAGAAATCATCCTGGATTCTTATGCTTTTTAAATTGTTAAGTATAATAATTTATTTGCCTGTACAAGCTCAATTTTTATCTTTTATTGTGATTTTGCTCCATTTTATTTCGATTCCACCACTTTTATTGTTTATTTACATTACTTTTACAGTTTCAATTTTGATTATTATTTTGTGTTTAGTTTCCGTAACGTTGGCAACATTGAATATTAATGCATTGCATGTAAAGCACAATAGAAATTATTTTTTAGCGCTTTACTCGTTTTTTATTTTTTCTAAAACTATTTCTAATCTTTATGTCTACATTAAGTATCCTATTATTAAACGTACTAATATACTATATTTAACAGGTTATTTTATGATTATTACTGAAATTTTAATTATTTTCGCTCTTTTTATCATTTTCATTGTATGTAAAATATTATTGATTCGCATTCGTTATGAGTAGTGAATATAGTATATTACACCAAAATATTCGAAGTTTAAGAGCAAATTTTGATATATTTAGTACGTTTATAGCCAGTCTAAAAACTCAACATGATTTGATTTTTGTTTCTGAAATCTGGATTTATTCGCACGAAATTACAGAATTCAATTTGCCGAATTACAATTTTAAAGCTTGCTGTAATGATAACTACCGCGCCGGTGGAGTTGGTGTATTTATAAATAAAAAGTATACATTTGTAACATGTTATATTAGTAATTGGAGTTCAGCTGATGTCCTTAGTTTAAACATTCAGTTAGATAAAAATTTTTGGACTTTTCTATGTTTTTACCGCTTTTGTAATAGCGATCTTAACGTTTTTTATAATGATTTGGATAATTTGCTGGATACAATTAACAATAATAATATAGTTATCTTAGGTGATCTTAATATCAATATATTAGACAACGTAAGTAGTTTCAACTACCAAACAATGCTTGCATCATATGGATTCCTCAGTGTCTCTAACAATCCAACTAGGAAACTATCATGTCTAGATCATGTATTTGTGAAATCCAATAATACTTACAATTTTAGTATTGATAACTTACCTATTCATTTTTCGGATCATAATTTAATTACACTTAATATTTTTGCATCATCGAAAAGACCTGTTGCATGTTATGCGGAAAGTATTTCTAAAGTAAATTATGACAAACTTAGAGATCGTCTCCTAGTGGAAAACTGGAACCTTGTTTATTGTGAAAAGGATTGCAATACAGCATTCAACATTTTCTTAAAAATTCTCAATTATCATATTGATTTTTCCAAAGACACAATTACAAATCGCAATAATAAGAAGTTAAAGCCCTGGATGAATTCTTACCTTTTATGTCAAATTAATAAACTAAAACATTTTTCAAAAAAACTAAGAAAATATCCTAATAGCGCTCGGTTAAAAAATTATGTTCAAAAACTTTCTAAACGCGTAAATATTAATGTTAAACGGGTTAAAAGATTATATTATAAAAATAAATTTGAATTAATTGATAGTACGGAAGTCTTGAAAACTTGTGGGTCCCTTGATGGTATGTAAAAGCATTCGAAGGTAGTAACACTCCGCATTTGTCGAATGTACCTTATAAACTCGCTCGAGAGTGTCACTTTTAACTATTTCTGGATAGCCTTCAACTTGAATCCCTATTTTGCGACGTTGGAATTTGTTATATTTCCTCGTATCATGTGTCGGCATCTGATCATTAATCGGTGTTCCCGCGAACCAGTCTTGTATACTAACAGTAAACAATATTTACATCTGGTAAGTTACGTTTTAAATTTAACGATACGACTTACTACAATTTAATTTTATTAATTTCATTAGTATCGGCGAAGGCGGATAGAACTCGACATCAACTGGTTGTTTACACAAGTTGGGATACACAAGTTACATAATTCTCACCATCTTTTATTGGAATATACCTATAAAACCATGTTTCAAAGTTTTTAAAACTTTCAAATACATACCAATTTAGTAATAGCTTCTGATAGAACAAGTGCCACAAACATTCGTATCTTTTTTGATGTTTTAGTTCTGATCATTTGTGGTATACTCAAATCGATTAAAACTAGTGCAAGTTCTTGTGGCATTCTATAAATATCTATAGTATAAACTCCTTTTCATAAATGTCAAAAAGGTCTGAGCAGCAATTTGGAAGCGTTTTCCTTTCAATCCGAAGATTATACCGATTATCATCTTCATCATCATCCATATAAACTGTTAGTTGTCGCGCCATACCAAACATTATACTCTATCTTTTTTAAAAGAACTAAAAAAAGCAAATTTTATATACTTCCTATAAATTATAGAATGTTACAGAAAGATACAAAACTATTTAATTTGACATAAAAATTGACATCTCCTAACAATTTTGTGCCATACCATGTTGAATATTTGAACCAAGCTCAATTTTCCTGGGAATTTGTTCCGTGATTACGAAGAAAAAACTTTGGAAAACCAGAATATTGCCACGGGTGGTAGGTATCGTAGCTAAATGTGAAAGAAAAAAAAATTGAATCAATTTAATTGTGGTTGTAAAATTACTAAAGCAATGCACTTTATGTCAAAAGTAGTCTTCCAGCTTAAATGAATATACAATAATACAGTAAACAAAAAATATGTATTCGGGAGGGAATTATCGGGTATATTTTTAGGTTCCACATATTCGAATATTTTAAAACTTTTAACATTTTTAATACAAATGAAATAAAATACAAAATGAGTTTTTGTTATAAACCTTGTTCGGCCGAAAGTGGCACACTTCATACGGTAGAAACTGGTTATATAATAAAGTCTAACACATTCATCTCCCATCGCTTACTTTACCGTAATCAAATTTTTGAAAGAAAACGAAGAAAACAACTTTACCTTACCTATAGCCGCTGCTCTAGCAGTAACCTAACGCAATTTTTAATTCGTCAATTTTCAAGCAGAAAAGATTTTATTTTTCTGAATTTTTAATTTGCTCCACTAAAGGTTTTATTTTTATTATACTGTAAATTTAATGTTTTGTAAATATTTTTTGTATTTTTATGAAATTAAGATAATACAAAATATAAGTGTAATGTAATTTTTTCTACGATAGTGCAGTAACCTGTGCTTTCGATGCTGATTTTTTAATTTAAATTATATAAGAAAAAGGTGCTTTGCACAAATCGTGTGGTAATTTTCATTGCACAACGATTTCTCAATTGCAACACGATTTCTGATGAAAACCCAAATGTTTTAATGATATAGTGATAGTTTCTTTTAAGTTTTGTTGATCCGTACAAGTTTGTTATTTTTTATGTTGCTAATTATTTTAATTATAAATATTACAGGACTATTGTATCGTAGAAAAAATAGCGTGTTTAAGTCGTGTGAAAACGTCAGGCTGCAAATTTCACTTTCGTATTTCAATGACTCGTTTTCTCCACTTGTTATACAATATACTATTATGATACGGTATTAAGAGCAAGTAAGTACTGTTTTACCTCGCTATTTTGTCTCGAAAGTTTTGCTTTCGACTAGAACTGTGTTACAATAATTTTGCAAGACGATTCCTAAAAATGGAAATTATTCCATGATTTTTTATAAACGATTGTTTTTAATGTAAATTTTAGTAGAACCAAGTAGTTTGTATTCGTAGTCTAATATCGTAGTAAAATCAGCATGAAACACACTTGCGGAATAGCCCGTCGCAACATCTATATGAATTTTCATATTCTTACAATGCATGAGCAACATTTAAATTTACATTCCTTATAAATAATACGAGAAAAATTATATATTCTGATATGAAATAGATTCCAGAACGTCTAACGCAAAGTCAATTAAGATAAAAGCTACCTAGTTTGCAATTCTAATTAGATAACCGCTATTAATTATTATTTATAACAAGTCTCTCCATGCACCTTTATAAAAAAACCTTTAAATTGTTCAAATATGCACCAGAAAATAAATTAATAAATATCATATTAATTATTAAAAATTAATCAAATACCTTGGACTTAACATTTTGTTTATTAATTAAACCTCTACGCATTGAAATGAATAAGATTGAAAAAATTAAGTCATGATCTTGAAATATTTCTTTCTAGTGAAATACATATACGAGTAGATATTTTTTGAGTTACTTAAAAGTAAATTGTAAATATACATTCATCACGATCGACGATTCATAAGACTGAATATATTTATAAATATTGTTGAGTGCGTGGGTGGCTGATAAAAATGCAATTCATTTTTATTTCAAACTAACTATGTAAAATGAAAAATGATTGAATGAATTAGGTCAATGTTGATGTTACGATTTATTTAAATTAATTAAAATTCGTTTTTTTTTTAATATGATTTATCTTTTTTTTAATAGAATTGAATTTATTATTATTGAGTTGAATTAAATCAAATATAAATTACGTACTGTACATAGCTTTATAGCTAACTATTTCAAAAGACAATTTATTTGTAGAATAGAGATAGTTGGAATATGTTATAAACAGAAAGAAATCTTGTTTTATCCAGTACATCGATTTCACTTGTTATGTAGCATTTAATTCGTATTACATTTGACATGCAATTTAGATCTACATGTTCTCATGCTGTTCGACAACATAAGCCATAATAAGATAAACTATATTTGACTACAAAATGTAAAATTTTAGTATTTTATCAATTTATATTCGAAATGGTTTTTAAAATAAGATAAAACAAAATGTTGCTAAAAAGTACAAAAAAACCATGTTATCTGTTTCTTCATTTTGATTTTTTTTATTTGCAAAACATGATCCAGCTTTTTCAAATTCTAGTGTTTTGGAAAGTAATATAACTGAGAATAATAAAAAAACTGCTTTAAAACACCTTTACCGTTTCTTTGTGCATTGCCATCAGCTGACGAAACATCTTAGGTTATTCGGTTTCACTTTTGGATTGTCTTAAGTATTTATATTGATAAAGTAAGCTAAGTCGGATTTGCCCGATCTCACCGGTAGAGCAAGTAAAACACTTACTTGTGTGACTTGATGTAAATAAAGGCAAAAATTTACTTGTGAGGCGAAAGAGATACTCTTACTGTTGAATTTGTTTAGTTTATAATCATAGGGAATGAATAATTAAGGAGTTTGTTTACAGACTTTGAGACAAATACACCTGTAACATTTTAGAAGTATACAAGCGTGTAGAATTAAAAAGTATTCAACAAAAAGGACAAAGGCGAAAGTTTAGAGCGCTGACATTGATGAAATCATAATAATGTTCAGCGATGTCTGTTGAGGGCAAAATAGAAACATAAAGCTCAGCCTTCCACTCCTAAAGTTTATAGGCTTAACTGCCACAATATACGAGATTTATGGCCTCTGGGCACTAATGTTTACCAAACGATGCCGATTTTGGTTTTACTGAAAATCGGAGCAAAAAACACCAGTTTATTTACTCCCAGATGAATGGATGGACATCGTAAGATAATTGATAATAAAACCGCCAACTTATACAGTGATACAAATGCAGAGAAATTAATTTTTATCGACAAAAATTCTGGGATAGAACATTACCAACAGAAAAAAGTCTGTTGATGGTCGTAAATTTTCATGGCTTAACATTAAGTGGCTTCGGTTTGAGCGAAAGTCACTACTTTCCATAAAATTTTAAGAAACGCTCAGTGGTAAAGTTAAATTTTATGAAATTAATTTGAGGAAGGCAGGAACATCTGTTAGGTCACTTCAGATGTTAAAACAGAATGAACTACTCGTATATCCAATGCGTCGTCCAGTAACTGTAGAAAAAAAAGACACATGATGGATTTGCTCAAGTACATGCCTCCCAGTTTACCATAGCTTTTATAAAAATTTGCTAGTGTCTAATTCAGTATTGAATAGACAACAGGCACCATTACTGGATAAGGATGAAGCTTATGATGAAAATAACAATGAGGATAATGATGAGATTTTGCATGACACAAACTTACTTTGAAAATCTCATAAAATGTGTAAATTTTTAATTTTGTTTTTTATAATTTGGAATTCAAAGAAATTCATACAATGAAATAAATGTTTAATTTGTTTAAAATTTGATTTTTTTTTTCAGGATAAACCGAACCAAGTCCCAAATTTTTTTTTTTTTTTTTTTTTACATTCATTATTCCACACTAACCATAAGTCTTTCACCAAAATTTTTTTTTCATTGATTTAATTAAACTGTTAAACTAACAAATGATGTACTTATAAATAAAAAAATTTATTTTGTAGTTTTGAAATATGCCACGAACTTCTTATCTTTACATCTCGTAATCTAGTTTTCATGACTTGGTTCAGCTATGAGTCCTCCAAATTACACTCATAATTTGAAGATTGAAAATTTTGTTGAAATATTTTGTATAGCCAAGGAGGTATTAACTAGTTTTCGTTTGTGTGTTTTACCAAGTTATGCCGTGCCAATTTTGTTTATTATTGAAGACATTATTAAAAGTACTTTTACGCCTAGGATTAAAAGTGTAGCCTAGCAACACGTATACTAAAAATAATATTTCAGTGTAACTCATTTTTTTCATCGTACTGCCAGAACTATCTTGATGTAAATAGAGGCGGCATGTGAAAAATGAACTTAAAATAAGGGATATAGAAACACCAAAAATACATTTATTTTCATAGAGTTTGTATGAAAAAACGCAATTTCGATTGACGAAAAAACATGAATTAAAAGTTTAACCCAGATAAATAATTTTTTCTAAAATCGCTATAAAACAACTAATGTCTTACAAATTTAAAACACAGGTTCTCAAATTTCCTGATTTTCCAGCAATAATCAAAAGAAAATAAGAGAATTTAAATTAAAAAACATTCTACAACAATAACAATATGTATTAAAAAAAAAATCAATTTAATGTCGTCATGATTTGTCCACATGTAAAAGCAATGGCAACAATCGAAATTAAAATAAATCAAAAAGAGCCAAACAGAAAAACTTAAATCAATTCAATGAGCGTGAAGAAAACAAAAAATCGAAACAATCTAGCATGCTTCGCAAATTCAAAATAACAACAGAACGATATTCAAATTCAAATTTGAATAGAGGCAATGAAAGAGATGATTATTGTATTGTTTGTAAATTTTGAGTTAATTAAAATTCAATTTTAAATTTAAATTTGTTCGAAGCATTGAAGCAAGTTAACGAAATTTAAAGTATCTTAAATGGCTTCGAAAGTGCAAATATGTGTTTGAAATATGAAAACAAATTAGCCTAAATACGATAATGTGTTTATGCTATTTGTTTTTTTAATAGATGAGCGAGATCTGTCAGAATTTCACTTAGATATCATTTTTACTATACATTTTTCTAGTCGTAACAAAAAAGCCAACTTAAATAACAAACAACAAATTTATTGAATCGCAATAGCAAGGTTCATATTTTGTTCTGTCTGAAAATTTTATTTTTCATTTAATAAAAAGTTATTTTTCATTTAATATAAATTTATTAATTACAACAAGATTTAATAGTAATAAGGCTTTGTTAATTGTGGTTTGTGTTCTACGTTAATTGAAATAGTGAGCTGGTACAGAAATCATCGTCATGAAAATGTCGTCATGTAATATGTGCTCTACAAACATCACAAAGGCGAAATTCCCTGGCATAAATTGTGCCGGTCCATGCAAGAAATTATTTCACATCAGGTGTGCCCAGATTTCCGATGATCTCATGCTACGCATTAAAAATCGTTCCGAAAGCTGGTTGTGTTTAAAGTGCCGTGATACCTCAAACCAGTCAATTATTGAGGGTGAGGATGATGTTTCCGATGCTAATATTGTTCTTCCAAGTTTATCTGATATCATGGTCCAGCTAAAATGCATGGATAGGAAACTTTCAGCTCTTGAAGCGTTGAAAGCCATGGTAACGTCACTGGTATCTGAAAACAAAGAACTGAAAACCAGAGTTGACAAACTAGAATCACAACTACTAAGCAACACCACAAAACTAAATCTTCTTGAAGCTGAAAACGATAAACCCAACCAACAGCAGAATGCTAGCAGCATAACAATAACAGGCCTTCCCATCAATCATGGCGATATTCGTGGTGTAATCATTAATACAATTAAGAAACTTGGAGTGGAAATCAACACTGATGACATAGTATCAATTCAGGGAAAACAAAAATCAAATACAAATCTGGAACCAGGAAGTAAGAACAACATGTCAAAGCCAGTTTTAAAAAGTTTTTTTATTGTTAAACTTAAAACTGTGGAACTAAAAAACAATATATTGGCACAAACAATAAAACACAAAACACTATCCTGTAAAGATCTTGATGTTAGTTTGCCAGTGAACCACCCGATGCAACGTATATTTGTCATGCACTACTTGACACCGTTCCAAAGCAAGCTATATCATGAAGCTAAAAACATAAAATTGAAGTACAATTACAAATTTTTATGGTGCAAAAATGGTCAAATTTACTTACGGAATTCCGAGGGATCAAATGCTCATCGAATACAATCATTTAGTGATATTTTTCGGGTTGCAAGTAGTCATCATCCAATTGAAAATGCTGATTAGAATATCGTTATCGATTCTAAAATTAGGGAAAATGACAGTCAAGAAATCATCCTGGATTCTTATGCTTTTTAAATTGTTAAGTATAATAATTTATTTGCCTGTACAAGCTCAATTTTTATCTTTTATTGTGATTTTGCTCCATTTTATTTCGATTCCACCACTTTTATTGTTTATTTACATTACTTTTACAGTTTCAATTTTGATTATTATTTTGTGTTTAGTTTCCGTAACGTTGGCAACATTGAGTATTAATGCATTGCATGTAAAGCACAATAGAAATTATTTTTTAGCGCTTTACTCGTTTTTTATTTTTTCTAAAACTATTTCTAATCTTTATGTCTACATTAAGTATCCTATTATTAAACGTACTAATATACTATATTTAACAGGTTATTTTATGATTATTACTGAAATTTTAATTATTTTCGCTCTTTTTATCATTTTCATTGTATGTAAAATATTATTGATTCGCATTCGTTATGAGTAGTGAATATAGTATATTACACCAAAATATTCGAAGTTTAAGAGCAAATTTTGATATATTTAGTACGTTTATAGCCAGTCTAAAAACTCAACATGATTTGATTTTTGTTTCTGAAATCTGGATTTATTCGCACGAAATTACAGAATTCAATTTGCCGAATTACAATTTTAAAGCTTGCTGTAATGATAATTACCGCGCCGGTGGAGTTGGTGTATTTATTAATAAAAAGTATACATTTGTAACATGTTATATTAGTAATTGGAGTTCAGCTGATGTCCTTAGTTTAAACATTCAGTTAGATAAAAATTTTTGGACTTTTCTATGTTTTTACCGCTTTTGTAATAGCGATCTTAATGTTTTTTGTAATGATTTGGATAATTTGCTGGATACAATTAACAATAATAATATAGTTATCTTAGGTGATCTTAATATCAATATATTAGACAACGTAAGTAGTTTCAACTACCAAACAATGCTTGCATCATATGGATTCCTCAGTGTCTCTAACAATCCAACTAGGAAACTATCATGTCTAGATCATGTATTTGTGAAATCCAATAATACTTACAATTTTAGTATTGATAACTTACCTATTCATTTTTCGGATCATAATTTAATTACACTTAATATTTTTGCATCATCGAAAAGACCTGTTGCATGTTATGCGGAAAGTATTTCTAAAGTAAATTATGACAAACTTAGAGATCGTCTCCTAGTGGAAAACTGGAACCTTGTTTATTGTGAAAAGGATTGCAATACAGCATTCAACATTTTCTTAAAAATTCTCAATTATCATATTGATTTTTCCAAAGACACAATTACAAATCGCAATAATAAGAAGTTAAAGCCCTGGATGAATTCTTACCTTTTATGTCAAATTAATAAACTAAAACATTTTTCAAAAAAACTAAGAAAATATCCTAATAGCGCTCGGTTAAAAAATTATGTTCAAAAACTTTCTAAACGCGTAAATATTAATGTTAAACGGGTTAAAAGATTATATTATAAAAATAAATTTGAATTAATTGGAAATAATCCTAAGCTTATGTGGAAGGAAATTGACGATATTTTGGGTAGAGGTACATATAAAAACCAGATAACGCATATTTATAAAAATCAATCTAATACTCTACTTACTGATAATCAAAATATATGTAATGAGTTTAATAATTTTTTTATAAATGTATCTTCAGAGCCAACTTCTGAAATTATTCTTAATAGTACTAATAACAGTGAAGAGCAAAAACGGTTTATTCTTGGAAACCGAGAAAATTATGGTACTTCTTGCTATTTTGAGGAAATCAATTCTTTAGAGATTCTATCTGAAATTCAGAAGTTAAAAAACAAACACTCTAAAGGATACGATGGAGTAGATAATGTAATTGTTAAAAACTGTGCTTGGTATTTGGTTGACATATTAAGGTTTTTATTTAATCTCAGCTTAAAGAGTGGAATTTTTCCAGTCGCTTTGAAAATAGCTGTTGTTATTCCGATTTTGAAAAAGGGTGATGCTCTGCATATGAATAATTACAGACCAATCTCCTTATTGAGTACATTTTCCAAATTATTTGAGAAATTAATTAAACGACGATTGATCTCATACCTTGGTAAAATTGAATTTTTTAATGATCACCAATTTGGATTTACAGCTGGAAAATCTACGGAGGAAGCTCTCTTAGATTTTTTGAGTAATATTTATCTAGCCATTAACAACTCTCAAAAATGCTCCGCCGTATTTATGGATATTTCAAAAGCTTTTGATACTGTTAACCATGGCATACTCATTACAAAATTATCAAGTATTGGAGTTAGAGGAATGGTGTTGGATTGGTTTATCAGTTACCTTCGTAATCGTAGCCAAATTGTTAAAGTTAATAACGCAAACAGTCTTCCAGGTAATTTGAGATGTGGTGTTCCTCAAGGCTCAGTTTTGGGACCTTTATTATTTTTAATTTATTTTAATTCCGTTTTTGAAATAAATCTCACTGGCTGTGCTACAGCGTTCGCAGATGATTTGGCTTTAACATATGCGTCTAATAATTACCTAAAAATTAAACAATTTATTGAAATTGACTTACACATTTTAAGTAAATGGTTTTTCTATCACCGACTAGTTGCGAGTGACAAATCTAGAGTTTTGCATTTTAGACGACCTGACACAACAGTTGATCAAAACTTTTTCAAGTATCATGTATACTCATGCGATAAGAATTCATGTTTTGGTCAGTGTTTTGATTTACCCTGCGTAAACGAGTTTAAATACTTAGGTGTAAAAATTGACTCACGGCTAAATTGGTCCTCCCACCTAACTAATATCAGGAAAATTGTTATTACTGCGGTGCATAAATTTTATAATCTTCGACCTTTATGTCCATCTTATATTTTAAGAAGGTTATATCATGCTCTTGTAGAATCCATTATAATGTATGGGATAACTAGTTGGGGTGGAATTTACTTTGCCAATATTGTTGATCTTTTTATAGCGCAAAAAAGAATTGTGAAATTAATTTACGCTCGTCCGAAAACTACACCCACAATTCCGCTTTTCCGTGAGCTGAATTTGTTGCCACTGAGGTATCTATATGTATTTAAAGTATTGAAAATGTTTTTTGTTCGCAGCAATAGTTATCATAATCGAATAAATCATGCGCATAATATGAGAAATCCAAACAATTTTATCGGTCTTCGTTGTAATAATGAAAAGTTTAGGAGATTTTATCTATATATGGCACCGTTTTGGTTCCATCTTTTACCTAACCACGTGAAAATACTTCCATCTATGCAGAAACACAAATTTAACAGAGAAATTCGGACTTGGCTGCTTGGCATGGATAATATTGAGCAATATTTTTAGCATTAGAATTGAAGTATGCTATATTCCAATGTGTCTTCGTGTAAAAAATGTATATAATGTAATAATAACTGAGCTTGTATATTGTAGAAAATTATTATTATTTTATACTGATATCCAAAGAATATTATATTAATTTTATTAATAGTTTGTTTTTAATTGCTCCACTACAGACGTAATGTCTAAAGGAGCTTTACTCTATTTCAAATTTTTAAATTGTTTTGCTTGTAATTAGCTTTCATTATGTATATATTTTATTTGAAATAAAGATAATAATAATAATAATAATAATAATAATAAAAACACCCAATAACACTGGTCGACAAAGAAAAGTAACAGAAATACGGTATAGTCATTTCCGACGTATTTGTCGAGGCTGAATCCGAATCTGGTCGCAGAATTGCCCTATCACGTCGTTTTACTGTATTGTTAGGGAATTTCAACCGTAAAAGCCAATGGTTCCATCGTAAAATACCATTTATCCCCTCTCATTTCCAATTTTATACGTCTAAACTCTAAATATCTTTATCTATTACCGAGATATCGTAAACCAATTAAACGTTTAATTCTGTGTACTTATATTGTATATAAATAAATTTTAGTACAATGCATGTTTAGTCATTCACTATAGATACATTCAGCTTAGCTAATCAAACAAATATTTTTGATGATCTTTAACTTTTGGAATCACTTTAGATAAAAAAATAAATAAAAATAACACAAGTACTTGTTATTTAAAAGCGGAGAATTATCCCAAATTTCATTAAAACCTTAGTACTGTTCACAACTTTTTTTCAGAATAGAATAGCGGGAAACGTATAGTTTTCAACTAGATTTGCTGATTTGGTATATCCGGGTCAAGAGTGCTCGAAATTCAGTAGAACTTAAGGTAAGCATTTTTCCGTTTCTCTCCCTTTCTTTCTGTTTTTACCGAGTTTGCGCGGTTCATCCAACAAATACCGAGTGCTTATTTTTAAGAATGGTGCTTCACATTATGTTGACCTATCCTTCGATAACTTGATGGTAATGAATAATTAAGTTTAGGAAATCTAGGTATGCTACTAAAAGAGAAATTAAAAATTTATTGGAGAATGGTTACTTTAATAAGGCAATCAGAACCATCTTTGCGATCATATTCTGCGGAAGATGAATTACAAAAGCCAATAATTGATTAATCATTCTTCATTACTGACCAAAGAGAAGTCTATCTTGGTGACAAAAGAATACGGGAGTTGCTCGCAGTAACATCTTCCGGTATCGCCCGAATTTTTTACCAAAGAAAGTTTCGAAAATGTTTATTAAAGATCACTAGCCTAAGCTATTTACTAGGAAAATATTGTAAATATTTCAGTTTCTATTTGACGATCGTTGGGTGCAGATCGTTGTTATAGATTAAAATAAAACAAAAAAAAAAATTATTACAAATCAATTTTATTAAGTGTTTATTAATGTCGGTTCAATGTTTCTCTTGCTCAAAAAAAAGTTTCGTTGAGAGTAGATGTGTGTATTCTCTTGTGTTAAATGCTACAATAACTTTTGTGGGAGAGAAAATTGTGCTAATTTAACTAAAAGTGAATTCCAAAACTTGCAATCTAAAAAAAATACTGGATTTGTAAGAAGTGTGTTCTTTTTGAAAAAAGTTTAGTTAAAGACACCAAAGACTCCGCCATTGCTGATTTGTTAAATTCAATAAACTCTAAATTAGATGGTCAAAACAAATTGCTGTGTGATTCTTTTATACAAAATAATGATCGTTTTGTTGAAATTGAGAAAAAATTAGGCAATACCTTAGAGGAAAATAAATATCTAAGAAATGAAGTGAAGAGATTGAAAGAAAAAATTTATAACAAAACGAGTTTATGTGATACTGAAACGATAAATAATTTAAAACATAAAGTGGATTTTATTGAGCAACGTGCTTTAAACCGTACGCTTGAAATTAAGGGTATTTCTGTGTTCAAAAATGTCAATGAATTCGATTCTAATCAATATTTATTAAAAACTGGTCTCAAGTTAAATGTTGTAAGCCATATGATTACGAACTGTTATCGCAAAAAATCAAAACACAATTACGATGTCATATTATTGGAATGCTGTACTGTTAATATGAAACAACAAATCATGTCAGCTAAATTTAAATTCAGGAATCGAACGAAAACGAATTTCTTTTCGATAACCCAACTGTAAACCAAACATCACCAATTTATATAAATGAGAGTTTAACGCTATCAAAAAAATGTTGTTTTATGAATCGAAGAAAGTTAAAACGCAGCTAGAGTACAAATCCCTGTGGACAAGAAATGAAATTATCCTGTTAAGGAAATTGCATGGATGATTTGGTAAAAGTCAAGGGTGGTTAATTGGTTTATTTTAACTTATTTAGTTTTTATTCTCTAAATAATGTCTATAATAAATCCTTCAATTTCTAGTGTAAATGTTGCAAATAATCCAAATTTTAATATGACATCTAATAGCTCACATGGTAAAAATAATTCTTGCTCTCTTTTTGGTTACATTCTTCTAAATGATCGTGCTGATATTAAAAGTAAAAATTTCATTTTATTAGGTGACATTAACATCCAAAGGTAGTTCTAGGGATAAATCCAAAGAAAAGGATCGTGATTCTTATCTATCTGTCCTTTCTTCATTTAGCTTAGAATGTGAAGTATATCCAACTAGGGTTAGTATACTATTGTAATATCTAACACTACCTCATATTTGTGTCTTGATCATATATTTTTCAGGCTTAGCCCCCTACTAAAAATTACTCACATAATTCATGATTTTTTGATAACTGATCATACACTAATCGAGCTAGCTATAGGTGTCCTGAGTAAAGTTAAAAGTACACAAATAAATGATTGTCTCTAGTGAATAATTGTATAATTCTTTAATCAATGAAAAATGATCTGAACTGAGTGTATAGCAGCATCATCCAGCCATTATATTTGATAGTTTCGTTACCAAATTTAAATTGTATGTTGATGATGCTACTTCAATAATCCAGAGAAATAAAAAATGTATAAAGCTCAAACCATGGATCTCGGATTCACTATTAAATAAATTAATACAAGAAATGACATAGCTAGTAAACTTAAAAAACATTCAATTAAGTAAAGTACACTCAGCGATTAAAATGTAAACAGAAGTTAGTAAAGTTATCGTTATTCATCAAGAAGCGAGTTAAGTTTGAAAAGGAAAACTTCTATTCACGTAAACTCAAGAACATCTCTAAAATTAATGATAAAGGGAATTTCGTTGAAGAGATTATTGGTAAACCTAATAAGAACGATAAAGTCATTTCGTTCATTAGAAATCCCAAAGGTGAAATGGTGACCAATTCTTTTGATGTTGGTTGCCTTTTTAATACTTATTATTCAAGTATTGCAAATGAGTTATTAAATTTAAATAATGAATCTCACAGTTTCTCAATTATTGAAAAAAATAGTTTTTTATGTAACAAAACAATTGTTAAAAAGCATACTTTTTCCTCCGGTCTCTCCTAATGAGTTACTAATAGCAGCAATGTTACTTAAAAACACTAACACTACAGGAATGGATAAAATTTCTTCAATGGTTATTAAAAACAATATTATCCCATTAGTTGATATATAGTATTCAACTTTTCATTTTGTAAAGAAATATTTCCAACTAATTTAAAAACAGCGTTATTCCTCTATTTAAAATTGGTGATTGCATAAATCTTAATAATTACCGTCCTATTGCAGTGTTAAATTCGTTTGCAAAGTTATTTGTCTGTTTGGTTTTAGGAAAGGTTTATCAACTGAAGACGCTCTACAGGATTTTTTTAACTCCAGTGTTTACTTATTTGAATAGGGGTAAAAAACTTGCTCTCCTTTTCATATAGATATTATAAAAGCTTTCGACACTGTCAACCACAGTATCCCTCTAAAGAAATTATATAAGTCTGGTTTTCGAGACAATAAACAAGGCTCTGTTCTTGGGCCTCTCTTATTTTTGCTGTATATCGAATCCATTTTTCATTTAAATCTGTTAGGTCGTAGTTATTGTCACTTGGAACAGCAAATTTCAGATGATTTAGTTGTTCTTCTTAAATGGTTCAATATTTATGAAATGCTTTTAAGTCCAAAAATAAAGTGATATTTTTTGATTATACAGGAAACATACCCATCCGTGGTGTTAAATATCATTCACTAAACTGTAATAATTTAACATGAAGTAATTTTTGTCTCGATATTGAGGGTGTTGCTGAATTTAAATATTTGGGTTTAATTTTGGACAATCAGTTAAACTGAAATTTCTAAAGTAGAAGAACACATGCTCATCCCCTCTTTGTTAAAGATATGATTTTACCCGTGAGTAATTTGTATATTTTTAAGGTGTTAAGTTATTTTTTATTCGCTCTGGGTACGTGGACAATACGCCGTGCGAGTATTAATGTGTCCTATACACCATTTGTAAAATTGTTTAGAAATCGAAATTTTAACATTTAATGAAAATCTATTTGCTTTCCCGGAAAAATTTGTAGTTGATGATAATTTTAATTATTTGATTAACCATTTCTATAATTAAAACCAATTAAAAAATGTGTGTGTGATATAGTGTTATTCCTTGAAGAAGAAAAAATATTTACGGAAGAGAGGCAAAAATGGATATTGGACACATCCCATATACTATATTTGTAAAACCTAATTTTTTTTCGTTTCTGGTAATTCTACATTTCTATGGATATAGGACACGAATAATTAAATACGACATTTTTTTCTTAAACAAAAACTTAAAATTTTTTATTTCAAATAATATTAAAATAATACATTAACAAAATATAAATAAAATATTAAAAAACATTTCAACGTTTATAAAGATCTATCAAAAATATAAAATAAATATCCCGAATACAGTAATGTCAACTCAGACTATAGATTTCAGTACTTTATTTTTTTTATAAGTAGGTAAGATTATGCTTTTACTATTGATGGCTGTCCGGCAATTTTAATATAGCCCTGTGCAACTGGACATCTTCAATAGCTGGCATAAAGCATAGCATTGACTCGATGTCCTTGCTTTTTTATTTTGAAATTACTCCCGGGGAATTCAGCATTGGTACTAAAGGAAGCTTTGTTAGATTTGGCTTGATTTTTCGTTTGCCTCCGAACATCAATGGGATTGTATCATACTGTTCGGTGTCCTGATAATTTTTTTTAAATTTAATTGAAAGTAAATCTTGCTTTTCAAATAATAATTCCGTAGCCACTGTGAATCTTACAGAACTAAAATTAAGTCCTAGTCCGGCCTTGTTGTAATTATAAAAATCATTTGCGTGCATCTGCATCAATCAACTCTGTCATAGTCCATTGCCCTTAAATGCCGCAAAATAGAGACAGGACTATGGTATTCTATGTGCTTCAGATGCCTTTCAATTACACTGTGCACTGCGTCGACTTCTTGTACCCGGGAATGACCTGGTACAGAAAAACGTTGAATTATTGTGTGCACGTGATTATTTTCACAAAATTTCAACAAAGCTAGTGATGTGATACGATTCCGATTCTGCGGAACACAAGAATCAAACCACAGAATAATTTTTCTCGTCGTTAGAATATCTTTCACAACAGCATTCAAATTAACGCTCTGGCGATGTCATTTCCTGTACGTCCGCTTTGGCTCTCATACCAAATGGAACAGTATGTTACGCCGTTTAAATGACAATATCCAGTTAAATTGTACAAATTCAGCTTTCTTTGTCATTTAAATCTGATGCACTTTGAAACTTACAGCACGTGTCGCATATATCCTTTTTGGGCACGAAAAATGATAGGTTGTACTCAGTGTTAAATATTTTTCTATAGGTATGATATTTAATATTATCTAATCCATTTTCCGATTTGAACAACTTAAACATTTTTTTAATAGAAAGACCAGCTTCGAGATATTGCCTCTGTGTATCAGCTCTCAAATAATGGGAATCGATGCAAGGAAACGATTCAATATGACCTCGAATTATTTTGATAAGTTCATTACTCACAGTTTTCTTCGTATGCTTCCCTTTTATGGATGGTTTTGGTACCCCAGTGGCCGGATCAAAATTATTTTAAAAAAAATAATAGATTGTTCGCTGAGATATGGACAATGTGGTTAGAAAAAATGATCGACATACTCTCAGCTGCTGTTTGCCATGTTGCAGGAAATAATTGAACGAATTTTGTTTTCGCGATGTTTCGGAAGTTGGTCTCTTTCGTTTAATAGGTAACACAGTTACATATTTTGTATAAAATATGTTTTTTCCACATCAGATAAGATCTGATTTTTCCAATTAGTTTTGTTAACTTTGCGTTTACGAGTTGGAGTTCCAGTATCTTTTACGTTCCTGGGTTGAAGCAATGTTTTTTGATTTGAGGCAACGTCGCCAACGAGTTTATTTGCTCCGACTTTCAAATTCTCTTCCTCTATATCATCATTGCCTGGCTCGAAGTTAGGATCATCTATCGAGTCGTCTCCAAATATAGTTAAAATAGAGCTGGAGGTTTTATTAGTATCATCGCTTGAGTTCAGAACGTCAGCTAGCATTCTGAAAACATTATTCGAATCAACGTAATGTAAAAGAAAAATTTGTTTGTTTTAACTTTGTATTAATATAATATGTATAAATATTTTAACTTATTTACCGTTCAACACTCGGTTGCATCGATGATCCATCGCTAAATATTATTAATTTAATTTATTAGTAATATTAAAATAAATTACAGTTACAAATTACCTTAATAGACTCATTATTAATTTTTTTATCGATGTGCAAGCGCCGAGAGATTTACGAAAACTAAATATTTTGACTAAAGCGACATCCTTATATAGTTTCGGTAAATAACGTATTTTTGCATTGGATATGGGACAAAAGCAAAAAAACAACAATTTAGTGAATTAAAAATGTTTAATCCTATATCCAATTTTTAAATGGATATAGTACATTTTAGAAAAAATTGTTTTTTAAAAGTGTTTGTTCTATATCCATATATTTGGGATATGGGACATTTAATAATAAAAGCACATTCATATGAAAGTGTTATGGAAACTTGTACTATTTCACAGTAAATTGAGTTATAGGACAATTAAATACAAAACATCATGAAAAAAAACAAGCATTTTTGGTCTAGTAGGACAAACAAATAAAAATCTATTTTGAAAACTATACTAGATAGGACAATTCTGATTAGAGATTCTGAAAGAGCGCAGTCGAATTAGTAGAAATACATTCATAACGCATTTTCGGAAAAAGTGGTCTGTAGGACCCTTTAATACTCGCACGGCGATATAAAGAATCCATAGCTTATAATTTAAGAAAAAGTCAAATTGCTATTATGTTAAACCCAGAACGGAATTTTTTAGAAAATGTTTCCTTTACACATCGCCTTTTCCGTATAACAAATCGCCAGTTGATATCAAACAATAACGTATTTTGAAGAGATTTTTACATTTATTAAAAGCATATTTACTAACCAAAAATAGCGACGATATTGAAGAGTTATTCGAAGTTTGTAAATAGTTACTGCTTTTTGTTAATGTATCTTATTAAACACTAAAATTAAAATTAATAATTTAAATGTATGTTCATATCTAAATGCACCCTATATTTTTTGGTACTTTAATTTTGTTAATTTTCTTACTTTAATTCGTTACTTCGAAACATTTCTTCATTGAAATCAGGAGTATACTAAACATTTATTTTTTTTCCTCCTAAATTGTGAATTATGTTTGAATTCTTTAAACTAAATTGTTTAATTTAACTAGGTACTTAAATTTACTTCTTAAAGGATTTTGTTAAAACAAATAGTGAGATGTTAAATGTTGTAATTGTGTTAGTGGTGAGTAGGTTGCCCCCACTCTAGGCCCAGTCCACCTCACCCTAAGAAATCAGGGTAAAATAGATGATAATAGTATCTTCTGATTTTTATTGATGTTGTCTGTTAGATATTCATATATATTAAAAATTGTAATTTTTTTTGTAAGAATTTTTAGTTTGGAAAAAAAATAAATATACAAAAAAAAAAAATAAATACCGAGTATTCTGCTTGTTTTAAATAAAAGTAAAAACAAACACGTCACAATATACAGATTGACCTAGATTTTATTACTGCACGCCGAATTTTGTCTTGATTTCGCAGCTTAGCTGAACAATAATCAAGTTCTTCATTCTGCAAACCAATCACACGATGATTTTCTGTTAGTTCTATAAATTTGGCCGCTCATCCATTCAAATATTTCATAAATATCAGGCACCACGGTACACTTATTCAATAATAATTAAATAGTTCTAATAATGCTAATTCTATTAACTAATGAATTGATCTGAATCTTTTTCAGCTTTTTAGTGACTGCAGGTTTAAACTTAATCACCCTTTAGTGGAAATGTGAACACTAACTAGTAAAATTGATATTTGTTATGAAATTGAAAAATCCTAGGTAGTCATTTCGAATTTTATTAGAAGATATGAAGGTACAGGATATAGAAATAATTAAATAGCACAGGCACAGGCTTTGTTAATCCAAATTCCAGAGGATTAAATCTTACAAACATATATTAACCTCCATTTTAATAATGATGAAAACACGTTTTGCTTGTTACCTCTCTAATAACAAAAATGCTATTTGGATCACTTCTGTTCTTAACAACCCAAATAATGTACAAAAATAAAAACACTCCAAAATAAAAATTAAATTTAAAAATAGACACTGATAAGATATAAACCGCATTTGCCGATTTCGGCAACGATAAAAACATAAAACTTATAAACACATCCAATTCCGAGTATGTGTCATAAATAATTTCTTAGAATGTTATGATTAACGATAAAACCACTCAAAACAAACAAAAAATTTAATCAACCAGGAAATTTGAGTACACTCTACGAGCATAAAACCACATTAAGCTGTTCCAATCATGCAAATATCATCGAATCAACAAAATTATTTCAATCATAAATTCTTTTATGTGCATAATATAGTATTACATATTGAATTTATATGTGTATATGTATACGTGTTTTTACATTAAGCTGCGCGATTTAATTCGATAGATATAATACAAAAAAAAAAACATAAAATATAAAAAATAATCGCCAGTAGCAAATCACTTAATTATCAGATTAAATATAAACATAAATAAATAATAAAAAAATTCAATAATTATTTTTTTTCCATATGTTAAATCAACACACATAAAAACAATATGAACACAGGGCACAATAAATTGCAAATGTGGTATTTTTATTTTGTTTATTGGTTTATTTGAATAATATTAGATTGATCGTAATGATTTAAAATGGCAAACGACGTTGTTAATGGCTAAATAATTGAAAATTGAGTGAACACATCGTGATTGAATTATAAAAAATAAAATCAGCTAAATAACAAATTTAAGTACTTCAGTTAATTAATTTCATTTTATTTACGAAGGTTTTGTTTATATATATATATATATATATATATATATATATATATATATATATATATATATATATATATATATATATATATATATATATATATATATATATATATATATATATATATATACAGTGAAACCTGCTAATCGGACCTCTTTGTAATCGGACCAATTTGAAATCGGACCGCTTATTACTACTCAGAAAAGGTTTTCAATACAAATTGTTCTGTGTAATCGAACCACCTCGAAATCGGACCTATGGACCACATATTTCATTCCATTTTGGTTTATTTTACCTTTGAATAGGACCACTTCAAAAAATTTTATTGTATGTACATATCTATTGTAGTTTAGTTTTTGATATTTTATTTGTGATCTATGTTATACATATGTATGTATTTTTAAACTAAAGTATGTAACGGGTTTATGCAGTTATAATCATTGTACGTACATTTTTATGTTAATATGTATGCATATGAGAAATTGCAGTTAGCGCATTTAAGCCGAAAAAGTACGTACATACAATTGTTTTAGCTAGGATATTTAATTACATACGGCATTACGAGTAAGTGTATGTAAGTAAAATAAATATGGGTATATAAGTGGCTACATATTTGATATTTTGATTTTGCATTTAATTAAAATAATTTATGTACATACATATAATTTATCTAGACAAAGGGAAATGAATAAACAAAAGCGCACAAATAAGGAACTAAACTTATCCGAAAAAATAAGTGTTATACAATCTGCGGAAACGGAAAAATTATCACAACGCAAACTAAGTGAAAAATACAAAGCAAGTAAAACGCAAATTCAACGAATTCTCGCCAACAAAGATAAAATTAAAGAAACCTTCGAAAATTTTGGAAAACTTAAAAGAAAGCGGATTGCATCTTGCACGAAATATGGTGAAATCGATAGTCAATTATTCCAGTGGTTTACAATGGCACGTTCGAAAAACATGCCTATATCTGGCTCAATTTTGCAGGAAAAGTCAAGAAGGCTTGGTAAATTATTAAATTTAAACGATTTCACTGCTTCAAATGGATGGCTCCAAACTTTTAAGGATCGCCACCAGTTACAATTTATTATGCTTTGTGGAGAAGGTACCTAAACCGACATGCAAATTGTCGAACAATATCGCTCGACATTGGAAAATTTAACAGATGCATATGACCCAAAAAATATCTACGATTTGGATGAAACTGGTCTGTTTTTTCGAGCCACACCATCGAGATCCTTAAATTTGAAAAATCAATTATGCAAGGGAGGAAAAATGTGCAAGGAACGTTTGACAGTCGCTTTATTGTGTAGTATGGCGGGAGAGAAAGAACCCGTAGTCATAACAGGCAAAGCTAAAAAACCACGGCATTTAAACATTTAAATGTTGAAAAAGCACTAAATATTAAATGGCGGTATAATAAAAAAGCGTGGATGACTTCCGATATCTTTCAGGATTGGATAGAAACATTCAATAAAAAGATGGCTAGGCAGAAACGAAATGTTATTTTGTTTTTAGATAACGCGTCTTGTCATCCACATAATTCATACAGCAATGTCAAACTCCAATTTTTCCCGCCAAATACTACATCGGCCCTACAGCCGTTAGACCAGGGTATTATAAAAAGCTTAAAGGCGAAGTACCGAAAATTGTTAATGGATCATTTATTGACGGCTATAGACGATGGTGATGGAGTAGAAGCATTATCGAAAAAAATTACCATGTTAGATGCATGTTCATGGATATCTACTGCATGGGATAATGTAACCACAGAAACGATTTCTAATTGTTTTAAAAAGGCCGGGTTACAAAAAGCGATAGATCATCAGGAATTAATCATCATGACGGAGAATTGTGAATCTGAATCTCATTTTGAAAATGTGGCTTTCGATCAGAATTTGCAAACATTCAAGGAATTGCCTGATGATTGGGAAGATCAATTTTTTGAGTCGGTAGATAAAGAATGTGAAAATGAAAACATCGAAACCATAAATTTTAGCTCATCTTCTGATGGTGACGAGTTAGATGACAAGACAACTAGTGATTTTACATTTAATAAAGCACAAATTTATTTTAAAACTTTGAAAGTTTATGCGAGTGATAAAGGATTGAACGAAATGTTTCTTCATCTGGCTCAGGCGTAGCAAAAATTACTTGAAAACGAGATTTCCATGAAAAAGCATCAATCTAAAATAACAACATATTTTGCAAAAATGGATTTAACTTATTTTATAGTTTTTCATTATGTCAATTAATTGAATTATGTATCTAATTATTTTTGATTTTTTGTTTATGTGTTATGATTTACATACATATGTATTTGAAATAAATTGCAGATTTCGGGAGCATCCGAGCTAAAAATTAGCTCTATCGGATGATGTTTAGAGGTGCCGCACGCCCGGCCGTTTTCTCATTTTTCGTCCAATTTTGAACATGGCGTTCCTTTATACTCCATATTTAGGAAACTAAAAGAGACACAAAAATAATATATTCGGCGCTGGAAAGTTTTTGAAATTTGTGATAATTTAAAAACTTTTTCGTATTAATATTTTTTTTTTCTAACAACACTCTAAAAAATTAGAGTAAATTTAAACGTAAATTCAACATAGTTTGCTTCAATTATTTAAGTATTTTCTTTTGAATAAATGTAGTAATGATTCTTTTTTATTAATATTTAACATTTTATTGAATTTTAATCATTTTTTGCTAATAAATAACTTGAAAAATGTTTAAAATTGAACAAATATTGAAAATCCAAATAAGGTTCAAGAAGATTAAACATAGGTTGTTGAAAATTACTTCGTTATGATTAATTTTCAACAACATTAGTTTAAAATTACTATCTTATAGTAATTTTCAACAAAAAATCCAGACAAAAAATTGAAAATCCAGACTAAACTGGATATTTAACAGTTATAAAAATTATTTTATCAAAAATTCAACAGTTTCTTCATATGTTCGTCCGTAGTAGTTCTGTTTGGATCAAACTGTGGTAGCTGTGTTAGAATAATTTTAAAATTTAAACTCAAGTGAAAAGTACTCGTATTAAGGGACATCATTATTTAATAACTATAAAGAGTGTAAGTATTTTTGTTGAATATTATGATTGTTTAATTAATAAAATCCATTGAAAGTGTTGTATGGTTAATATTAAACAAAATGGTTAATATTAAACAAATCACAGTTGGTATATAAGTACACACATATGTTGCGATTTCATTCCAAACCTTCGTTGAACAGTGACGCTTACATATAGCAATCGGAAAAATTTGGTTAGATGATTAAAAGTTAAACGTAGTGTTAGTGAAAAATACGGAAAATGATTTTTGTTTGTAATATTTGAAAATTTAATATTTGCAAACCAAAATTAAATCATTAGTGCTATACAATAAGCATGTGTATATGCACCGTGGGAAGAAAAATGTGCAATTTAATTGTTTGTGGCCATATTGTATGCAACGTTTTTCAAATTATGGTTCTTATAAAGTACATTGGCATAGAATTCATTCCACATTAACAAACACAAAAAGAAGGGTTGACTCTATAAAATTAAATTCGAAATTAAACGAGTGTAATTTTAAGTGTAATTTGTGTGAATATGAAATAAATAATTTTACTCAAATCGCATGTCACATGAGAAATCATTTAAGGGCAAAAGAAGTGATCAGGTGCCCATCCCACGACTGCAATATGTATTTCAAAAATTCGACAAATTTTCGGGTTCATTGCTTTAGATTTCATAAAGCGAAAAATACCGAGACAGAAGTGCTAAACAAATTTGAAACTAGTAAGGAAACTTTCTGTGGGGCATATAATAATTTACATTTTATTGACGAAAAATCAGAAGAAATTCTTGAAGAAACGAGTTTGGAGAATAATAGCTTTTATTTGCTGTTTAATAACCTTAAATACAAATATAAAGTGTCAATAGAAGGATTGAATTTTTTATATGACGAATTATCTACTATTTCAAAAAAACAATCTGAAAAACTAATAAAACAAATAGAATCTAATACAGTAGATGCAAATGGTTTTATTAACCGCGAAGAAGTTCTGTCTGTTATTAAAAACTTTTCTAAAATAGAGGAACTTAAATTATTCAAAAATAATTTTACTCGTGTTAAATACACCGAAAGTAGAACTGAGTACGTGCCACCGACAAGAACTGATTTAGGAAGAAATAACTATCACCAACCGTGCTATTTTTATTATATTTCAATATTGAATACTATAAAGGCATTGATGAAAGACAACCAATTTTATCAGCTGTTCACTGAAATGAAGCCTGAGTGTAACAACGTTTTTTTGAATTACAATGATGGTTCAGTGTATAAACAAAATTTATTTTTTTCCAAAGGTGAAGCGAAAATTGAGCTCATTTTGTTTCAAGATGCGTTTGAGATTTGTAATCCATTAGGTTCATCGCAGAATAAACATAAAATGGTTGGAGTATATTTGGCTTTTGGCAATATACATAAAAAGTATAGAAGTCAAATTAATAATATTCAGCTCGTATTATTATGTAAAGAAAAATATGTCAAATATTTTTGGCTTTGAGGAAATATTTAGACCTATTATAAAGGATTTGAGAATTTTGGAAAATGAAGGAATAGAAATAAATAATCCAAACAAAAAAGGTTCATTGCATAAATTATCAGGTTCACTTATTGCGATGTTGGGAGATAACCTTGGCAGCCACCAAATTGGCGGATTTACCGAAAATTTTAGCACCTCGGAATATTTTTGTAGATACTGTTTATATAACAGGACGTCGTTGCGAAACTTTAATATGGACAATCCAGAGCTAAGAACACCTGAAAATTTTAATAGAGTAGTCCAGGACTTATTAACTTCGGAATCTGTAGTTATAAACGGCATAAAGCAAAATTCTATATTAAATGTGTTAAACTATTACCACACATGTCCACCTGGATTACCACCATGTATTGCGCATGACTTATTTGAAGCTATTATTGCGTACGACCTAATGGAAATTCTAAAATATTTTCACAACAATGATATAGTTCGTGTTGATTATATAAATTGGTATTTGGCCGCATTAAGAAAAAAATTTAAATTGTCACTGTCTTTTCCTAAAATTGATTTAAAAAAAAACAAAATTCCTGGAAAAGCTTATGAAGTGTGGAGTATTTTAATTCTAATGCCGCATATAATGATGGGTCAGATAGAAAAATTTGAAAATAGTGTGTGGACATTTTTCTGTTCAATGATTGAAACGTGTCGACTAATTTGTGCTTCCGAAATTTCCGAAAATCAATTAGCATTGCTAACCTATTATATCGATAGTTATTTTAATCACAGAAAGGAGTCGTTTCCACTGTTAAAACTTCGGCCAAAACATCATTACATAACACACTATCCGGATTTAATTCAAAAACTTGGATCAATTAGAGTACTATGGACCTTGGCGTTTGAGCAAAAGCATCAGTATTTCAAACAAGTCTAAAAAAAAACTAAGAATTTTAGAAATATAACTTATTCTCTGGCCAAAAGTCATCAAGAATTTCAAACTACCATCGCTGGGGATCGATTTAAATCCATCATAGTGGCGGACGATGTTACAAGATTTTCAAAAAATGCTTTTAATGTGAAAATCCCCAACGAATTTATTTTTATAACAAAAAGGATTTCAATTTTCAATACGACTTACAAAGAAGGCGATAATGTACTTGCAACACATAATGAACAAGGCGAAATAGAAATTTTAAGTATTAATGCAATTTTTATAAATTCTTTATACGATAATGCAGTTTTATACGGTCGTGTCACACATTTCTGGTATAATCAGTATACTACATTGTACGAAAACATTAACTCAGAACTGAGTTATAAAAGTTTCTATTTAGATCAATTATTATTAAAAAAGCCAGTGAATTTGTTAATGAAAGACAATAAATGTTATTTTTCGCCATATAATACTTTCATTGAAAAGTTTTAACGAAGATTTGGAATGTCTAATCGTACTGAAGCATTAAAAATTTAATTTTCGTTTATATTTTATTTATTTTTATAATTCAAAAGATGTCAAAATTTCAAACGGTATATGGTGGTGACCGAAGTATCAGAAAAACTTTTTTGGCAGTTCCATCGATTTCAGAAGTTATAAACAAAGGTAATTATTTTTAGTAATTGTTATTTTTTAATTACGGTTATTTTTATTAATATAAACATTTGACCGTTTTAGCAAACTCTCTAGGTATCCATGGAACCAACATTGTTTTGGAAAAATCGGGTTCTGAAATAGAAGAAGATGATATTTTTGAATATTACGCGAAGCAACAGGATACGATTTTTATGTTATTAAAATTTGACGAGAAATGGATGTCACCAACTCACGTTTCAAATGAAAACTTAAAAAGCGTTCATGATAATTCTCAAGGTCAAATTGAAATGTCGGAGGTATATGTAGAAAACCAACCTTTTTTGATTATTCCGGGAACAAATGATACGACAAATGCAGAGTTTATTAGCAGCGAACTTATTCAATTTCATGCAACATCTACAAGCGGTTCTGAAGCTTCTCCCGCTTCAACTTTATCTATACCCCAATCATCATCATCTTCAACAAGCCAAAGTGAAACCGCCACACTTTTCCAGAACTTTATTATTTCCTGGAACAGAATGCCAAAAGACATTGTACAAGCAATTCATGACAAGCAAAAATTAGGCAATAGGCTCAGCGCATTTATTAATTATGTTGTAGATGATCTTCGTTAATTTTCGAACTATATTCCTCTAAAAATTTTACGCTCCGTTTCGGAGAATATCGTACAAACATATCCTGGAACGTTTGAGCAGCGGAATAGCGAAGGTGTTGTTACTTCCTCATTTTCTGAAGTTATTGTTACAATGCTGAGAAATCGGAATAATTATTTAAACAATATCTCCAGGAACCGAGGAAATGACGTGAAAAACATACATATAAAAAAAACGGAGAGAAACCAATGCTTTGATGGAATCGGTAAAAAATTGGCAGCCAGACGTCGTTGAAGCAACGGAGGGTCTTACATGTGTCCAGAAAAAGGAATATTTATTAAACCTATATTCCTCTAATAAAGATATGGGAAGTCATAACCAAATTATAGTGAACTACATGATGGACACTTATGCTCTTCAGAGGCATTTCTTTAATGGATCAGGAGAATATCCATCAATAAAATCGATTAAAGAAAATTGGCCGTTCATTTTCAACAAAACTTGCCTCCGCAACCATTTTATGGAATTAACTGGATTAAAGGAAATTAGACAACAGAATAATTATGAAAACCAAAAACAGAAAATAACTCAATTTTTTTTGTCATCTAAATTGGAGTTTGTAAAAACTATTTTATCTGTTGTTAATGATGTTAATTTAATTCGAGCCACGGCAGCTTACTTCAAAGAGGACACGATGTACCTATTTCGACACTACCAGGTAAAGAAATAAATCTCTCTTATGCCATATAGTAAATCAGATTTTAGTTATGTTTGATGGTTGATATACTTCAATAGCGATGTGTTTGGAGTTTCCATTCCTAATTTCCGGTTATTCGACTATTCAAATTAACCGGACATTTTTAAGCAATTCGTTGTTCTTATTTCGAATAAGGAAATTGCTTAAAAATGGAATATAATGGATAATTCCGATAATCGAAATTGAAACTGTACGTAGTTAAATAAGTTTTTTTCTACACCTATACCGAAATGTGTCTTTATGTAGATAGTATTACATTCTATACGACTTTTCATTCGGCACTCGTTGTCTTGGTGACTAGCGCAGAATATATCAATAAAAATACACTTCCAATGAAATAAAATACGAGTTACAATAATAGTAAGCCACACGAATAATAACTATCATCACATGCTCGTGGAATAATGTACTCTTTATTTACATACTTTTTTTGCTTATTAAAGTTTTATACATTTTAAAAATATTTATAGTTGGGCGCCACATTGGAGGATATTATTCAGTCAATTCCGACAGCTGGTCCTTGGATTGCAATAACCGGTAACCTATTTTATATTATTTATACAACCTTATATCTAATTTGTTTTTATTTTTTTAGATTCAAGTTTAGATTCTCAAACGGCCTACATTTTCATTGAAAATACAGAAATAAGCTGTACCAACAAATTTAGCTTATTTGAGTTGATTATAGAAGTCCTTTACTATTATTTTATTTTCAATATTCAATATCCAAAGTCTGTATCGCAAACAATGGATTTTTTAGTACGATATCTTCTTAAATATTACCCACCAAAAGCCCGCGGACCTAAAAAGACTCTATACAATATGTCCAAAATATTTAATTTAGTTCGCAAACTAGATGAACTTTCAGATAAAGAAAAATCAAATATTTCATCTGGCGATAAATAAGAAAAATATTTTTATTTTTTATAAAACATACATGCGATTTTATATTTTTTAGTATACATATATTAATTTTGTATTAAAACAAAGGAACTGATTTTCAAATGAATTATTTAAATAAATTTATTATTTTAAAAACATTAAATAATCAACTTTGTGCCTTTTATTATGTTCTTGAAGATTGCTCGTTTTCTCACGGGAGGCGCTTATGGCGTAGTTGAAAATTAACTTTTGTTGTTTAAATTTAAGCTATAGAATAAAATTGAATACATAAAATTAAACATTTTCTTAATGAAAATTAAGCAAATGGTTACTTAAACGTCAACATTTTTATAAATCAAATTAAACAAATTGTGGAAAGTTACCCTAAATGTAAACAAAAATTGTTAAAAATTAATATTTAGTACATATAAATATTAAACAATCTATTACAAATCTCTGTTGAAAATCTTATTAATGTTGTTTATATTTTAACAAGAGTATTGATTAATATTCAACAGGTTTAAAATTACTACAATTATTGTAGGTAACCTGTTACATTCAATTATTGAAGTAAAATTAAACAAAAATTTTTTAGAGTGAAATTTTTAAGAAAATCACAAATTAGTTATGGTATGGTCATTTTTTAAGCACTATTGATTTATTAGAATTTGGGTAATTGTTTCGGTGCGCTTCTCTATAATTTGGTATATAATTTGTTGTTCTTCCTCGTCGGTGGTTAATATTTGGTTGTATGATGCTGCAAGAGCCACGCCTCGTTCGGCCACGTTATTAACAATTTTCATATTTTTAATTTTAGTGCAATTCTCTATATATATTTTGTTTGTACTCCAGTTGTCAGGATCTTCCTTTAAAAATTCACAATTTAAACGTAATTTTATAACAAAATCTTTGGTTTTACAAGAAACAAAATCTGATAGTTGAAGATTGTTAATAGGAAAAGTGTCAATGCTTTGTACGTTAATCGTTGAGTTTGAATTTTGATTCAACGCTTGAACCATTTTTTTCCTTCCTTTATATTCCACTTGAGGATCAAAAAACGCCAAACCAACCAGATATTCATTCAAATACCATAGATGCCTTTTAAACTTTTTAGTATTTTCGTATGCTATTTTTTTGTTTTTGTATTGATTTTAATTTTTAAGGAAGTTTAAATCAGATCGTGGGGCCGATGCGGCATTCGAGGTAGTATACCAATATTTTACGTACAGTTGGCAAGCAAAAATAAGAAAAGTTCGAACACCATCCGTTTCTTTCTTAGAAAAATTTAATTGCGGTTTGAACATAAACATTTTAAAGCAATATATTAATTTTGCCATCCATCTCGCACGATGGAACGCTCCCGTTGAATCTCCAGTTATCAATTTTTTCTCCCAAAAATATAAGGCACAGCTAAAGGAGTTCTTTATAATCGTCACGTGGGTGTTTTTTTTAGTAACTGGAGATTGACGAATTCAACGAGATCACTTTTAAAGTCCTGTAGCTCCATTGAAATTGTTTCATCTTCCCAACCACTTTTAAATTCGTCATTTTTTTAATTTTCGGATTTTTTTTTATATCCGGACTTGATGTTGCGCTTTCAATCGTTAATTGAAATGTATTAGATAATACTAATTCTGCTATGTGATGTCGGCAGGCTAATTTAAACAACGGTTTTCCCATTAGATTTCGAAGAAGTTGGCAAGCTCCAAAACGGGCACCACTATTGCTAGCTGTGGTATCTAAGCACATTAATTGAATGTTACTTTGCAGCTTCCATTTTTCAATTAACGCAAATATTGCTTCGGATTGTGTCTTTCCTGTTCCATTTGCTATTTTGGGTATTCCTAAAAGTTTCGTATAGTTTTCGATTGCTCCCGTAACATATACTGCTAAACGATTAACAATTTTTTTTGAGTTTATGTCTTCTAAGTGTTTTGAATCCCAATGGATTGTTAAAACAATGTTAGCATTTAGACAGAATGAATTTTCGCTGTCATACAAAAATTGTTTTCTGCAATTTGTACGAGCTTTTCTAAATGATTCCCGATTTAACACAAAGCTGCTTCCATCGCATCCTACAGCCTTTGTAGTCGCAGCAAGGATATGGACAGCGTTTCTATTGCTAGTTTTTGTTCTGTCCAATGCAAATGTTAATTCAGGTGTAATCAACAATTTTTGCCTTTTCGGTTTATTCCTTTCGATGTATTTAACGGTCGAACCCTTTCAGTGGATAATTTTCATTTTCTTCTTTCTCACCATCACTAATCTCACTATAGGATCAACACTCAAAATATTTTTTAAATTTTTTAATGTAATAAATGTTAAACGTTGTATTTAAATTTTTAATAAATTTTATTTTTTGTTTTACAAATGTTGTTTTATTTGCACTTTTTTTAATATTTCGCCAGTTTTGGTGCAATTTTTTAATACGAATTATTAAATGTTTTTTTAATATTAATTGCTCGGTCCTTTTCCGGCTACCAATAACTCTGTGGCAACTTCTGAGGCGCTTTGCTTGATTGCAGTACCTTGATTAATATGCAAGTATAAAAAACGTTGAAGAACATCAAGTTTGTTAGGTTCTGTAAAACTATTTTTAAATGGTGTTTTCTTAAATCCAATCGAAAGAGCCTTGAGCGAAGAAAAGAAGAGAAAATATATAAATGAAAACTTAACATTAACCCGGCTTTTCCACACCAAATAAATATACAGCAAATATATTCGATAAACTTTGAAAGTTTTTCGATTTTTATACCACCTACTTTGTATTGTGAATATATTCTTGCTGTACAATAGCATCTAGTTTAACGACCGCCAAATGTCACAATAAAAAAAAATTTAAAATGTTGCTTGTTTAATAAACTTTTTTGTTCGATTAGTTAATTCTTTATCGAAGTTATTGAAGTAAAATAAACTCGAAGCAAAATTCTCAAATTGCATGGATTTTAATTTTTGTTAATTTTATATGGTTTGATTTAGATCAAAGTTTTCAAAAAAAATTCTAGATATATTTTATAAGTAGCTTAAATATGATTTCTGAATAGTAAAAATGTTTAACAAATAAAAGTTTGTTTGGTGTAAAAGCTAGGTAAAACAAATTTTATTAAACTTTTAAAGTTTCTCCATTTAAGTAAAACCAGAAAATTTACCATTTTGCGTCGAAGTTCCACTGAGAAATAACAAGTGTATAATTATAATCTTGATAAAATATTATGCTGTTATCAGTGATGGAAAACGTTATTTGTGTAACGTTACACATATAACGTGATGTTATAATTATAATAATTTATTATAATTTTTTTTTAATTTATTTTTTTTTATTTTTTCGTGTCATGACGTTTCTGTGTCAAAACGTTACATAATTCGTCGGCTACACAAAAATATTAAAAATTTATAACGTTACACATAACGTTATAGTAACGTTACACATAACGTTATGGTAACGTTACACATAACGTTATGTAGTGTGTTAGACGTAACGTTTTCTGTCACTGGCTGTTATACAAATATTCTAACGCTGGACCGTGCAAATTGATTTGGAGGTGACTTTACAATGTTTAATAAGGAAGCGATTAAAAAAAAAACTGAATTTATCAACTTTTAATTAGATTAATTTTAATGATGGAAACCATGTCGATTTCAAACAAAGTAAAAAATAACGCATTGCCATTCCATGTCATTGAAAAAAATCTAAACAAAGAAATTGATTGCATGAAAAACTAGATAAGCGGAATTTCGATTTTTACACTTAGTTTTGAAATTATGATTTTGCGGTTTTCTCAAAAATTTGTTAGAAAACCAAAAAAAAAATATTAAAACAAAAAAGTTTTATAATTCAATTTGGCTTAAGACTAGGTTGCTCCTTTCACGTTTCGACCATTTTCCAGATGATCTACGATTTTTAGTGTAATTTTGTTCAGCAAATTTGAAAATTCACACTGTAATGTTCGTTTAAATACATATTATTAAAAATAAAAATAATAGTAATATACATTATATTATTGGAAATTTCATAGGATTTCCCGCGCCATATAGATTATTGTTCTATCTCTCTTAGTTTTCCAGTTATGGAGTTATTAATCAGCACAATGTCCAAAATTGGACGAAAAATCAGAAATCTGCCGGGCGGCACACTATGGGATATTTCGACTTTTCCTGTTTCAAAATCAAATAAGTCCGAGTCCAGTCGGTCGATCAACATGAAATTTTTGGAAGATGATGTTCGAACTATCAGAAATCACAGAAAAATGACCAGAAATGTTGATGTTTACTGTATGGTCCAGGATAACTCGTTAAAGTTGACGGTTTTCGCAAAAAAATCACAAAAGTCACTGTAGATCAATGGATTTTTTTTTTATTTAATATTTGTAAACGATATTTTTATGTATTTTTTCCCGCTGAATTCAAATCTGCCCCTTAAAATTTTGAAGGTTTTTTTTTCACCCAGAAAATCGGGAAAAACGTGCAATATCGCCAAAATTTTGTCTTTTATGACTCCGTAGGATTTGTTCTCATTTTATACAGTTATAAAACTCTGTCATTTTATGTTTTTTACAATGCTGATGGTAAATATGAAATGCTTTTTTTCTCGCATTTTATTTAATTTTTGGTATTTTTTTTTTTTTCTATTTTGTATTTATTATAATTATTTACATGACTGTTATATGCATAAACTGAAATGCCTATGTAGCTGAAGAAACAGTTTAATGAAAAAAAAAGAAAAATAGTAAAAGTGGCTAACGTATTAACCCAATAAGGCGAACAAGAAAGAATAACGTATGACAATAATGCGAGAACCATAATACGAGTAGCTGAATTATCGAAAGGATGAAAAGCGGGAAAAAATGCAGAGGATATCCAGAAAAAAAATTGGAGAAAAGTTTAGAGTACCATATATTTTCCATATACTCCGTTATAATGAGCTATTATGCTCAAAATGGACTGTACGGATCTTAAAAATTTTTTGTATTCATATATAAATAAAATAAATATATGTTTGGTTATATAAACTGTACAATAAATACGTCATACGACCCACATTTACGCATGAGCGCGCGCGTTTTAGCGCAAAAAAGGAAACAACTCTTTATTTAATACTTGCTGGAGCAGAGAAAAAATGAGAAAAAAGCTTATCCTTATGTATTTTTGCCCGCTGAACACGAATCCACCATTGTTTTTGGCCTATGTAGTCCCGGTTCTTTCATAACCTCAAAAAATACTCCAAAAAGAAGTTTTACTCGGATAAGACTCGCAAATGTAAGCAAAAAATTAGATAAAAAGCTTATTTTTATGTATTTTATCCCACTAATCTAACTTTGTTTTAGGTCCTCTAGAACGTTCGATCGTCTCTAACTCTAAATAACACGTTATGAATGCAGATAAACGTGATTTAAAATTGCAGGGGGGTTACAAAGCTTTAAACTAGCTTACAACTACGCATGACACCTTGCTTTTCTTAAATTTAATTATTGTTTTGGCTCATATTTTTTGTCGCAGATATCCCCTTAAATAATTAAGTTAGTCATTCGGTTGTATTTGCAAGTTTTATCAAATATTGTCAGGTTTTGATAAATTTGGTATATGCAAACGAATTAATATTTATGCTATGTATGTATTATTAATAATATAAGAATATAAAAATTTATTTTTTAAATAAATAAATAATATAATAATTAATCTATAATTAGGTTCCTGTGAGGCGAAACAATACATAGAAATGAGTTTGTCCAAAACTTTATAACCACCCCTGCAATTTTCAATCACATTTATCTGCATAAATGAGGTGTTATTTAAATTTTGAAATTTATATAAATTGGCAATAAGATTTATTAAAAAAAAAAATTTAATCGACATATATCGACATATATACAATTTACAAAGTTTTAATACATCAAAATAATAAACACGAGAAACTGCGTTGTTTTGCTTTGTTTAGAACTGTGTACTTTACCGATTCCTGACTTGTTTTCTTTTTCGTCAGAACTACAGTTCTTGAAATTTTACCTATTATTTTGAAAGAATGTTTTTCATAATGTAATTTTAGCGTGTCATGAGTATTAGTATAACTTTGACAGTTGATGTGTGCATAGCAAAGAGATAATAAGATATTTCATATGTAAATTTACTTACATCACGATTTTCATAAGTGGTGTTAACTTTTTTAATTAATTGTACATTTCACGTGTAATCATGACATAAAATAAAGGTAAGTGTAAAGTAATATTTTAAAACTCATTTAAAGCCATAATTTTTTTCATAAAAGCATCCAAAAATTAGTATATTTAAAATTTTTAAAAGAGTAACATTTCTCTATACTATTATTTCAACTATTTTATTTATCACAATAATTACAATTTTTTAAGTAACTGTTGTATTTGCAATATAATGAATGCTACTATTAACATATTATAAGAAACTTAAGTAACCGTCTTTGTATATTTGAGTGATATTGTCATAAATTTATTTGTTAAAATTTTACATTTTATTTGTTAGTTTTACAAGAATAGTTATCTTAAAGTTATTTTAAATTATAGTACTTTTAAAATAATAATTTTTTTTTGTTTATGTATTATAGATATTCTTTACAATAAGTTCAGTTATCAAAATATAGAAACCCGTATGATAATAATATAATTCGAAATTAGAGCTTTTTGTGAATTTTACTCCAATTAATCAGAGGTACAATATGGGACGAAAAAGGAAGAATAATAGGAATTCTAACGTAAAAGGAAGGCCAAAAGAAGGCGGTCGACCTAGCATTAACAGTGGTCGAAAAAGAAGTACGTTGAAAAATGCATCAGAATCAACTTTGCGTAGACGAGCTCATAATCTGCTCAGTGATCCCAACTATAATGAGACAGTAATATCTATCGCAAAAAATATGATCAACTTGAAAAGTAACAACAGACAGGATGAACAAAACGAAAAAAATGATCCTCGAGAAAGGCATACGCCCAGTTCGGCCTTAGCTTTCTTAATTACAAACGAGTACACAAGACGGCAATATGAAGCAATAATTGCTGATACAAAAGCATTAGGCTGCGATATTTATCCGTGTTATACCATTGTCATGAAAGAAAAGAAAAACTGTTATCCACGTAAATATGAAATAGTAAATGATATCGAGGTCTGCGTTAGTTTACAAGAGCTACTCAATATTACTGGTGAGCGATTGTGCAAAGTAATAATACACGACTGGCCTGATGAAACATATCGTAACTTGCAGATGCGTGTATCAATAGGGTTTGATAGTTCTTCGTGTCATAAAAATCCTCAGCAAAAGTTCGAAAATGTAGAGTATGAAAATAAAAACGCTCAAGTATCACTCTTTGTTACTTGTATTGGAGTGATTCAACTTTTTCACTCAACAAATAGTAAGTGCAATTGGATAAACCCAACTCCCATGAGTATAAGATTTTTTAGACCTGTGAGACTTTGTTATGAGAAAGAAACCCCCTGAAAATATAAAAAAAAGAGTACGCACGATTACTTACAGAAATAAAGTTTCTTTCTTCGTATACCTTTACCTTGGCAAAAGGAAAATCAGTACGTCTTCAATATGAAGTTTTCCCTACTTTATTCGACGGTAAATATTTGAATACGATTACTGACAATCCGTCTTCGTCAAGATGCCCATGTTGTAATCTCACAACGACTGCATTTGGTGACTTAAAAAATAAATTTACACCAAAGGAAAATTCATTAAATTATGGATTAGGTATTCTACATTGTGAGATTAAAGCCTTTGAACACTTAATGAATATAAGTTACCGCAAACCTTTCAAGCACTGGGAGAGAACTGACAAAGATAAAGGTGCGAACTATTACTTATTTTTAACAATATATGATTACTTATTCATTTGTCCAAGAAAAAAGAAATTATTTTACAATTTCAAGTAATTATTATAGTTAATACGTTAAATGTTCTAATTTTTCTACTTTACAGTTTTAATATGGTCTTTATGCCCTTTTTAAATCTGTATTTTGATAACAATATTTTGTTTTGTTAGCTATGTTAGATTTTATTTACGCTTTTATAATTATATGTAAGAATGAATGGTATCTTTTAAAATAAAAAAAATTATAGAAATTATTAATTACAAATTAATTACTTAAAGTAATTTTAATAAATAAATATTAAAACAAAATAATAATTATAATATACTAAAGAGAATCGAACTCAAGCATGTACTTGATTTAATTACAGAATGCAATATAAATTTGTAAGATAAATAATTGTTAATTTAAGTAGGTTATTTACTACAAAATATTTTAATTTTTTAGATAAATACAAAGACAGGGAAAATGTTGTCAAAGAAAAATTGTATGTAAAATTTCATATTAGAGCGGATCAACTTCTCCAAGGTACAGGGACAACCAATACAGGCAATCTAGCTCGCATATGTTTCAGAGAACCATCTACTTTTGCGGAAGCACTAGAACTTGACAAACAGTTGGTTACAAACAAAGCAATAGTTCTCGCAGCATTTAAATGCAAAAAACGACTAAATTTAGAGAAAATGGAAACATTTTCTTTGGATACGTATAAATTATATTATACGCTATACCCGTGGGCAAAAATGAACCCAACTACACACAAACTTTTGGTACACGGGTGTCAGATCGCTAGAAATGTCCCTCTTCCTATGGCATACTTTGCAGAAGATGGGCTAGAATCATGGCACAAGTACTATAGGTCAAACATACAAGATCATTGTCGTCAAAATTCTCGAATAAATCGTATTACAGATTTATACAACAGAGCGATTGAAATGAGTGATCCTTTAATATCCCTCATCGGAATAAAAAAGAGAATAGCTGTTTTGCGCAAACATAAAATTTCAGCTGAAGTTAAGAATTACATAAAGAAAAAGTGAGTATTGGAAATAAAAATGTGTTACTTGTCTCCTTTAATTTAAAATTGATATAATTTTTTAGTCTTCTTGAGTCAACATTTGATGAAGTAGAAATTGACGACGAATGCAGTGATTCTGAAAAGGACGAGACTGAAATGATCACAAATGATGAATTTGAATCACAAAATATTTAGTATATATAATAGCATAATGGTTCAATTTATTGTATTATATTTGTAATTAAACTATTCGTAACATTTCTACGAATACAATTACTTCTTACCTTAATCTCATATTTTATCTATTTTATTACTAATCCGAAAACGAAATTAACTATGAATATTTACGTAAGTGCATATTTTTTAAATATATTAGGGGAGATGTGCCCAGTATACATAATGCCTAGTATGGATAATTTGATGTTTCCAGCTTCCAATAAAAGATAGAGCTACTTTAGGTCGGTTTTTTCGTACGTATTTGTGGTCTAATAAACATACTTCGGTACCGTTATTTTAAATTAATCACAGAAAAAGTTATAAGGAAAATAAGTAAATGTGCATTTCAAAAGTGTGAAAAGTTATTTTACGAGGATTGAAAATTGCACTTTTTAATATTGATGTTGCGAATTAACTATTCACGGGACATCGAATCGGGACAATTCCTAATCATTGAGGGTTATGTAAGGAACAAATTCACTTGAAAATTTTTCATTTTTGTGGAGGGTAAGTAAATAGGTACAGCCGAAATTATTAAAATTATCCATACTGGGAGCATGTTTTCGAGATTTCGTAGATTTCCTTGTAGAAATTGGACTAGAGAACACGTAGAAATTTCGAATTCGAATATTCATCGCGTTGTTTAAAAGTTATGCCCAAAATAGCTAAGGGTATCCGTACTGGGCACACTTCCCCTATATCTATTACACGCGCGCACACACACACACACACACACACACACACACACACACACACACACACACACACACATATATATATATATATATATATATATATATATATATATATATATATATATATATATATATATACATATATATATATATATATATATATATATATATAATATATATATATATATATATATATATATATATATATATATATATATATTATATATATATATAT